>JAHREE010000131.1:10402845-10720165 GCA_033628505.1 Tringa tobata
TCCTTGCCCAGCTCTCCAGCCTGTCCAGATCCCGCTGGATGGCAGCACGGCCCTCTGGGGTGTCAGCCACCCCTCCCAGTTTGGTATCATCAGCAAACTTGCTGAGGATACACTCTGTCCCCCCTTTCCAAAAAGCTTTATGTGCTGTAGCCTTCCCTATTGGTTCAAAATAGTAAAATCTTGATTTTAGGGAAGTAACTACAATTTGATAGGAAAATATGGAACTGGTGACAGAAGCATTATATCTTTTATGGCAATAAACTGCTCAAAAAGGGATCTGCGGCTGTTTTTTGCATGAGTATTTATTTTCATATGTCCCATATTCTGTTTGGTGGGCAACAATTTCATAAGCCCTATTCTTTCTTTCCTTGTTTCTGTGCAGTCTTCCAGGACTTTTTGCATGGTAGTTGCACTGCTGTCCAGTTTACTAGTTTTGCACTTTCAATGCAATTTTCACAAGCTTTTTTCCTTTCTAAATTTTCCTTTTTCAGGCAAATTTTCTTCTCTCCTTCTGAGTAGCAGAAGGAAGGTTTCTACTGGAGTGCTGTGAGTCTGCTTGAGGATTTGCTGACTCAGAAGTCAGGGAAGGATTCTTTTGCTCCTTCTCAATTCTGGAGGTTTTTTTTAGTTTTGTTTTTTTTAAAAAACTTCTAGAAAATAATTAAGAGCTCATGCGATTGCACTGCGGGCTGTACAACTCTCTGAGCAATTTTGTGGTCTTCTCCTTCAAGTAGAAAGGACTTTTTGAAATTGCTTCTTTTTCTACAGTTTTGTGTTTACGCCTATGTAAAATAACTTCTCTGGATCTGATAGTTATTCACTCTGTGTGAGAATTAAAAATGCTTGAGGGATAAGTATAAAAGGCTTTTTATACAGATCTGCTGAGCTGTTAGATTTTCTGAAAAAAAGTATTTCTATAATTCTGCCATCTTTGTATGTCAGGAATGTCAGACTTTAATCTCGTTCAGTAAGAACCTTCTTTAAGACTGAATATTGACATGCTGTTTTTCATATTCTGCTGCTCGTGTTGCACAGAATTCCTTTAATCAGAGTTTAGCTGTTAGACCCAATATGCTCTTGCTATGTTGGTCCAGCAGTTTCAAAGGGCTCTGTAAAAAAAAAAACAACACTCTACTGAGGCCAACATATCAATTGTATCGGGGATTCCTCTCTCCCCACTGAACTTGAACATATGTCCTCAGCCGTGTGGACCTGTATCCTCGCCATCTGAAAGGAAGAGCAGAAAACCAATAAAACCAGATGTTCTTGAGCATATTTGCATTCATCTGAGCTTTAAGTCAGCAGTTGGGTAGGCAAAGAAAAAATATGCAGTCGGATCCATAATTAAGCTAACATTTTTAGTTACCTTTCAGGCCCCCACTACTTGCTTATACCTTTTATGCACCTTCAGTATAAAGAAATCAGCGTACTCTGTGTGCCTAGTAACAAGCGAATACTTAAGGATGTGACCTGCAAAGGCATTTAGATGCCTGTTGACATACAACTGCTTTTTAATTTCACTGAAGATCGGGTGATTGAATAGCTTCATAGAACAGTCATTGCACAGGATTGACAGGCTCTTTTAATAGTCTCCCAATAAAAATCTTCCATATAGAAGAAAAATACTGTGCTGAGATTAATTCTTGTCAAAATATGGTTTCCAAATACATTTAATACATAGCATTGGGACTTCTAATGGCCTTTCAAACAGGGAAATTTCATTCAATATTGAATCATTAAGCATGCCCTGGGTTACTTAGTTAACTTAGATTTTTTTTTTTTTATTTGCTAAAGCTTGGAACAGGAAGAAAACAGTTATGATAGAAATGTTTCGTTTGCCTTTTTTTTTTATAACAAGAAATTCTTATGCATATCTATCTGCATTCTACTATTATGAAAAGAAATTTTTGCAAATTTAACAGTTAATTTCTTAATAGGTTTTTCTGTGTGGGAGAATATTTTGTGAGGTTCTGTAAATATTTTAACAGGCAATAGTAGAGTTAACATACAGATTTTTGAAATGTGGCTTCTGTTTGGTCATTTTTACTGTCCCTATCTATTACCCATTTGCTTTAATGCCTTCATTAAAATACAGATATAGAAACAGTAATTGGATTTCTAGCTATTTCTTAACATGCAGATGTTACACAGGCTTCCTCTGATGTTTGCTCTCTTGGTTCATGGTACACATAAGGATTCAGAACCAGGGGTTTCTTCAGTTGGCTACTTGCTCTGAAATTCTGGTTATTGCCTAATTCGGGTAAAATCCTTCAGGGAAACTCTTGACTTTTGATAAAGTTTGAAATTTTCCATGTCACACCCAAGCCCATGTGCTGTGTTGAAAATGTGCATTTTGACTTGTATTTCTGATCAGTTATTTTTTAAATTTAGTTGTGCTTTCCCGAAGTGACTGCTGACATTCCAGGTTTCTGCTCAGTGGTGTCTTCTCTCTTTCAAAAACCGTAGCCAGTTTCATACTACAATTTAACAGTTGTATTTTGTGCCATTAATTACTGGGCCATATTCTCCCTTTCAGCTTAGAAAAATAACTTCGATGAGAAATCTATTTTCTCTGTAGAAGATACAGAAGACTTACTTAAAAATATATACTGTGTGTTGGGGTTTTTCCCTGAGTGAAGCGGACATTTAATCCAGAAGATGATTTTTTTCCTGGAAAGTAATTAATTACCAAAGACAAACTATTACAATAGAAGCAATTTTGAAATCTTAATTACAGTGTTGATTATATTAAATTTACAGGCTTATGGACATGACAAAATTAAGTCTTAAGGTTTTTTAGATACTGAAAATTAGATGTATAATTAGTCTATTAGTCTCATTATTAAAACAGTATTTCCTTTTCCTTACTGATCAATGCTAAAAGCAGAAATTTCTGCTTTAAAATGTAAACATGATCATAACATACGTGATCCAGCATTTTTAATGTTAATTTGTCACTTGGTGCCACTGGAAAGAAACAATTTTCATTGGAGATTATTTTCTGGACTGGAAAGTTGTGTGGCTTTGTGCTTTATTATTTTTATAGGGTGGAGAAGTTTTCCTGGTCTGCTTCTGAAAGAGAAAAAAAAAAAAAGATCAAAGTGAAATGTTCTGACATTTTTCCTGAGAAAAGACCACCCTACAGTTTGATAGGTTTTATGTTTTTCTCTTACTTGATGATTGATGCTTCTCTGGCACACCAACATGTGTCTCGGGAGTAAAAAAGTGAGGGGAGAATGGTGCTAATATTACATATCATTTGAAAGGACATTGTGTAGTCGTTTCAACGCATTTTATTTTTGAGTCCATTGTTTACCGTATTTTTCTGAAGCTCGGAAAGCTCTCATGTTCCACTGGTGAATATTTTCCCTGCATGTTTCTCGTTGAGTTGAAACAACTTGTCTAGTTAGTTCCTCATCTATCATCTGAAAATATTTCTTTTTTTTGCTGCAGCAGTGGTTTCTGCTCCCTACTGCCATTAGACCTCCGAGGGATCATTCAACATATCTAAAGTGACTCTTCAGTGCTAGAAGCCATTTGTATGTGTTATGAAAGTGAATGATTTTAGTCTAACAAAGTTAAGGAGAATGGGGTATTGGATTAAAGTTTCAGAATAATCTGTAATGGTTTACCAATTTACATCATTATTAATTAAAAGTGCATAAGTACTAGACAGCCTCTCAAAACATTTCCTTCGAAACTTTGGCTTTATTCCTCTAAAGTTCAAAAAGCATCAGAAGTTGTTGGGAATACTCTGTGTATAATAAATAGTTATGGAAAAAATTGATGCTTCTCTGGCACACTGATGTTTGTCTCAGGAGTAAAAAAGTGAGGGACACTACAAGGACAAAACCCATAAATACTCAAGGTAAAGACACATGAAATGTAGCACATTTGATAGTCAACACACACGATTCAGTTGTTTTATTTGCTGCAGGAACAGGTTTTCAATACTAGTTGAGATTTGCATTTTACATCACAGGAGCACGTGCGTCTGTGTATTAGATCAGCAAACACGCTGACATCTGTACCAAGTCTGAGAGCTTGCTACTGGTTCGTTGAGTCTTTCGTGAGCTGTTTCATCCAACATCTCTCCTTCTAGCTGCGTTACTGAAAACTGGATGTTCTGTCATAGGTCTGTAAGGTTTTCTCACTTATGTAAGTGTCCATACTCCACAACTTCTGTTGGGTACCAACAATTCAGGTTTGAAATCCCAGTAATGCAAATTTGTCAGAAGGCAGCTGTAGGAACAACATTAATATTTAAGGAAATACTTGCAGTGTTTTAGAGAGCATTAATGTTTGCAGTGTGTACATCTGAAGAGGGTTTCTGTAGTTCTGCTAATTTTCCATCCAGAAAGCAGATGGATTTTCATGGACATGGCTGAAGGATGAAATGGCCAGACAAAAGAGGCAAAGAAGACTTGGCAGGGGTGGGGGAGGAGAGTTATGTTAGACAGCTTTAGTTAGGAAAAATTGAGTGAAAGGAGGAGGTGAAAATAATTGAAACCTAAGACTCTGTTTTGCTTTAGAACAAGGCAAGAAGAATCTACTTATTACAATTGCTTCTAAACAAACAGAAAAGGAAACCACCAGAGGGAGGTGCAGGGTAAAAGTAAGGTCACTTTTCCAAGTCAGTGGTAAATTGAAAACATTAATTAAAAAAAAGGGGGTGAGGGAAGCCTATTTGCTCAGAATTAGTTTAAAATTTATCAGGGAGAAACCAACAAGTTATTCAATGGCAACTTTATTAATAAGGAATTTTATTATTTTCCTGAAGTTAGTGTGGTTCAGTTGCGTTTATTGATGATTATTCTGGAGTCTCTTGGGAAATTTATTTTATTAGCATCACTTTCACTTACAGAATATATCATTTCATAGTACTAAGCATTGTGAATTTATAGGTCTGTTGAGGAGCTCCACTACTCCACAAATCAGATAAAGCATTTTCTGTACTGGATATTGACCTGAAGGGAAAAGATAGACTTTGATTCATAAGTCAAAATTTAATAGACACCTTAACTTATATTATTCAGGCCAGAAATAGCTTCAGAATATATGTGTTTTTCCAATTACTCTGAGATAGATGTAAAGCATTTTGCATCTTGAAAATACCAACAAGTGCCTTTGCCTGTGATATTCTTGAAATTTTACTGTCTTGTTCTTCAGTACCATTTTTAATTTTCATCAGTATTGGTGATTTTTCATAAATAAGCATTTATTTGAGATTTATTGACTTTTGAGTTTTTGGCTTCTTGGAAGACAGGTCGATCATTTTCAGCATAACACTATGCACCTAAGTAATTTCTCTCCCCACACTCACCACTGAACCTGTTTTTTTCTAACTTCTTATAAAAGGGAGAATTCACATTTTATGACTTAGAACATGTTTGTAGATTCTTTGGACTGGCAGAATTCCATAAGAGTGCAGTCATGGTATATACTCAGTTGTGATGGGTATGTCCTTCTAATAGAAATAATGTCCAGCTATTTTCCTTTAATTTGGCTTAAAATTGACTGCAACTTAGCGTTTAAGTATCACTTTTTCTGTAAATTATTGCCTACAGGCACCAATTCTTTAAAGCAATGTTTATTGAGCACCTCTTCTTTAGCTGGCCTGTGCTGCCAGCTGTAAGGAAGCAAAACTTTGTGCCTCTGCTGTCAGTCTGATCTCCCTCAAAGCGGAAGATTTCTACCTGCAAGAGAACAAACCTGCTTTTCAGCTGAATGCAAGTCAGTCATTTGGGAGCTTTGTTTGTCTATTAATTTTTGTAAATAGTATAGTGGCTTAATTCTCCAAAATGGTGTTTATGTAAGTCACTCGCAAGGAAGGAAAAGTTAATAAATATTTAGGCAATGTAACTTTTTTTTAGAAAAAACAACATTATTTGATCATTCTGGCACTTAAAACTATTAACTCTTTTACAAATATCTTGAAAAGAGTTATATTGTTTGATATTAAAATATTGGTTTTAATTTTTTTAATGTCAATATGTTTGTAGTCATATCTAGATACTTACTTCTTATCAGTTTGCAGGAAGCTCATCCCAAATGAATGTAGCTAGATGGTTTCGTTGGACCACATATTTAAGTTTATATAAGAGAAAGGCGAGACACTTCTTCCAAAAAGAAGACATTAAGCAGAAAAAAATGTTAACAAGGTAATGAAATAAGGAGTTATATCTGTTGTAAAATTAATGAGTTTTCTGGATTTTCTTGTCAGCACTGCAAATTAAGCCACTGCTATCTAATCTTGTAATCTATTCTTGAAAGCAGTAATTTCCTAGTTCATGGACTTCTTTAAATATTTTGAATTAATTGCAGTGAAGATGATAAAGAGCAGTTGCCCTTATAAGTAGGAGCATCTCTATAGATCTTAATTTTTATGATCTGCTTGATGGGTCTGAACGACTGGAGAACATTTTCACTCTCCAGGGTCAACAGTAAATTCAGATTTAGTACCGTGAGCCACTCTGAAACACCAGAATCATAACCTTTGTTATTCCGTGACTTTTGCATTCCTCCTACTCTGTCTTCTCTCCAATTTTCTGCATGTTCAGAGTTATTATTTTTCATTCTCCTTCTTCCAAAGATTAATACGATTCCCTCCCTTTCTTCCTTCTCCTTTTTTTGACCAACAACCCATCAATGTATGCTTCTGATTAAAACTGTGAAGAACAGGCATTTCCAGTCATTCCATGTTGCTCTGTATTGTATTGGAATCTACTGCTGCTTCTGGCTGAACTGAAAATTGGAGAGGGATTTCAAGTGCTGTCTTTGCATCTTGGGCCCTGTCAAACCTTCATCTGTGTCCCAAAAACTGCTATCTATTAAGGAGATGTATCGTCATACGTATGTGTACATGCATATATGTTGTATGTAGGAACATATGTGTAAGGGAACCAGGAATAATTTTCAAAGTACGTTTAGTAGGATTTTGGGGGTGGGTTTTGTGTCCTGGAACCAAAAATTATTATAAACTTTATTTAGATGATCCACCTAGTTTTCAAGACTTGTTTGCGTACTGTACAGAAAATCTCAGTAAGTCAGCTTTTTTTTAGAAGCAGGTATGTATGTGTCCAAAGAGAGATGAGGGAGAGTAAAGTAAATTTTTGTGAAATTTTGTGAATTTTTGAGAAAATGCAACGTACTAAGTTTTAGAAGTGTATCTAAATTTTATAATGAATTATAGTTTAAAGGATTTAGATCTTGACAGTTGAGTTGGGAAGACTTAGATATGCTTAGATATCAGTTTGATCTGTAAGGGTTTTTTAAATAAAATTCATTTGTTTATAGAGCATTAATATTTTGAGTTTTAAAAACCAGAAAATGGTCTCTTCTGATACTGTAGGAAAGCAGGTGTCAAAATAGTTTAAAAAAAAATTTTAAAATGGACATCTGATACAAAAACTGGTTATCCAAAATTTCATATGCTTTAAAATGCCTTTTTGGTTCACTTAAAAAACAATTATACAAGGTTGCAATAAAAACTAGGACTGTAATTACAGTATTTACTACTGTATGTTTTCATTGGTATTTTCACGAATTATGAGGTGCTGGATTTGAGTCATTTTCAAAACAATTAATGTACGTGTGTCATATGAACATTTTTAACAGTAATGTTAGGGTTGGTTTCTACAGTGAATTCCAGTATTTGTGACTTCATAGACATAAGCCTTATCTAGATTTATGATTCCATTTAGAATTAAGAATTGTTTTTATATGTGTCCTGGGGCTTTTTTTGCCTTTTACCAAGGACATGATGTTTTATACAAAAACGCCCACTTTTTACAGAAGCGAATACTTGTTATTTACTGGCAAACCAACACTCTCTTTTACATTGAAGTGGAAAAATACATTCTGATGTATGTACCAGAAATGTATTTTAGAAAACTCAAGATTAACTGTGGGGTGAAAATGTGCCTTCATATTTAGATGTTTCAGGTATTATAAGAGGTCAAAATAGTGAATGTGATAGCGTAAACATCAGCATATATCTTTTCCCATACGTGTGGCTATATATATCTGCATATTAATATCAAACACAGGCGCACAGAGGAGACAGCAGTGTACATTGCAAACCTCATTGCGAGTGTTTAAATTTGGGAATTTTGTAAATTACATGCAACTGCTTTTCCAGAAAGCCACAGCTGTGTGTAGTGCAAATCTGTGGAAAAACATGCTAGATGTGCTCCGTTGACAGATTTGCTAATGCAGTTGTCTCGGTGTGTATTGGTTGAGGCTGGATGTCGGGCAGCCTGCAAAGCATTTGCTATGGTTTTAAGTGTTACATGATGTCTAGTTTTTTTCAAAATTGGGTCATTTAATTACGTACCCTTTTAAGACCTATCTTAAAATCTTGGGCAGAGCTTTGTCTCCCCACCTTTATCACTGCAGCTCCTTGAAGAGGCTGGGGAGGAAGGCTGTACTGGCTTGCTAAGAAGTGATTCAGAAAAAAGAAAAGATTCTTTATATGTCTTCTTGACAGCTCAGAGGCAAGTGTCTGTTGCGTGCCCTTGCACATACAAGATTAGGAATGTGCTCTGTATGAAGGCTGTTGTACAAGCTTGCTGTATCTTTAATAAGAGTATCATGAAATTTGCCTTTGCATTCCTCTCTGATTCAGTTAGCTGAAGAGCAGAAGAAAAGCGTGTGGCTCTGCCTATGGTTTCTCTACCATTGTTTACTGTGTATTATATCGTGTAATCCGTCAGCCAACTTTAATTTCACAAGCTATTCATTGTGTTTAAACAGTGCGTTTCTTATATTAAATATTTATGGAAGTCTTTGGGAAGAATACATTAAAATGGCAGATGGAGGTCGTTTCAAGCATTTTCTTGATTGAAGGCTGGGGACCCCTGTGAATTTGAAGTCTGCTTTCAAGGAAAGTTCACAATGTCTGATTATAACCCAGGCAGGCAAGAATTCCACCAATTCCCTGCACTGTGATTTCAAAAAGCAATGGCTGCCTACAATCTTCATGCTTCAGCACCTTTCGTTTTGAAATCATTTGCAAGTGCACTGAAGAATGGTGAACAAAAGCATTTACAGTTGTATTGCTTATTAATAATTCAACAGACCTGCAACTTTTGCACATTAAGATTACTTTACTCATTGATTTTTAACTACTAAAGCTAAGTGGAAAATCTGGCTTTTGATGACAGTCCAGTTGAAACACGTACGTTCAGACTCACACCAGTAACCTGGGATTTTTGCTAGCTGGGTGTAAAAGGAGCCAGGCAGAAGGGACGTTGTTATGTCAGGCAGGCGAGGTGTCCCAGGGCCTCAAAGGAGAGGGCAGGTGATGGTGGCTACTGCCTTACTACCTTACCGCTTCCTATTGCTATGTCTCCAAAAGATGCCCTCAGCATCTCTGCTGATGTGCAAGGACTGATTTGCAAACACGTTTCATTTTTAATACTTGTGAATTTCACTAGTTTATCAAGTAAAGTAGCTGATGATTTTAATTCAGATGACTTGATCTCAAAATAACATTTGTATATATTTTTCCTTGTTCTGTTTTTTTTTTTTTCTTTGATCATAAGCTACTTCTGGAGACGACTGCAAACCCAGAACCTAGCTTTTTTTCTTGCTACAAGCTTGTACTCCAAACCTTTTTCCTTTACTCTCATGGAACCATTTTCAATACCTATATACATGAGAAAAGAAATCGAAGATGAAGTAGATTTTAGAAATAAAAAAGTAGTATAAAAGGTGCAGTCTTTTATACATACTTGAATCCATATAACTAAAGGCATATTTGGCATTATCTTTTTTTGATAACATATTTAGATTTTCAAAAAATATTTAAACTGTTAAAATGATTTAGGAAAGCACGCAGCAAGACAGGATCTCATGACCAATTTTTAACCTTTTATTCTGTTCATTAATTCATAAACATATGCAAATGTGATATGAAATCAATGGTATCTGAAACAATAAGGTGGAAGAGAAACTACAGAAGTATTGGTATATTGAGGGACAGACAAAGTTCACTAGGATATATTAATAAAATTTAAAACAAACAAACAAACAAAAACCAAACAAAAAAAGGACCCACAAACAAACCTAAAACACCCCAAAACCCTGAGGAAAAAAACCCCTTCATTAGAGAAGGCATTGTTTTAATCAAGCTTCATGACAATAGCATGCCATTTAGGAGAGTTTCTTTAGGAAATAAGAGTAAAAAATGTGTTACCGTCTAGAGTAACTCTATTTTTTTCACACTGCAAAGTGGGGTTTTTTGTCATTTAGAATTTTCAACATTTTCCACTTAAACTATATTTTTGCTATTGCTATCTGAAAAGTTACGGTATGAAAAAATGACATTTTTGTTACACGTTACCTTATAAAAATGTATATGCTGTGTACTAGTTATTTATTACATATTGGGACTATTGTACCCATCACTTCATAGGATGATAAAAAGATAAAGTTCTTGCTGCAAAGAGTCTGTTAACAGAGCAAAAATCATGCAACCACAGCAAAACCAACTATACCCAAAATGCCTCAAAATGCAAGCAAATGAATCAACCCTTCTGGATCTTATATAGACAAATTAGATACTCTTCTTCATTTTGCAGCTATAAATTCGGTTTAACTTTTTTTAATCATTTTGCCATTTTCTGTCCACGTGAATCATCATAACTTAATCATATCTCTTGACCTTAACTAGTACTGATGCCAAAAAGGGACGTGCTAACGATGGAGGCTGTTATTAATTACAGGGCAGTTTTGGAGTCAGTTTTACTCTCTCAAAAGTTCTTCTGTCAGCCATTTATTTATTTATTTAACTTAAGACCTCGTGGGTTTTCTTTTAATTTCTTTTAAATGACATATTGGGTGTTTTGAAACTTCCTGAACACACAGATAATGAAGTTAGGTCTGAATTTAAACCTCAGAAAACAATTTCCATAGAAAACTGAGGAATAAATTCCTTATGCATGAAAATGCAACTGTAATTCTAGCATTGTTTGCCCATGTTGCTATAATATATTCACTGTAAAAACTAGAAGCTGTGTAAATAAGTGAGTGGCAGTTGCCCCAGGCAGAAATTTTTACTGATGCAATGAGATAAAAGTAATTAAGAAACATGTAGACTGATGGGTAATTAAATCCATGGGAAGCATTTTGTAACTAATTACTACGTTCTAATCACAGATTGCATTCTATTTGTCAAGGTAAGTGTGTATAATTGCACAGTTCCCATTTTCTTTCATCTAAAATCATCCCAGTTGGATGAGTATTTTTTTAAGCAAGCCCAGACCTCTTAGGTTTTGGCAGTTCTTTTTTCTTGGAATAAAACAAAGTGGTGGTCATCTTATTGCTTGAATCCAGGTGGCATGGCTGGCTGCACGTACCACTGATGCTCTCTGCCATGCTTGCATCAGGTCATGCTCCGTGACATGTTATTCTCATTGGTTTTGCATGTTCATACTCTATTTAGATGCCTAATGACATTCCGATACACCTCACTAGATTGAATTCAAACACCAACATTTGAGCATCTTAATTACATGTCTTTGTATGCCTCAGTGCAAATATTTTAATGCTTGAAACAGAAGGATTTCCTTTTGTTAGGAAGAGTGATATAGTTTAGATAAGGCTTTGTTTGTATGTTCTTAGAGCTCGCCTACTCAATTTAGTTTTTTCAAATGTGACACACCAGTTTGACTTGAAGTTGGTTTATGTTTTCAGCTTGACAAGGTTTTTGAGGAAAATCTGAGAGACTCACTGGTTGAATAATGTTTTGCATTCCTGAATAGTGAAAATAAGCGCATAGTCATTTTCCTGATCATCTTTTCTGCAAGTTCATGATTTTGTAGATTTTTGTTGTATTCTCCTTCACCTCTCTCCTTGTGATTTTTTTTGTTGTGTTGTGGATTATTTAGGCCATTTTCTTGTGTCAACTTTATTATAGTCCTTTTTATGATAGCTTTTGTGAAAGAATGTCATAGTGGAATTCAGCATCTTGGAATACTGAGGATGTGTGAAGAGGCATAGCATTGGCTTCCCCTTAGTTATGTATTCTTTCTTTATTCAGTGTTAACATTCTGCCAGTTTTTTTGATTGGTGCTAATTAGTCAGATAATGCTTTCAAAAAATCCCTAGAGGAAAAACTTGTCTCCCTTATCCAGGCTGTAGTACATCATTTTGAGCCTGTCCTTTTCAGGGGTTTTGTGGGGTTTTTTTAATGGTGTGTTATTTTGTATTTAGCTGCATAGGGCTTTATTAGCTATATTATTATTACCTCTTAATTCAGTATATTCAGGTTCTGCAAGTTGTTACAGTGAATTTAATTTGGCTTTCTAAGGATGATTTTGTGTCATAACAAATGTTTCTAGTGTTCCTATTCCGCACTTTTTTCAGATTGTCTGTTCCATACACCAATCCTAGCATAAATCTGGTGAGTTCTCTATATTGTAAAAACTGGCAAATTATTTCTAATGGTTGTGTCCTATCTATGACAAGGCAATTCACAAGAGGTGTCAGTCTCTCTATCCTGTGAGACATTACTTCCTGTAAAAGTTATTGGTGAAGAACACTTGAGAACTCTTTGGAAATCCGTATGCACTGTTTTGTCTATATGTTATCTGAATTTTGAAAAAAATTATAATAAATGTGTGAATTCCTGTAGGCATAAGGAGATTAATTGACATTGACATAAATACAAGTTGTCCTAAATGTGGCAGGGAGTTTCATTAAGAATGTAGATATAATGGTACCAGAATAAAATGTAAGACATACATATAATATGCAATTTTGGGCTCAAAGGTATTTAATTTCTTACATTTTAATTCTTCATACTATTTTTAATACTTAATTTTAAATACTTAGTTTAAATACTTAACACATGCATTCTTTATGCAGAATGTTTTTGCAGCGTATCTATTATTAAAGAACAAACCACACTGAAGCTCAGCAGGGCTTGTGCTCTTACATCAGAAGAGGAGATGTTAAATATCATTCACGTCCTTTGGCATAGTACAGGTCTGATGTGAATTGCCCTGTCCTAGGTTTGAACTTGGAATTGTACTTATTGCAGAACTTTTCCTAGATCCTCTTTATAAACTTTGTATATATAATGAAAGCAGTTTGCAGCACTTGCGACAGCTGAAATTTTGGACCCTGTAAGTGGAATGCAGTAGCTACTTGTGTTGTTGAAAGCTAATGACCTGGTCTAGGACAATTTGGAGATGATTTAAGGGGAAAGAAGGCTTAAAGTGAAAAAGCAAAATGTGAAGCTTTACTTTCAAAGCTAATAGAAGCTAGCAGTTGGCTCAAGGAGGCAGCTTCAATCTCCTGCCACTCCTGGCCCTTTGTACTGGCTCCTATACTGCCCTCTCCCCTAAAACGATGCACTGGGTGGCTGCTCTGTGAACATCTGGAGTGCAAGTCCGGATTAAAATTAGCCTTTCTTAGGAGGATGGGGAGAACTTAGGTTTGGTCAGTGTTAGTCAATGAGTTTTTATCGTTTTTACTGGAGAATGGAAGAGAAATAGGTGGCTGGAGAAAAGTTGTGACTGTTTAAGATGTGCCATCCTTTATTGTTTTGGTTTTGTCATTTCCCACCCCCCACCCCACCCCCAAGTATCTATCTTTTGGTTATTTGTAATGGTGCTTATCTGCAGCAGTTTACACTGATCAGTGTCAGGGCTGTCTGCTGCCACACGCTCTTACTTTCAACTACCTCTTCTGACTGCATTGCTCACCAAGCAGCAGGCCACTTTGGAATGCTGGTTTTCAAGAGAAAACTAAAGATCTTGACTCTTCAGCTGTTTGGTTTTGTGCAAAGGTAAGGTAAGGGACAGAACCAGGGGAGTGAGACCGTTGCAGATCCAATATAGATCCTGTTAAGCTGCTTGTAGTACAGGACCCTTAGAAGCAAACTGAGGGCTTGGAAGAAGTAGAACAGTCTTGTTGATGCAAGTAGACTTGATTGTCAGGCTTTGTATGTGAAGGAATGTTGGTGGTTGATGAAAAGGTGTCTACTGTGACCTGCCTAAAGGGTGGAGCATTACAGAAAGTTATGTGTCATAATTTCGGTCTGTAAAGTTGGCTTAGAAGAAGGGGTGAAGGAGGAATTTCTATTGAAATAACTATTCCAGATGAATGCATCTGTTGAGAGCTATCACATATATGCTTTTCATTTCCAATATCCAAACTGATGACTTTAAAGTGTGGGATTTTTAGAAAAGATGCATTGGGTTGATGTGTATAGAGCACCTGGCGCTATGTAGGCTCATATTCTTTCCTACCATGTTAGAACTAATCATGGTAAAAGAAAACTTATCTAATGATTTTTTAGTTGTAGAAACACAAGCAAGATGAAGTGCACTCTTAAAAAAAAAACACTTTATTTTCTCGTTTCTAAAATGCATTCATTATTGGAAATCAAAAGCGTATATCCAATGGGTGACATAGCCATGGAGTGTTTGCAATTTAGAAGAGAGCTAATTAAGTGCTCTTCATAGCATAAAATGAATATTATTTATTTACTGAGATCATTCAGGCATCAACAAATAACATGTAAGCGTTACAGAGTGTGATGTGACTTTCTAAAGAACCATTTTTAAAGAAATTAAGTATGACCAGACTATAAGCACAGCTGTGCTTGTAGCTCATGTGGCTTGAGATAAGCCACCTTTTTTATTAGTAGTACTATGACTTCAGGTCACCAGGATATTTGTCAAGGCTCTCTAACAAGTTTCTGCTGACTTCTGTGCCTTTCATATTGTCCTCCTATAAATAGGAGCCTGGGACAGCTGCTTCAAACCAGTTTATGTGGACATGTCCAAGCTAAAGCAGTAATGCACTACACATGCACTCATTTGTATTATTTCTTTTTGAATTACCACTTTGCTTAGAACTTGATACAGGCAGCAAACTGGTGATATATAAGCCATCAAAAATCTTCCAGGTTTTTAGTCACCTCTAAATTGGATTATATTCAAGTTAATACCGAGTCTGAGATGAAATGCATGATTGCTATTACATGGAGTCATCCAGTCCCTCCTGTTTCATAAATCTGTCTGCAAGAAACTCATCCAGTAGTTACAGCTATAGTGAAGTTGTTTATATTTTCTCCCAATGACTTAAGCGATGCTAATTTCCTCATTCTGACTCTCTTGTGAAATTATGTAGAAATAACAGTGCCTTTAATATATGTTACAAAATTGGAACATACATTTTAAGTAATGACATTGGAATGCTTTGGATTAGAAACCAGCAAGCGGCCTTTGCTCTTCTGAAGATCATATGCTTAAGAAAAATACCGTTTTCCTATGGAATAGAGGGGCAGGGATTAATACTTTAAGATGGACTCTATAAGCTGCACAGAATGTCAGTGGAGTTCTTTCATGTGTAGAAATAGTTTCAGCCATTCTTTTAGTCTATTCTTTTCCTGTGTAGTCAAGTTCGATCCTCGTAACTCATGTAAAATTACTGTTCTGTTGTAAGATTTCTCTGGAAACTTTGTGCTTCCTTTTATTTTTACAATACCCATCTCTTGAAGTACCAATGCGCTTGTATTTGTTAGAATGTATCTTATTGGGAAATACAACGTTTGAACAAAATGAGCAAAATGTATCATTTTGTTTCTCTTTGCAGTTTAAGGTGGACTAAATAACAAGGTGCTTGGGTTAGTTCTTTTTCTGACAGGTATCTAGGTGGTCCTGTATGTTCCCGTTCTTCCTATGAAATAAATTGAACTGCAAAAAAATTCTTTCCTGGCAGTCTGTGCCTTGGCTAATTGGTGCTGAGGATGTCACTAGTCAGGTCTGAGCGACCTCCCGCTGCTGGTTTCCCAAGTTACAAATCAGAATTAGCTGCTGACAGCCGGCCAAATAACTTCAGCAAATACTTAGGACAATGGGCACTGAAAGGCACCACGTCTGTGAAGTCAGGCAGTGGTTTATGGACACTGAAGCATTTCTGAGGATCTCTTAAGCTGAGCCACATGGTGCTCAGCTAGGAAGTTGATTGATGGTTTTACAAAGAAAAAAATGTTTATGAAAGAATGCTTTTCTTACAGATTATCCTGCATTAATATATATCTGATGTGCCTGGCAAGGTTTCAGCAACTGGATGTTTGCCAAGACTTGACACTCCTGCAAGACACAATACAGTTTGTGTCTAGCAGCACAGAGCTTTTTGTTTTATGATCCCGTTTTTAGTGAGGCAGACACTTTCCTATGAGTTCTCTTTCCCTAAATCAATAACACTTTTACACTGCGATCGTTACACATTAAATTGTTTATCCAGGCTGAAGGGGAGTCCATTTTTGTCAGTTTTTGCTTCTTATCCAGAATTTCAGGCTCTCATATAATTCTGATTCAGTGATTGGAATAAACCCAAAAGATACTAGAAGCTCTTGTGTGAAGTTGAAGAAGAATTACAGCCTCCATACAAAATGTACTATCCAGATTCCCTGTTCATATATCCCGACAGTAAGCTCAGAGGTGTTTAAATTCCTTTGTAAAGTAAAGATCAATGCTCTAGGATAACAGTGGGAGCTGGGAGCCTGAATCCATTTAAATTTCTCTCTGTAATCATTTCAGAGGACTCGAGAAAAGTTTGATATTAAATGTCTTTATTGGACTTATTTACAAGTGAATTTCATGGGTTCTTTTTTGCAGTTTGTGCTGTTGATTTCATGTGTTCTGGGTGCTGTTCTACAGAGAGGAAAAAAGACATTAATTTGCAGTGGGGAGAATTACTAAATCCATCCTCTCAGTCCAGCAGCAAAACTTAGTCATTCTCACTGCACCACAGAAATTGCTTAGGCTATTATTCTCTTATGTTAAATTTATAAAGAGGGTTAGAACAAATAAATTATTTTACTTTCAACTTTGACGTCCAGCCTCCCTAGTGTCACTAGTGAAAGATTATTTTTCTTAAAGCCAAAAAGTCCTCATATGATTCAAAATGATTGAAAAGATGTATGTGATTTCTTTTATGAGAGAAGCTTTAACAAACCATCACTGAGGCCGAATTATTTCTCATTACTAGCAAAGGGTGGCTCATTTAAATTGGGTGTAAGGTCATTGACAGGGCAGGTTGAAGGGGAGGAAAGAGAGGAGATATGCATTGTGGTTAAATGTGTTGGAACAGACCTGCAGAATAAAATGGAGGCTGTCAGATAGTCTCAATATTTGTTCTCTCATGCATAGAAACATACACAGAGAGAATATGCAGGAAAACTATTGCTCCAGTGGCTTCCATTCAAGCATATGGAATGATGAATTGCTTGGAGTCTTAGTGATAAAGAATATTAACAGCCCGAAGACAGAGAATCACGTAACTGTCCCATTCTGTTGATTATTGTCACAGACTGTTCCTTAGGTATAAGTAGAGGTAGACTAAAGTAGTTGGATAAGTAACTGTAATTACAAGTTCCAAATTCTTGTGAGTCTGTACTTTACTTATATGATGCTTGTGGTATTTATTTGAAGACCAACTCTTTCATGATGTGATAAAGCCTGCATTCTTAAAGTATGGTGCCCTGGGATGCTGATACTCTTCTCCACCAGCGTGAACCCCACTTCCTTCCTCACGGAGCCTGTGATATCCCTGCTGTAGAGGAGTTGTAGCTAATCCAGCCTGGTGGCTGCAGCCACAGAAACTGAGCAGTGGCAGCTTTCCCTTAGGTGGGACTCCCGTTTCAGCCATGCTTCTGTGGCTGGTTACTAGTGTTCATGAAATCTGTGGGAGCTTAATGTTGTTGAGAAGTCTAGTTTTCTGTGAAATTTGATAGAAATTGGTCAACGAGCTCAAACGTTACTGGGAAGAATGATACCTGCACAGCATGCATGCCTTGTTTTCTTAGGTATCCTGATTAAAGATATATTTCTTAAATACAAGGAATGTGAGTCCACATTGGAGACTTGAATAGGATTCAGTTAACAGTATCGGGATGTAGTAACTCGGTTCTTAGTAAATGCAAAACCCAAGTTGTTTTTAAAAATAGAAGCTCAAACTTGTCCATTCGTCTGTATTCCTACAAACCAGTGTAGGTTTAAACTAATGTTTCGCAAGTAAGAGTGGCGTCAAACCCCTTGTTGGAATAGTAACTCTAAACCTAAATAAATGATGGCAAACTTCACTGTAATCCCAAGATGACTTGATATTTTGTTCAGACAGAGGAAAGGAATGTATTTCTTTTGAAAATTTCTTTTAAGAGGTTTCAGTTTATTTTTCTGTGCCAATCTGTAGTTAATACTGTGTGGTGTTATTTAATGCAGTCAGTTTTGCGCGTTTGCATTCATGTGTTCACACTCATTCTTAAAAGGCTCCTTTTCCATGGCTGAGCCTCAAATAGTATCTGAGCTGAGATACTGCAGCTATGTCTAGAGGTTTTCTCTAGGTTTCAGGGAAGTGTTTTCATCCTGTATGTCATTTTTGGTTTTATGCTTACATGTTTCACTGCATTCTGTGATCCTTATTTCGAATTTATGGCATCCTTTTAATTTTCCTTTAAGGCAAGATGTTGAAATAGGTCATTGGTTTCTGTGTTTTACTAGAAGGTGGAGATAGGAAATACTGGAATGGAATCTTTCTGAAAATATGGTAAACTCAAAAAGCCACTTTATTCCCATCTCTGTTAACCTACTGTTTCCCTTTCTAGAAAAAAATAAAATTAAAAAGGTATTTAACGTATTCTAAGTTGCAGCCAAATTGTTGTTATTGTTGTGTAGGGACAAAAAGATGTGTTATGTTATGACTGAAGAGTTAGCATAAAACTTCATTAGATTATTTGAAATTACAGCATGTGACCCAGGGCTAAAGCTCATGTTGTTAAAAGGGAATTATTGACAGTCAAAATATGCTATGTAAGAAATGACATTTCTCCCATTTCTAAAACAGGGAAAGAACAGACCTTTCATTAGGTTTCTTTCTGTTTCTAGCATTGGTAAAGCTTGTGTCCATACATAGAAGTGACATACAGTGTATGTGTATGCAGCATGTTTCCTCTGCAGCAATGCAGAGTATATGATAGTATACATTTTTATTTTTTAATCATGCTTTAGGTTAGATATTTGATGATTTTGTGGTGCATGGTATGTATTTTATTTCTTTATCCAACTTACTGATATGCATTTGGGCATTTTTAGTAAAACTGCTGTACAAAATATTCCATCTGTCATTATCAGAAAATACAAATGTATGCAAAAAAGTACTTCTTTAACTATTGGATCATATTTCTTTCAGAAAAATGAGGAACATTTTTGAATAGCATTTGTGCTTAATTTGTGATTCCTCTATAAAGCTTTGACTGGAATTCATCTTCAGGGCTCACAGGGTCCTGAAAGAAAATGATTAAGTTCCTCTAAAGATAATTTATTTGTGGAATTCTGAAGCCACGTATCAGTTGTAGTTTTCTACGACTTGATTGCAATGCTACTATTAAGTGGATTAGTCATCGATATGCTGTGCTAATATTATTGTGTCAAAAGGCAGAATATTTTAAACTTTAATACAGCTTCTTAAGCATAGAAATGCTTATTAAAATAGTAGTGACAAAAGAAAAACCTCCCTCAGTACTTCTGACTCTTTGGCCTGACACTTATTTACAATGAATTGTTTTCCTGGTATCACTGCCTGTTGCAGCCTCTATAACCAAATTGAACAAAATCGTATAATATGAATAGCACTTGGCATTAAGAGAATTCACAAGATTTTGGTGCTCATTCAGAAAAGACATATCTGGATGGTATGCTGTTCGAAGGATTTTCCTTGCTATGCTTGACTTGGGAGGGTTTTATGTAAGACTGACTCAGCTGCTACTGCCTGGGAGAATTTTTGTCCAAACTGATTTTCCTGTGCCCCTTGAAACACCTGGTAAGCAGCAGTCATTGGCAAGAGGGCCATATCAGACAAATTGCCCCACTCAACCATAACTGCTGTGGTGTTTTGCGTGTCCCTGTCCCGGTGACGTGTTCCTCAGCACACGTGCACACGCCGCAGTCAGGCTTTGGGACCCGACCTTCCCTCCATGCTCCTCTCTTTCTAAAACCAAATACACATTCCCTCTTTAATCACCTATAAACTGGTGCTTCGACATGCCTACTACAGGTTGGGTGAGTCTCCTAAAACTGAACTCTTTGTGGAATAATGAAAAGTACTCCTGATGGAAAAACCATCTCACGAAACAAAGGTAATAACAGCGCTACTCCTCAAACATTGAAACTGCTGTGCAGAGGAGCAGTATTTGAAATGCAATTACCTGGTTTGAAGGGAAATATGATCTCCTAGTGTTAGGGATAACTCATTAAAGAAGTCTTTAAGGCGAGTGTATTATTTTTTTTTTTTTTAATCATGATTTCCCTAATGATGACTTTCTAGCAGTTAATGCAGCTGAGCAGCTGTTGTAGGATTTGTGAAGTTCAATACCTTTATAAATTTTTTCCTCCAATTACATTGCTGGGTTTTGTCTTTCAGAGCTAAATATAGGGTGCAGAAGTGTTGGTAATAGGTGTAAGGAACACATTACAGAAAATTGTAAATGAAGACAAAGGTAAACTTGTATAACACTTATAGACTTGCACCAAGTCTTTAAAGAAAAAATACTGAACAAGTAGAGATATTATTAGATTATTTCAATAATTTTTTTAAAGTCTTTTTTCCTAGCGTCATCTACCCAGTGGTTTTTTTTAGTAGGTGTAATAATAAAGTGGTTTTCTGAGTGACTAGGATCTTGTTTGAATTCTGCTCTTGAAAAGAGTCAGTGATTATTTTGGATATTTTTTTGATAAAGATTCCCAAATAAAAGCTCATCTCTCTTAATTTTTATTTAATTCATGTTCCTATGTTAACATATAACAAATTCATCAACAGGTAAATTATTTTTTAGAACAAGACCTTAATGGGCATTAATCTGTATTACAAAAATACATTCATAGCTTTGAATAAAATCCCTTGAATAATTTCACTGTGACCTCCCTGAGGACATCTCTGACAGATTTTAGCTGAATTCTGATTATGACATATTTTGATGATGTATCTCTGAATACTTTAAATAAGTTTCGATTAAGGTGATTAGACTCCAAAAAGGCTCTGGGTACTCAGTAAGAATTCAGTAGTTATACTTAAATGACTTCATGATTTAGAATTAGGGAAACTACATTACTGGTGGTACACAAGCATTCCCCTTTTTGGTCAAGTTGACCCATTTAGAGTTGCAGAGAAAGTGCCATCCATTTGAGAAAATATTTTAAGTAAAACAGTGTGGAACAAAGGATTTGATAGTTATACTTGTCACTTATGATAGTACTTTCTTCTTAATTTGGGGGGGGGTGTTTGTGATCAGAACACGTAACCTTCTAAAAGATGTCTCCCCTAATCCCGGGATATGTAGCAGAGCAGAGATTATTTTTTCATTCTTGTTAGCTTTGCAAAGACAGACATAAGGTATCTTCTTTCTTTGATTACATTTTAAAATTTCGACATTTTACTGTAACCCAAATTATTTCCAACTGATTTTCAGGTGATTTTTAAAATGTCGTCTGTAAATACGCAAAATATGGTTTCTTTCTACGTTGACTGAAATAGGACTATAAGATTCAGCTTTTGAAAGTGCAAGAAATTTGGGCAGGAGAATGCTCTCTGCAGCGTGAGTTTCCCTGTCAAATATCTCTAACGCCCCTTGGTAACTTGTGTACAAGCTGCTGCTGTAGAATTTGTAAATTATTCTCTTTCTGAGCCCAGATTCAGAGAGTTATTTAGCTTGGCTACTAACATTTTTAATGATTGAAACTCAGTATGCCATGTTACTTCCCAAGAATTAATCAGTTTCCATGAAAACATGTTGTTTAAATTAATCCAAACTCATTAGCACTACAGAGATGGATACTCTGTAAAAAGCCTCCATTAATTAGCACTGCATCCTGTAATATGCCTACAGCTCGTGACCATTTCCCTGAATTTGTGCAACGTGTGACCCTTTGCATCTGATACTTCATCTACAGCAGACCGATAGCCTATGTTTTGGTTTTAAAACAGCGAGCGTATGGTATAATGAGTGGCATGTTACCCTTTTTTTTTCCCCAAGGAATTCCTAAGTCATAAACAAGATTTCTCATGTGCATCATTTTGAATTCAGAGTTCGAAGCACATTTCTCATTTGTGTTTTGACAATAGGCATAGAAATAATAAATTTTAGTTCTTCGGTTTTTAAGTTTATGGAAATTTTGCTCTTTCTCTTTTCAGTAGCTAAAGAGTATTTCTGCAGGGTGCTAGACTGACCCTTCTGGTGGAGGGTCTAGTACTCTCTGCTTACGCTACAAGAACAGCATGAGCATATCAATACTTCACAAAGTGTATTTGTAAGGCATAGAGCTGAGAATAATAATTCCACACTTCAGGGGCCTGCTGCATATCTGTATCAGGACTGCAGAACAATAACTCTAATAAACTCATGCCTGTCTTGTGTTTTCTGAAATAGCTTTCCTTTGTGTTTAAGTCCCTTTTTGCAAAATCCATTACCTGTGGTCACCCCGTCCTTTGTGCTTTATTTTCTTGATGCATGTACCATTGCCTATCATTGAACTTGCTTCTTGAATAATACTCTTGGTTTAGCAAAGAACTAATTAGCATCAGCTAATTCCATGCCTGATTATTAATACACATAGGACTTTTATTCTGCTAACTTAGGCAGTAGATGTCTACTGTCTCTGAAAACCAACTTAGTTCTTGTAGAATGTCTATATATGGAATGGCAAATTTCATTATTTTTTTTCAGCTGGCAAGTGTAATGATTAAGTGGCGTTTTTAATTTCTTTTTTTCATTTGTGCAAGTGCTAACCTTCAAAACAGGCCATTGTGTAGGTAACACACATGCCTGGGAATAGGAGGGTCATAGGCAGGCAGCTAGCAGAAAAAGCACAGGTTTCTCTCGTAAAGAATAGCTTCCCCATCCCTCAACCTGAGAAACAGGACCAACTCATGAAATTCAACTGTGTTTTCTTCCCTCCGGTTTTTCTGATATGCTTTCCTCCCCTTTCTTTTCAAACTGGCTACAAAACCCAATTTATCATCATGATGTATGGTATCATTAATCCTTCTTGAAAGCAAGATGCATAATGCTGCTGTGTTGGCACTGAGCAAACTTCTGCAGCCTGACTGTCTTGATGCCCTTTTGAGTCTCTCTTGTTCCAGCAGAATGAAACTGGGCTCATAATAAGTTTAGCTGTCGTGCTGTTTGCAGCAGCACGTGACCTATTATACTGGTCCCTTGCCTTCCCCCCCCTTCCTCTCCCTTTTGCTCACACACGAGAGCTACAAAAGGAGTGAGACAGGGCTGCTAGTTTATGCTCTAGCAGGGAGCTATTAGGAACAGAGGTCCCTATAGGGGCAGAATGACCTCTTTTATAAGCAATGACAAGGGTTCCCTTTGTGGAAGAGATGTCTTAGGCTGTCTTTAGTACTTAATGGTCAGTTGGCCCTATCTGCTACACAGTTTTTATTGGAAACTCCCTTTCTTTCTTATTCTTTTTTTTTTTTTTTATAATTAATACCATAGAAAGAAGAAATAATTTTAACTAAACTTCTGCTGCCATCGCAAGTTTTCTTATTCCTTGTTTCAAAATAGTCCTTGTATCAAAATGCTTTGCTCATCAATCTAGTCACAGAAAGTGAGCAAAAGAAATAATATATGCTATAAATTGTAGAACTGCTAAACCCTTCAACAGTCACAGGTAGTAATCTTCGGTTGTAAATGCCTAGATGGTGAAGCATTTGCTGCAAGAGGAGCAGTTCTGGTGTTGAGACTTTTATGCAGTGAATTTAGATAAATATTCTAAACCTATGTTCTAATTCCATCAGTTTCATCCTTCAGGTGCATGGCTTTGAAAAGGAAAATCTTGAATAAATCAGATTTGTAGCTTCCACTTTCCTAGCCACAGAAGATAAAATGGAAAGCCACTGGTAGTCATATTGCTATTAGATTCTTCTATCATACTTCACATCTAAATATAAAGCTGATGGTAGAGTATCCTTACGTTAAAGTTAGCTTGATGGTACTAAAAAGTAGATAGGTAGCTGGGCCAGAACTCTTCATTTCAGTGTGTGGTTGTTTTGGTAAAATCTCCAAAGTATTTCTTAAAATGAATCTGAAAGGTGGTGATAGAAGTGTATGCAGGTGTTTTGTTGTTGGGAGAGGGGGGAAGTTTGGTTTTTAATTTTGTGCAGAACTGGAACGTTTCGTTATTGTAACTTAAAAGTAATTAAGAAAAGTTCTTATTGAGCAGCTTGTTATTTTTTTTTTGCTGTGGTCCAGCTCTGATTTGACTTGGAAATTTACAAAAAATAACACAAGAAATATGAATGCATTTTGGCGGGGGGGGGGAATGTATAAAACATAAAAAATTTCAAATATATTAGCACATTTTCATTGATATAGAATCATGCTGTTTCTTAAGCTCTTTTTTATCGAGCTTCATAAGCTGTTTCTTGAGCTCCTTTTCTGTGAAGTTTATTTAAGCTCTGATTACAACTTAATATATGTGAGATAGCATGTTTTACTTTTTGAAAAGATAACTTAATCTAACCAAAATTCAAAGGATGCATTATAGTTTTGAAAAAGCAATTGCCAGAAGAGTCCAGGGCACAATTAATTTTTCTGTTTTGGAGTTTGCAAATATTGCCCAAACTTTTAGCCATTAGCTTGCAGGATCAGGAATTTGTTTTACACACCTACGTCATGTCTGTGGTAAACGATCCTTTAAATCAAGTTCCTGTTATGGCTCCAATATATTTTGAGAATTTTGTGCCATGGATATATACTAACATATAGCACGTATGTAAATACATTTGTGTGTGCAAACATTTACTTACTTAACACTTACTTAAAAAAGTAAATTTTACTTAAAAATTTACTTAAATTAAGCAGTTTGGCAAGGAAAAAGAAAAAAACATCTAGAATTTTGTTACTAAGCATAGTAGGCAACACTGCCAAACAGAATCTTCCAAAGTGATATTGTTGAGTGTTCTACTTTTAAAATAATTATTGTATTATTTTAAAATAATAAGATATCCGACTTAGATGGAGTGATCTGAGTCAGTGTAACTTGGCCTGTATGTCACTTCATATTAGTTCCCAAACACATTTCTTCTCAAAAACATGTAGACCATAAAAGTTAGCGTGTTCATTTCCTAAGCACTCTAATATATGTGTCATCCCGTGGGTAGTAGAAAGAAACCACAGCTGCTTTAAAGACTTGCACTGAGCTAAGCACTTGCAAAACATAGCTGCAGTTCTCGTAACGGCAGGCCGACATCCAGAAGTAATAGAAATAATCCTGCAGTGAGAGGCATCCAAGTGTGCTGAGAGTGCCGGCTGATGTCATTATGAGGCTGCTCCCTCTCATCATTCAAAGGGCATGGCAATCAGGGGAGATTCATGATGACTGGAAAAAGGGAAATGTCACCGTGCCCTTCAGGAAGAACGTGAAGGAGGATCTAGGGAACTCTACAGGGCAGCTGAACCTCACTCTCCATGGGGCAAACCCTTCTGGAAGCCACTTGTAGGCACATGGAGGACAAGAGCATGTTCGGGAACAGGTAGCATAAATCTACCAATGGCAAATCATGTGACTGGCCTGAGTGACTTTTCTGATGGAGTGTCTGGCTTTGTAGAGGAGAGGAAAGCTATGGAGTTTTGGTGGTTTGGGGTGGGTTAGTTTGGGATTTTTTGTGTGTTTCCTGGGGTTTGAGGTGGAGGGGTTTTGGGGGGTTTTCTCTTTTTGTTTTGGGTTTCAGGGGATGTTACTTCAAATTTAGCTAGATCTTCAGCATGGTCTCCCATAATATTCTTAGATTGGTGAGATGTGGACTGGATAAGTGGATGGTAGGTGGCTGAAAGAATTTGCTGTACTGCAAGGCTGACAGGGTGGTGATCCATGGTATTAAGTCCAGCTGGTGGTTACTAATGGTCTTTTGCAGGGATTGATACTGGGGACAGTATTTTGTGTCTTTATTAACAGTGTGGACAGTGAGAGTGCATTTTGAGCAATTTGGGAGATGATACCAAATTGGGGAAATACTTGACTGGCTGGAAGGTAGAGCTAATATTGCAAGGGACCTCAACTGTCTAGAGAAACAAACTGCCAGTGACTTCCTGAAGTTCAACAAAGGCAAGTAAAATGCCTTTTTTTATCCAGGGCACAATAACATCCTGCTGCAGCATGGATGTGGAGAGCTGACCGGCTGGAAAGCAGCTTTACAGACTTTGGAGTTCCTCTGGGCAAGCTGATGAACGTGAGTCAGCAGTGAAACCCTTTGCAATTTCAGCTGCGTCTTAGACTCTATTAGCAAGAGTGCAGCCGCAGGCCATGGGGAGTCACTGGTGCCTTGTATTTTGCAATTCTGAGACCTCATGGAGAGAGTGCTCTGTCGGGTTTTGGGCACCCCAGGACAAGGCTTACTGATGTACTAGAGCAATTGAGCCAGAGGGTCACTGAAATGATTAAGAGGATGGAGCACATGACATGCAAGAGACGGATTTGGTGAGCTTTTCAAGAGAAAGCTAGGAGGAGATCTTATTGCTGTCTATGACTGCTTTAATGGGATGGTAAAGAGAAGGCAGAGCCTGACTGTCTTGTAGTCAGACAGGTCTTGCAGAGATAAGATGAGAGGTAACAGGACAAGTTGGAACACAGGAAATTGCAATTAAGTGCGAGGGAAAATATTTTACCCGGAGGGTGGTCAAATATGGAAACAGATGAGTGGCTGTGGTATTTCTGTCCTTGAAAGTATTCAAAACACAACTGCACAAGGGCCTGAGCAATGTCATCTAATTGAACCTGATTTGAGCAGGAGATTGGATTAGATGACCTCCAGAGGTCCCTTGCAACCTAAGCTATACTGTGATCCCATGAAAAGAAATTTTCACCATGTCTGCAGAATTGTCTTTACCTTTTGGATTTCCTGATGACCACATAAAATGGAATTTGTTCAGGTTTTTAAATTAAGTCACTGTGTGTAGCAGGTCTTTATGTAATACTAATCAGTGCTTCAAGGCAATTTATGCTATTAGATATTTGAAAACTATTGATTGTGACTCTAATAGTGAAGATTCAGAGAAATATTTTTCAGTTCCTCATTCTGAAAGGCACTAACGCTGAACAAACTTTTCTGGTCACTCATCCAGCCATTGTTTTGTCCTGTGTTGTGAAGGGTTGGTTAAGCCAGTCATCCTTTTGCTGGGCTTTCTCTTTTAACAGGAGTTTTGAGGATCTAGTAATTTCTCCAAACATTGCATTTCAGTAGGTCATTCAACATTCGTGATCTTGTTCTGCTGTTCGTGGCATGCATTAGGGAAGCAGGAGCAGACAATTGTTTCTCACTTCCTTAAGACTGTCCAGAAAGTTAAAAACATAGATCTTATGAAAAGAGATGTTTGGGCATAATAAAGATCCTGTAGAAAGTCAAACTGCGATTCACTTGCATAGAGCTTTGTCCCTCAAAGTGAAAATGAGGCTGTGATGGGACCAGTTTGTATGTGATACATGGTGAGCAGAGCTGCAGTACTGCATTTGTCTGAATGATGTATTGCTGAATCATAAGATGACCCACACTTTCTAAAGTACAGAAAAAACATAGATCCTTTATGTGATTGATCCTGACAGCTTTCACCAGCTCTGTACCTAGACCTGTCTTTTTTTTTTTCAGTCTACTTTTCATCATCTGTTTGCCAGATACCCTGCAGTTTCTGAGACAGGTGTGAGTTACTTTTTGAGTGTGGGATAGAATCTGTTTGTACAGGTTTGTGTGTCAGTCCATTTTGTCTCTCCTATAGAAGCTCCTCATATATACAGGTCAAATACAGTTTTCTTGGTGAACTGGGAACTAATCCTTCCAAAGTTCCATTAGCACCAGTAAGTTGCTTTCAGTTTGATATACTTTTTCCTGCAATGGGATCTTTCAGTGGTGATCCATGTGGATGAGCTGGCTGGCTAAGAGGAGGTTTGGACTCTTAGGTGGTGAATCAATGATTGCAGAGTACTTCAGAAGCATAGGAGGAATTTGATTCCTCCAAATCTCAATTTGTGTTTAAACTTGCATTATATTCAGGCTGATACAGGGAATATGGTATGTACACACATGTTTTCATAGTTTCTCAGTTAAGGCATTGATTCAGCAAAGTAATCTGGCACATGCCCTGCATCAAGTCTGTAAAGAGTTACTATAATGTCCATCCTGAATAAATAAAGGTAAACTCAAATAATTTAAGAGAAAATGGATTTATGTAGGGTAAGCTCATTCTGAACAATGAGCAGATTTAAAGCAAATCTGATTTTTCCAAGCCATTCTCTGTCTTTGGCTGTGATTTTTTTTTTTTTTTTTTTTTTTTTCTCCATTCCAAGGGTGTGATTGGGAGTGGCAGGGTCAGATTGATTGTCCTCAAGTCTGCAGGCAATTTCGGACAAACATTTAAGTCGGAGCTCCCCTTGGCAGATGGTCTTTCAGATTTCTCTGGTGCAGTGGGAGAGGTATTTCTACGGTCTGTGCAGCACTGCAGGTCGCTGTAAGAATTCACCGTTGGAGAAGGAACAGTAAGGAGGTCAGGCAGTTATTGATAAGCATCTGGGCTACTGAGAGGGTCAGCATCAGGGGTCTCCCACAGAGGCAGCCTGCAGAGAATTCTGCTGCTGGAGAAGCCACTCCTGTTCACATCAGAAAATCTCAGAGGAAAGAGAAGAACGAGACAAAGGGGAAGAAGAAAAAAAATAAGGAGTTTTTCTGACTGAATTTTGTTTGTACAAAGTACAGCAGGTTAACAAATAGGAATTTCAGTGGGGTTAGTGTCTGATATTTTAACATCTTTAGACATTTTTGTAGATTGAAGTAAACTAATTTTTTGGATGGAGTAGGTTTCTCTTCAGTTTGAAAAATGTGTGCTGCTGCTGAAAACAGTTGTTATAGTAGTGGCAGGGAAATAAGATGAACTAAAAAAAATGCCAGAACTTTTTTATTAAAGAAATGAATCATTTCAAGTGGTCTCTAAAACAGAAATGCACGTATCTCGTAAAAGTGACAACTGCAGGATTTCTCATCTTCTTTATGACAAGGATTGTTTAGACTACCCCACAAAAATGAAGTTAAAACCCACGTCAGATAATCTGTAATGAGTACTCTTTATATTGAGACATTGGAGAAGGAGTAGCTTAGAACTACCTTCATTTACTTGGAACCTTTTCTTTTCCCACCATTTTTCATTCTCAGTCGTCTCCAATCACAGCAGAGCAGAGATCAGGAGCTGCTGGTGAGGTTACTCTTTTGTGCTGGGTAGTGATGGCAGAGTGAGAAATAAACTGCGAGCTGTGACCAAAGGCAGACTTGTAATTACTTGAATATAATGACAATTTGCCTTAATACTGTAGCAAATGCTCTGAGTTTGCACATCCAAACTCTGCAGTTTGGATCAATTTCCTTGTTTACAAAACCAGCTTGCTTTTATTAGCACCAAAATTTTCCAGTGACAGAATGGTGAATGATCTAGTGAGGTTCACTGCAAAAGAAAGGAAAAAATATTGTATATGATTAGACAGTGGATTTAAGTAGGTTCCTATATAGGGCTGGAGTTTGGAGGGGGGAAGGGGTTGAGTGAAAATGGGAAGTGTTGGTCCACTTTGTTAATGCTGTTTGGGAGGTCTGCTGTTTTCTCTTCTTACCCGGTGTAAGATTAGACTCCTAAACTGGGGATGCGAAAGGCTAGAATAAACAGCCTAACCACAGACGACACCAAACATCAATCACGCACAGTTGTGTACAAAGTTGATTTACCCTACTTGTAAATACTGAGCACTCATAGGAGCTTTCTGTATATGAAGATCCATTTTGTCAGCCTGAAATTGGGAAGTGAACATTCTCTCACAGTACAGGTGTTCCCTGGCCCCTCCTTCCCCACCCCCCCGGGTATTAAGACTTCGTCCGTGGTGCTCTCAGCATGAATTGTTCCCATTGCTTGTTGTTTGACACCCTGATCGGAGAGGAGATGAGACAGTTATTCCTGTTGTTGCTGATTTACCATTACAGCTGCTTCCTCTTCTTGTGATTTAATTTGAAGTTTCAGCCCACCAGGGGGCTAATGGTCCCCACCTATGCAACTTTAAAAGCTCACTGTTGTTTTCCATGGGAGTGTTATTTCCAGCCCTAGCCAGTGATTTATTTTTTTTTCCTCAATGTTCATCTGGAAGCTGCGAGGTAGTATTCCATTAGCTATTTTCATGAAAAAAAAAAAGAAAAAAAAAAAAAGAACGAAAACCACAGAACACAAAAAAAAACCCCAAAACCTGTGCAGCTATTTAAATGGAAAGTTAAAATGAGAATTACTCTGTAGTAGAAACTCAACAAGTAAATGACTGTGTTTTGCAGTGTTGTAATGGCTATTGGAGATGGATATGAAAAAAACCAACAGGACATTACCTGACATTTAGATCCTTTATGATTCTCTTATTTTTAAAATGTAACATATATAATTCGCTTCTTTTTTCCTTATCTCAGGGAAATGTAGCGCAGGCAGCAAACCCTAGAGTATGGTTCATGGTGTGGTACTGCCTGTGGTGAGGTGAATTCTGACAACGTTAGCAACTGCAGTAGAATCTGAGGTGTGATTGTGCTAGATGCTGCTAGAAGATTGTGTGCACCTGATCAGGCACAGGGGGACCTCAGGTGGAGTGAGACTGCAAGCTGGATAACCAAAGAGCAGAACTTCAGGAATACTTCCTACCAGACTTCTTACAAGAACAAAATTATACACCTCACTGGCTAAATTATTCTTGAAGCAAAACTTAAGAAGTTCTGAATTTCTTGGTTTACCTTTAAATTTTAAGTATTCTTTGTTCTATACAATAAATGGCCTTGAAAATCTTTCTGAACAAACAGCATTGTCTTTGATGCTCGGCACAGCCTGCTGTTCACTGTTACTGTTATAGTGTGAGTTTGAGTGGCAGTCTTGAGTGTACGTTTTTGTAAAACTTCTGGTTTTCCAGGTTTATTACTTTTTATGTGATTAAAATCTGTATACATGTTTATGTTTTCCTCATCTTAAGTGTCTATTTGTAACATAAACATTTACATTTTGTGATATCTTCTCTGCTGGTCCAAAGAACACTTTGATGAATTAGGCACCTTCTAGTTTTTGGCTGTTTTCTTTACTGGTCCATCATCAGTATTAGAAATTTAACTCTTCACTGAGTTAATGCTATCTTATCTCACTGGGAATTGCAGGAGTCTTCCCTGTTTTCAGTGGTTTATTTCTTGCTTTGGGGTGGTGAGGAGGGGGAGGTGGATTGCACTGCAAAAAGGCTGGAAGCTGGGCACTGATAGAAGTGGTTTCATGAAACTTCATTGCTTTTAGTTATTAAGGGTGGCACAATCTTTCCCCTCTTTGACCAGGAGAATATTATTACCAAATATCAGTGTTCAAGGTCACCTCTCTTTATAATATAAATCAAATATACTACTTCCTAAGGCCCTGACTGATGGAAAATGAAGTACTAACTGCCAGGAAACAGGCTTTCCTACACTGTCACTGCGTCATGCACTGGTCACTAACCTTTTTCAATACAACCTTAATATTGCATTGCTAATTGTGTAATTTAAAGTATACAAGTTTTTAATAGTTATTCCAGGAGGAATGTTAAGCACTGTGCTTTAGAGCTCTTTTTGCTTATTGGAAGCTTACCAGTTAATAAGTTAACTACTAGTAGCAACCATTAATGCAAACTCTTTGCTTGGGTAATGTCGCTTGTGTTTAATGAATTAGGCTCAAAAAATAGAGCAGGGTACTAGACTTGACTGACTTGCTGTAGAGGCAGCACAGAATTAGTCATTGGCTGTGAATGTTAATCACTCCACAGCAATGATAATTTAGAGCATTGTTGTAGCACTCTTGTGCTCATAAAATGAACTTAATAACCCACTGCTACCCATGGGATAAGCCTTCCTTCTCCTTCCCTCCCCCTTGCAATTGAATACCCAATCTGGCTGCATAATAGCCTTGTGAAATACTGCATTAAAAAGAGTGAGCAGCTGTATGATAAAATAAACAGCTCTAAAACAGATTTGTTAATTATCTCTTTCTTTTATTCACAGAGGGTGTTTGTGAGATATGGCTGACCAGTGAAGACACAGGAGCTTATGGCAGAGACATTGGCACAGATCTCCCTACGCTTCTGTGGAAGCTGGTTGAAGCTATTCCTGAGGGAGCTATGCTGAGGCTTGGCATGACAAACCCTCCCTATATTTTAGAGCATCTGGAGGTAAGGAGGAAAAGAGAATCATTTATGTGCCGGCATAGACATTCATTGAGTGAGTCAGCGTGGAACCTTGTGCATAGTGCATTTCATTTTAAGCTGTAGCTTAGAAAAAATACGGAATTGAAGTAAATTTATAGAATTAGGTTAATAGTGTTAAGCCATTTACCTGACACAGCAAGTTATTGAGATAGTAAGATATTCAGATCATTTTGGAATGATGATATTACTGAGGTCTCTGACCTGTGGAGCTTTTTTATTGCAGTGTTGCTTTTGTGTATATGCCTAGTGTTTTCAAGAACTAAAGGAAATGTCATTGGCAGGCGATGGATCAGATTGAATTTGTCTTCCTGCTACACCTCAGACAGATATTTCCAGAAAGACTGTATGCTGGTCTCACTCAATGACATATTCAGTATCCTGTGTCAAATGCTGTTCTGAGAGTGTGTAGAGCTTCCATTGTAAGAAATGGAAATTCTAAGTGGCTGTGTTAAAAATATTGTAACAAAGTAGTTCAATGAGATTAGAAGCAATAAAGTGTACAACAACGTGAATTTGAAAGAATATAGTATGTGTGCAGAGCAGGAAGTGAGAGTTTTGTCTCAAAGCTAAACGTTTGGTTGGATTCTGTCATCAAATTAATTTATTGAAATTCATAGGAACTGTTTATAGAAAGAACATAACTTTAGAGGCAAGGAAAAAGCAGGGAAGTATATAGATTCAGGTAGACTTTATAACCATGTGCATCAGCGGTATCCTGATAAGTAGCTGGTGCCCATCCTGCTTTCCCAAATATATTATAGAATTAATAGTTGTACTTACATTTTCTTAAGCTGCCAAGGACAGTGTTTTCTCACCAGACTGCCATAACTACACCTTTCCCTATTGAAGCACATGGCCTAGAGGAATCTCATCTTGATAGGAATAAGCAGTTTTTCATTTCACCAGCTAAAGAATACAAGCTGCAGCAAACTGCAAGAAATTTCCTGGGCTGTTATTTTATTCTTTGGTTTAACATAAGCTTCACTAAGATAAAGTCTTAACAACACACTGAATAGAAATCTTTAGGAAGTGATTTGGTTGTGTTTTTTAGACCTTTGCATTTGTCTCAAACTCTCGTATCTGTCACAAGTTTTTCTTCTTTTTTAATTTAAAAATTTTCAGCATCTTGTACAAAAGCAAATCAAGCTTTTAGCAATGTTCTGTTAGTATCTTTGCTTTGATTTTTAACTCACGTTATTAAAAGTGGTTTGGCATCGACTGCCGCTTTTGTCACTGCTGCTCGTTTTATGAGTACTTTCAGAAGCTTTTGTTTAAAAAAACAAAAAATAATCAGTTGCTGGAATTAAGAAAATGCTCTGCCCAGCTAAGGGGCACTGTAGTAGTCTTAATTTGATATAACCTGAGCAAGGTGGAAAATATATTGCTTTCCTTTGATCAGTAGCCATCTTAGTGAGTGTGAGCATGTCACCAATCTGTGAGTGGTTTTGATTTATGATCTCTATTCTTGCCATTTCTAAAATCTCTAGAAAGCGCTGTAGGAAGGATTCTCTTTGACCTGACTCATATTCAGGAAAAGTAATCGCTTTAAATATGGACCTTTAAGTGTGATGGCAGAGTGAGAGGAATTCATGAAAGCCTATTGAAAATGTGTATCTTGAATGTGCAGAACATGTGTTATGTGTACAGCAGGCTTTTGTACAATAGCAACATCTGTTTGTCCTCTTCACTGTTTCATACAATTTCTAGTTTGTGATGTTTTTTAAGGATTATTTAGTCACATTTCTGTGTATGACCGAGAATTTCTGCTCTTGTAATTTGATGAAATAATTTTTATGATTTGTCAAACTAAATTTGTAAATTTTTTTTTACCTTGTGCATTTTTGTCTGGTCCCGTCTTCCAATCTTACCAGACTTTTATCTGAAAGGTCACTAGGGAATGTTGGCAGTCTCCTGTATACATTTTCACCAGACAAAATAAACTTTTTATGGGGAACGTGCTTTTAACTTTCCAGTTGAGGGAAGGGTAAAACTGTGATTTGTTTAAAAAATGAAATAAATGAAATGAGAAGTTGATTAACCTTCATGTCAGTTGGTTAGGATGAAATCCAGATGTAGTTCTGCTATCTCCTAAGAAAGGTATGAAGCTCTGGTTGCAAACATCTTTCATTAGTTGCTTTAAAAGGTGCTGCATTTTATTAATTTGGTTTGTTAGAAATCAGTTGCTGACTAGGATGATGTTTGGCTTTCTGCAGAAAAATTTTATGTGGGAAAATGTATTAATCATGTGTCACTTTTTATATCCAATGAAGTGGAAAAAGTTGTTCCAGACATGTATCTTTTTCAAAAATCAGAAATTACCAGCAATTGCATACTACTGTACAGATACAACTGGTAGGCAAGGGTTTATTTCACTTTAATAATGAACACATCTGATAAATGGCATAGAGGAACAACAGTCATGTGAAAACATAAATTAATTTTAGGATCTGGACAGAGCCTAAAATCAATGACTTTGATTCATTTACAATTTTTTGCCATATTTATTGGAGCTCATCTGCAGGTAAAAGGCTTGGCCAGTTTTATGTCTGTCTTATTCTTGTAAACTCCAAAGCTAATAACGAAGTTTATATAAATACATTTGCTTTCTCCAGTAACTCAGTTTAAGTTAAATGTTTTAAAAATACTAGTTTCCTAAGAGATTATGTACATTTTTTAAATACTGACTTGTAGTATTGTGTGAACTCCTCTATCATTAGAACTGGTTAAAACATTTCACAAATATCTGTTTTCCTTCAAATAACCATGTATTTAATCTCTGATCATTCAAAGCATCAAGTCACTGGCTTGATTGTGTGCTTGGAATTCACAAGTTTCTTTTACTCATTCCTGAAGATTCTATACCTTTCAGTTGTCAGAATGAGAGGAGATTGTAAATAAAAAGAATGGAGATGTGTAGATGATACAACTGCAGCAGAAGCAAAGAATTCCCCATAGCGCAATGACAGCGCTAATGTCCTCAATGAATGAGGAAAAAGTTGCACCGATGGATAACATGACCGAATAAAGGATAAAAAATTTAAAAATGTGTCACTTTATATACAATTGAAGCCTAAGTTGCATATACTGTTCTGGCAGCATGTGGAGTCATTTGCAAAAGGGAGGTGTCTTGAGTGTTGAGTTTTGCTCCCCTTGCTCCACACCTCAGTCCTTTGAAATATGCCCAGCATATATTATTTGTGTTGCTTAGGTAGATCTTGAGGATGTAGCTAGATGTGAGGTGTTTCAGTTACATATTAATTAGTGTCTTGATGTTCTCAGGAAAATAGATTGTATCCACTGACTGAAATAACATGTCTTTTTCATACTATATGTATTTTCTATATATAGGTGGAATATCTTTCTCTGTTAAGAGGCACTTGACCCACTTGTAAACTGCTTATAGAAATTGAAATTTATTTACAAGTGCCAAAAAGTGATTATGAGCTCTTACTTTTTCCTCAAAAAAACCCTAACTTCATAAGAATACTCTGAGATATTGTCTGCTTAGAACGTGTACAGTGGATGGGATTATGGCCAGAGATCTGTTTAAGCTGTTGGCAACATTTCCTTTGTACTGCATACCCAGGTCTGTGGCTGGGCTTTGGCCCTGGGAGTCTTTTGACTCATTAAAATAGTACCCACACTCATGTGTCCCTGGAAGTAAAAATGGAGAACAGAAAATGCCGCTCAGCTCAGGAGTGTTTCATCTGCCTCTGTACCTGGGAAGCAGTCCCTTAGTATCCACTAAGAAGTGCCATTCCATAGCTCTGCTGTTCCCCTGGTGCCGGAGGCTGGCACAAGGGGAGGAGGAGGAGGAGGAAGAGATCTTCCCTTGGGTCAGGAGTGGTGGGACTAGAATGGAGTGGGGGCAAAGGAAAGCTGCAGGTGCATGTGACTGGCCTTGAGATTCTCGTGCTGGAAGGCTTGGTACATTCAAGGGTCTGGGCCAATGGTAATTCAAACTCAGATTTATTATAGGTAGGGAGTCAGTGTAAGTTTTCACATGATTTAAAATACCGAGCATACACAGTGCCTTCAGATACTACTGTCAAGTGGTTCCATTCTGTCCTTAAAGGTGTTTGTCATTTCAGGGGAGGCTGTTAATCTCATGAAAATCACCATTATACTTGTGTGGTTTGGTCTGACAGTTTAGTCCTTTTAGGTTTTTATTTGGTAAATATGATGGTAATAGTGCCTTATGTACTTACAGATGCATGTAGCATGAACAGTTTTGGGATAAGAAGCAACCATATGTTTTCAAATGATAAATTCTGCATTCAATTGAGCCTTCTTTTTTGTAAAGAAAGAATTATTTGGAACCATACAGTGTTGTATAGTCATGCAAAATATTAAAAACTTTTTGATATGCTGCATACTGAACTAAGGCATTCGAGAAAGAGCCTTTATCACACTTATTACTGAATTTTTTATCTGCTATTTCTTTCAACTGCAGATGATGACTGTGCTTAAATTAGTGAGTAGTATGGAGCAGTAAGAACAGATGAGGAAACCACAGAGTTTGGTAGTGAAGCTGCTATGTCTACGTTATCTGCGTTTTGGAGTCTTTACTTCAAAATAAATCTAATTCCTTTAACCAACTACCCATGATCCAAAGCTGTTTCAAAGGCACGTTGTTGGTTTGAATCCTTCTATTCCCATGAAGGGCCTGGAGCACTTTTGCTGTGAACCTGGAGTATGGCCAGTGCTCTGATTTTCTCAGAAGTGAGTTTAGTTCGCCCTCCCCAAAGCCACCCTGCAGACTGAACAAACCCATGGCTGGGAAATAAGGGTGGGAAATTGCACTTCACAGTTTCACTGCTGCTTTCAAGCAGCACATTAACATGAACACAATCAATGCCAGTAAGACTTCTCCTGAGTAAGGTTGTTTCTCCAACGTTGTTTCTCTTCATTGTGGTACTAAGACTGTGAAAGAAGTTGGAGTTTGCAGTTTATCTGCAGAAGGCATTCTCAGTTTTCCTCTCAGAGAAAATCTGGCCAACCAGTAGAAATAGTATTGTGTTTTCCAAGTGTTCTCTCACAGTCTTAGCAGTCTGTTTGAATGTATTCATCATGAAGCATGTAGCTTGCTTATTTTAAGTTTGGTCTCAAAATGAAATTTTAAGATATGTGCCCTTGTCCTGTGTCCTTTCTCTCTTAATATGTTGATGCCACATAGCATTGAGAAAAACTTGGGATTTTATCTACATAGCAGAAAATTTTAGTAAACAGACACGAACTTTGGTCAGGGAAAAATGTTTTAGCTCAGATTTTTATTTTGTTTTATAAAATGTTAAAGATGAGGGAAAAGTTAATATTAGGATTTATTTCAGAGTCCTAGCAAAACCTGCAATGAATGCGTATGTGTAAAGTTACCTTGTGTACTCTTACCCATCTGTATTTGCACAGAGCTACTGTTCGATTTACAGACTGCCAGGTGGCTGAGCTGTTATTGTCCTATAGTATCAACATGTACTAAAAGTGACATAAGGTATACATCCTGCTTTAGAAGTAACCTCGAGGCATTTATTCTGTAATCATATTATGGAGTTATTGGCTAGCACTCTAGTGAGACAGTGTTTTACATCCTCTTGCGGTTACTGATGGAGAAGAAGGGTTGGGAAAAATCCATTAAAACAATAGCAGTAGATAAATGGTGAGCTGAAAAGTCAAAAATGAGGCCAAATGTGTAGAAGGTTGAAGTGAATTAATGTTAGGGGCATGATGTTAGAGACTACTTTTTGCCTTGAATTATTTCACTTTTCCTTAGGATTTATACTTCATTTTCTTGTTCAGTATCTGACCGATCTGCTCTGACCAAGTCAGAAGGGAATGCAGATCGTCCAGACTGTAAAAGGGCAGGGATTCACATCTCGGCCATAGCTTACCTCCCTTGCAGATTTAACACTAACTCTCCTTCCAGAGTTGTCTGGGATTTTAGTACAGTGCTTTCTGTGAGTGATGGGACGCTTCCAAATCTGTACAAAGGAGGCAGTTCACACCTGTCATTCCCGTAAGTGCTTAATTTCACATGACTAGATGAGTAGTCGTCTTTGTCACCTGTCAAAATGAGTCTGTCTCAAACCATACCATATGCCATCTGTGGGCTTTATCTCCGTTATTAATTCAGGACATTTGAGTGATACACCAGCCATTGAGATGGAGTCTGCATGGCGGCAGGGTCTTTAAATGCATAAAGAGTGCCAAGTGTACTGTACCACCAGTCGCAATAGTATTTCTTTGCTCTTTTGCTTTGATTTTTCATGTCAGCTTGGTGTTCATGCTCCTTAACCTCACTGAAGCTGATACCCTACAGATGGCTTCCTCAAACGTGCCCTGACACAGCACATAGATACATAGTACAGTAAAATTACTAATTGGCTTTTCTTTTTTCCAAATTGTTCTTTTGTCCTCTAATCTTGGCAAACATTATTGAGTACTGTGCATAAACTCAAGTTCTGAGTAAGCTAGAGTGTAAGCTGATTTGAAATGCATTTAAAAAGGGAATAATATGTACACATTCTTCAACGGCAAATAAAAGGGCAGCATGATTTCAGGAACTAAAAGGCCTTTAGGGTATGTGTTTGCTTTGTTTCTAGTAACATTTTTGTCATTTTCATAGACTGCTGCATTTGCAGGTACCAATTAAAATCTGTTGATTTGACCAGAAAAGAATGAAATCTGTGGCATACGTTTAAAAAAATGAGTAGTTAAGTCCCCTGACCTCTTATTACTGAGAGTTTTGTAGTGTTTTGTAGTCGATGGACCATGCAACTTTCCCTTGCTGTAGTTGCGTAGTTGTCTCTGTGCAAACTGTGTTTGCCTCACTAGCAGTAAAATGGAAAGAAATCTCAGATACTAAGGGGAGGAGGGGAGAGGCGGTTGCATCTGGCCTTCTAAAAAAGAAAAAAAAAAAAAAAAGGCAGGGGAGTGCTTACTGTTTCCTTTGGTATTATGTTAAATGCTTATTCATCCTATGGAAGCTTTGTGTGCATCTTTGCTTACTCTGTGTATTCAGCTTTTCATTTTTTTACTACTACAATACTCTCTCTCCTGTTCTTCCTTTTAAAGTGTTCTTTGTCTTTGGGTTTTCCAAATATAGCACATTTCCTTGAAATTACTCTGAAGACGTAGTGTCATGGGAACTTTTTCAGTGGTGAACTCCACCCCAGAGTGAATGTATGTTTGGATATTGTGGGGTTAGGAAAGGGATGAATCTTTGCTGTGGTGTGAAATACATTTTGTCACACCACTTTCTCTAATCTAGAGTTTTAAGTTCTCAGACTCAGCAGGTCCTAATGTCCATAAATGCTTGATGACATGTTTAATGCCAGCTGGTGGAATATGATTTGGCATAATAAATGTCAAAATAAAAATCCCTCATACTCTTTTTGAAGGTTTTATGTTGTATTTGTGAATCTTGGTTGTTTTTAAAAACTTTAACCATGTTATTGTATTAGGAACTTTAATGAGCAATGTAGAGGGGAATATTTGTGGTGCTGGGAATGAAGCTCCTGTTCTTTGTAACAGTAGTAGAAAAAATGCTTGAGAAACACAGGGAAAGAACTGCTTTTATTTATGCAAGATTCAGTTCTCCATCAAGACAGAATATTTTATGCATGCACCTAGTTCTCTGCTGTATTTAATAATCTGTGCATGAAAATTGACGTTGCAAAAAGGGGTTAACGTTAAGTAGCACATTGCTTGACTAGTTAAAGCTGTACATGTTAACTGTACCTTAATTATGATCTGCTCATATGAATGTTTCTCTTCCTTGTTAGTTATTACAAGGATGGAGAGTATTTAAATGCAGACAGATCCATTCTCAATCCTGTGCTGAGTGTCAGGCTGTCTGTCAATTACTTATAATACTGTCTCATCCCAGCAGACCTTTGGAGCTGCAGCTTACTTTGCTGGTTGACTACTAGCAGAAATAAAAATCATCATTAGTTGAGCGGTTTGTTCAAAGAATCGATAGTGCATTTATGGGAAACTGCATTTTTGCTAAATAAGGTGGGAATTTTAGCAGTTGCTGTGTGTTTCAAGGCATTGGGGTAGAAGCTATTGTCAAATATATATCTTGCATAATACACTCTGCCATCTTCTTTTAATACTTCTGTCTTCATTGAAAAAACAGTAAGATCTCACTTTCCTAGTTATTTGTATTATAATAAGTAAAGTTCTACCAGCTCCTCTCCATGCTGTTCCAAAAGCTTCTATTTAGTTTAGATGCATAAACCCCTTTGTTTTCTTTGATAGATGAGCTGTCACATTCACTGTGCTTTGCAACATCACCTACATAATCTTCAGTAAGACTGCTTGCTTCATTAGGCTTTGGCATTTGTTTAAAAAAAGTTTGAATATTTTTTTTTGGAGGTGATTATTCTTTAAAAATGAGAAAAAGGAAGTATAATTTGCTCTAGAGCGTTTAATAAAGCTGCACGTAATTCTGTACCATTGTGAACTGAGGAAAAGAAATAAAATATCTTCTACCCATTCTTTGAATTCAGTTAGTTTAGTTATGCTAAATTCTGTGTCTCTCTTGTTTTTGGTTACTTTTATTCAGTTTTCCTCTGAAATTTAGCTCAGTGAATTGGATATCTATAACAGTAAGAAAGCGATTGCACTTGCCTAAAGGTATAGGTTTTGATTAAAACTTTCCACTATTTTCCTCCCACTGTAACCTGCTAAAGCAGCTGCTATTTTAGGTGTTTCGGTTGCTTGTTTGAAATAGAGGGAAAGAATAGGGGAGCTTCCTGGCACTGAACTGTCTTGGTGCAGCTGAACTCTGGTGGGGTGTGCCATTCATTCTATGACTTCTTTCTGAGCAGAAACCATAAATTCTTTTATATCAGGCAGGTTTCTTATTTTTGAGGTGATGAACAAATGCATGGTATGGATGAAACTAGCAATCCATTTCCCTCATCCAGGTTTCTGAAAACAAAAAGGGTAGAGTGACAGTCCTACTCGCCTATTGTAAATGTGTGCTTCTCTATGCTTTAATTCATTTTCAAGGTTTTATTAGCATAAAATATGATTGAGATAGAGAATTATTTAAAGTAGCAGTGTGCTGTTGCAATAAATCACCTTTTTAGGGAACTTCCCAATATGTGTTTCTATTACATACTGCAAAGAGGAGTATTAATTTATTTCTGGAAAAAAATATTTCATTTGAGGAGTGCTTAATGATGAGAAATTAGAGAGCACCATGGAGAAAATTAAAAGGTGTGTGTTTTCTTGCACATCAGAATTAATCATTTCACAAGGTTTTAGCATTACTTATTTGGTTGGATGGCCCTAAGTCATTAAGCCATCATTCTATCTGTTAATTAAATACACATTTTACCTTGAAGTGAATCTATTGATTGAAACTGGACAAGCAACACTCTGAAGCTCAGCAAAGTCTCTTTAGGGTTGTAATGATGGCTGCAGCGGCAACACTAACAGTTTTCATCTTTGAAAGCACTCAACCATTTACTGCATGTTTCCAACCACACAACTTCCATCACTTCGTGTGGGAACTGAAGGTGTGCAATTCCTTGAGGAAATCAGGGCATTGCTATTAATGCTGTCTGTGCCGCTGAATCAGCCGTGTTCTGGTGACACAGTTACAGAGACTCAGAAGTTGTGCTTGAGCTCACGGCTCCGTACAGACTTAAGTAATAAGCAATCGGCACCTACCCAATTTAGAGGCTTTACATTTTACCCAATGTAACATCAGTCCCACTTTGATGTTGGAAGCAGGCTGTGATAGGGATACCAATTTTCTTATCATGAAGTATTTTGGCAGCCCAGGGTAGGATATCTGTACTGAGAATTACTGTTTTTATCAGATAAATGGCAAAAATGGTACCCTGCCAGAGGCTCTTTCTGTTCTTGGGTACCATGTGTATCCAGGTTAAGTGTCATATCTTGGAGAGAAACGTGTGTACTTGTTAACTGAATAGGAGAGTTCTTAATATTTCTATGTTTAAAGGTCAAAATCAGGTAGGTAGTGTTTGGTGCTGTATGTTTCCTTGTTTACCTTACTGTATGTTTCCCTGACTCATGGGAAGGGAAGCAACAAACTTCAACTGAAGCTTTGAACTATGAAATACAGTATAGTGTTGTAGTATTAAGTGAATATTCCTTCTTTTTTTGCAAGAACCTCCTGTTAGCCCGTCCTCATTTTTAATAAAAGAAGATGTGGCAAGTTTTTGAAGGCATGTAGATGGTTTTTGTTTGGCTTGGTTTGTTTTTTTAAGAGGTGTGGCTTATTATGTAGCCACGAGGGAGGAAAATTTGCTTAGCTAGCTAGGGTTGTCTATTTTATGAGGTTGGAAGCAGTAGAGAGATCCCACACCTAGGAGAACAGCTGGGAACAGCTAGGGCCGAGCATATGGCTCTCACGGCTCGTTCTGCTATCAGCAAATCACGGCTTGCAGTCTGGTTTATATCCACTTCTAAGGGTGGCCTGAGCTAATACCAGTTTTTTGTTCGGTAACGTAGAAGGCATTTTTCTCATATGACAAAACAGATTTTTACCCTCCATCTGGCAATCCAAAGATTTGATTTTGTGGTTCAAATTACATTGGTCAGAATTGTGTGGGCTTCTAACTGCTCCTCCAGTGTGACCTCCCTTTATCCTAATGATAGGATAAAGACCTGGGCATGTCATGTTGTATTACATGGGGTATGAGTTGCCGCTAAGCTTGTCCATCATATGGCTTCGTTACATCTCCCCCACTTCATATACAGATGAGGGGGAGGCATTGCCTTCCAACCTGTGTCCTTGGGGAGGGGTGCGATTATATATCCTGCACGTTCTTTGTGTTTTTACAGCCCCATTACTCATGGGGGGGGCAGGAAGCGGGGGAAGGTTCCCTGTTCATTAGTTTTAACAAAACTGTTATGGGCTTTCCAGACTCAATCACACTGTGTCGTTGTTGCCATGCCTGCATCACTAGATCACATCTGTTCCTGAGCTGCACTACAGCAGAGGAATTTATAAAATGGACCACGGCCACTTGGTTTTTATCCAGACCGTGCTGGTGGTGGCACCACTGGGTTTCTGAAAGACAGCAGTCAGCGGACACCCCTCGTGACATATCCCAACCTAACATCTGCCACAAGGGGAAGAAGTTTTGAGGGAGTGCCATTTTGTCATGTTTCCATATGGTTGAGTGTTTCTTTGGGCTTCGCTGTTGGCAGAGGACAAAATCCTTTTACTAGGAAGCAAGTTATTCACATCATCGTGACTCAAACACGAGGCACAATTCAAATACTGGATTTTTGCCTACTTTAGGTTAGGGGAAAGAATCACTGTCTGAACAGCTTGCTGATACTGACATAACGACGCACAGATATTGATGTTTATTGTCTTTGTGATTCTCTATGGTTGCACGTGGTGTCATTACAAACAGAAGGATTGATTTTCTGGTTAGATGGTTAAATTTGTGTTGTAATTGCTAGGATAAAATACACTGACTAGATAAAAATCTTTCTGGCAACGTGCCTTGTGTTCTGATGTACTCCAGCTGCTAAGAACTGGAAAAAATTATTTCCTATGTGATCAGTATCCTAAAAGATATTTCCCATACATTGTTAGATTCCAAATGTAGATGACTTCTATTTTTTGTAAAGTCATCGTAGACCAAATTGTGCTACTCTGACCTTTTCATTCCTACATGACATCTCATTTCTGTGTAGTGCTTCCCTTTGTTGGTATACACATTATTAGATTCTAGGGAATAGGGGGAAAAGGCAATCAGCTGTTTCACTCATGATTAAAGACAGAAGTTTTCTTTCACAGTTGTATAATTTCAAAAAGTTGTTCCTTTATTATTTCCAGATGGAAATAAAATTCTATATTGCACTTTTACTTCTAACTGAAATATGTAATTATATGTAGTAATGCAAAGCACTTTGTAAAAAAAAAAAAAGTTTTTATAAAAAACAACAGGAAACAGATGTTAAGCTTAGAATGTTGAGACACTGTAAAGTACAATTATGCATTAGCCCATGATGTCCTTCAGGTTCTCTCTGGGATATTAACTAATAGTTTTATTAAGTGATGAAATCTGGTATTCTGTGTGCAATCTGTGGTATGGGAAAATCTGTCAGCGTTGACTAAGTATGACTGCTGAGTGCATAGCTGTAATTTAATCAAACCTTTGTGGTAAAGTACCTCCATGTACATTTAGGTGTAGGGAGGATAAAAGGTAAGACTAGAACAATCTTACCTTAAAGTTCTGGGTTAGACTACAGTATTTATACCTGTGTTGCTGACATATGCTAAACAACTAATACCCCTCAGAAACCTGAACGCTTACAAAGTTTGGAAAATTGGTTTATCCAGTTTTCTGTTTAGTTCATTATTCTGTTTCCTTCCGAACTGCTCACCCCAAGTTTCTGGTTTTAAAAGGTAAATTAAAGAACAGTAGTGGTACTTAGAAAATGAATGACAAAGCAGCAGTGAGTCATCAGGTATTTCTGTCTTGTGTGTGTTTGGTTTGTGTTAATAATTTGTATTGTTAAATTCATGAAGTTAATGAAGATGATCCTGAAGTACTTAATGGGAAATCAGTTTATCGTTGGGGCCTTTGATTCGGGTCTATGCCTGAAAATAAAGGAATATATTCAATTGGACTTCAGTGCTTTAAGCGCATTTTGTGTAGCTTTAGATATAGAAAGTAAGCAAGGAAAGGACTGCACAGTAGAAGGAGTTGTTTGCAACCTTCTCTTCTCTAGAAGGAGCTTTGAGTGTCCAGAACATACCTGAAACCTGCGACCCCAATAACTAGACTGTATTAAGGTTTCCAGATAAGCAACATGTGTGTTGTACATGCATTTCTGATACGTATGACAAGCAATTTACTTTCCAAAGAATGCGTCTTCTTTGATATTGAGGGACTGATGTGCATCTTTCTGAAACTAAGCGATGCAGTGGAATTATCTTTAATGTTTTCCAGCTTACTTTGATAGCTCTTACTGCATGCAGGGACCTGTAGTGACAGTTGAAAAGTTCAATGCCGATTAATATCAACAAGAGTGACTGCAGAAGTCATGTGATTTTATTTTTTTTTTTAATGGGGGATAACTAAAAGAAGAGTTCTAACTAGAGTCTCATTTACCTGTGGCTGCTGAATGTTGTTGGTTCAGTTCCTCTTACAGGAAGTGTAGTTTCTCATTCTTTACTACATATGGTATCTTTAAAACAGGTAAATACAAGGTAGTTATGGGGTTTTTTTATTAATTCTTGCTTGCCTGCAACGTGTGCCTAAATTTGTACATAATTTAGAAGTAGTTACTATCATGAAAAGAATCAATCCCTATTTTAAGGTTAAAAAATGTGTTATTTAGTCTGAATGCAAAGGCAAAAGAACCAAATCTTAAATTTTCAAATGCGATATTCCCTGTGTCTGTTTGGGATAGAAATCTGTTTTTTTTCTTATCATATAATTCTCAGCCTTCCAGAAGCTGGAATACAATAACACTTTTGTAGTTAGAAATTCTAATAAATAGTTCATTACCTTCAAAAAGAATTCACAAAGTGATCACGGATTAAAAAGGCTGTTATTCAGAAGATGCCAAATTTGAGAGGAGTGAGAAAGAATTAATTTTCTCTCTGTGTTGTAGGGTAAGTTATTTTTAAGAACTTGGCAGATTCAGAAACATGTTATGAGACTGGCCTTTTATTGGTTTCTTATATCATAAATCTGTTTTTGAAGATTGAATGAAGTGCTTTGAACTAAGAGATAAGCAGAATAATAGGCTCGTGGTACATAGCTTAGGTTCCAGCCCTTTTGCCATTTCTCATAGTTTTGAAACATATTTTATTACTGATAAGCAAAAAAAAAATCACAGATGACTGCTAGAATGCCTCATATGAAGTAAGCTTACAGTATTTTCTAAAGCTTAAGAGAAGGAAAGTTTTCCTTATTTTGTTACTTTGTTTTACCGAACTTGTTCTATGCCATTTCATTTTGAAAGTGTATTCTAGCTGAACATCTAAAATTATTAAGGACATGGGCAAATGGTTCCATTTGAAGTGGACACATGAAATTTGTACGGATGCATGGTGGCCTTTTCTTTACTCTTTTATTAACAGAGCCAGCTATCCACAGCTTCCAGGGAGAGCCAGGGTCACTGCACAGAGCCTTTCTGTGCATCAAATTGTATGCCCTCCGTTATCAGTATAGTTATTACTATGATGTTTAGTTTACATGCCTGAGATAGAGTAGATATTCCACTGAATAATGTAACCACTTCTTTTAGACATTTGTGTAAGAGGATCTTAGACGAAAACTTTCAAAACTGCTTTCAAAAGTGATTTGAGAGGGTTCAGGTTTCGTATGCATATGTTTGTCAGATGCAGGTTGTGTGTTCAGAGAGCGTTGTTTCTTCTTGCTCTAAAAATCAGTGTTTTTAAAAGACAGGTACCCGAAAGCTAAAAGGCAGGAGGGTGTTTACCTTCTCTTTCAACAATGTAGGCCAACCTTATAGAAAAACATAGAGAAAATTTAGATGCGTGACAAATATTGCTGATTAATGATCTGGAAAGAATTTATAAATAGTTGCAATTTAACAACTGAATAACTGTGGCAGCAGTGTGTGTTGTCAGACAGAATATCTGTGCTCTCAAAGAAAACGGGAGAAGTGGTGTGCGTGATCCCGGCTGGCGCGTGCAGAACGCACATGGCAGAAGAGCAGGTAGTGCAGCGCTTAGTCCCAGGCCCTGTCCTGTGTGTTCAGGGAAAACCTCAAGCGAAAACCTGGTTGTGTGTGGAATATGATTCTTTGTCCAAGTTCACTTAATTTTTGCAGGGTAAAAATTAGCAGGTCTTATTGTACTGGATTGCACAGAGTATATTGCACACAGAATATGCACACAGAATATTGCACACAGTCTAGGTGCTGTTTTGTCTCAGCTTTTAAACTTTCTTGCTGGTCTCTATGTTCTCAGTTGTGTAAATAATAAAATAGAAATGTGACCACCATATTCTAATCTCCATCTCATCTTCCCTGCCAGGCCTCAGTCAGAGGTTTGGTTTGGTTTTGATTTGGAGGTTTGTTTGCCTTTTGCTATTGCCTTTACTTTGTTTTCCATCTGACCTTTTGTATTTGTACAAAATGTATAACATCTCTGTCTCTTTTCAAGTTTCACTCTACTTTCAGTTGCACCCTGATTAATTCTATGCATTTTATAGGCAAACACTTTTAATTCCTGCAGTCCTTATTTCTGAAATAACACAGGTAGCATATTTCAGACCAGTATTGGAGCAGGTTTGCAAATGGCCAGATATATTTTAATTAGCAAATGGCCAATTTTAAGGATGCTCCAATTAGAGACATTCTCATATTGGTATATGAGAACTTATTTGACTCTGACAAGAAAGCAGCTAACCCTTGCCATCTTCTGAAATTGGAAACAGCCACTGTCTCAAAGCTCCCAGCGACTTTCACAATACTTTGCCTCTAAAATTTTCTCTGGAATAACCAGTACTAAGTAGGGAATGTCATTGTCGCTATCTCAAATGAAATGCAATCCCATAGTTTACTTATTTTCCTTAAAAACAAAGTTGCTTCCTAATTTCACCTCTCCCTACTGTTTCAAACTGGGCCACTGCAGCTCAGTATTGTTTGGGTTTCAAAAGTATTACTACTGATACTTGCATCATATATTAATTTTGAGGAGTTCTGTGTATTGTTTTCATAATGCTTTAAAGCTTTTATTTTTCTTTTTGAATAACTCTTAGGAAATGGCGAAGATTCTCAATCATCCAAGAGTATATGCTTTTCTGCACATACCAGTCCAGTCAGCCTCTGACAGTGTGCTCATGGACATGAAAAGAGAATACTGCGTGGCAGACTTCAAACAAGTAGTGGATTTCCTTAAAGAAAAGTAAGTCTACTAGTATTTGAGAAAACAACAGTGTTGGGGTTTTTTTTCAATGTACAGAACATGTGGCTGAAAACACAATCACTTGTAACTTCATAATTCAGGTATGAAAAGGAATGAGCTGCTTTAAGCTTTGAAAGTCTTTGAGTTTTCTCAATGCCCCTTGATGTGTTTTGCCCCTTTGCTGGGGCATTTATAAGCATCTTAAGTCTCTGCATGACATGCTTTTAATTTGTCAGTATATTCCTAATCTTTTTCAAATAATACATTCTTAAATTGTTTTTTATGCTTAAACTACTATATATAGACTGCTTGAAGTTAAAATTATTGAGGTATTCTTTAATGTGGCTTTTAAGCATTGTATACTTTGTGTATTGGAGATGATCCGGGTCTAGCAAATATGAATGGGTTGGTTGGGTTTTTTTGTAAAAGAAGTATTTTATGTCCAATAGCTGATGTACAGCTACATCAATATAGTAATACTCTAATCTTGCTTGTGGGACTGATGATTTCTAGGATAGTTTCAAAATTATTTCCCTTAACAACAGAGCTAATAGTGAGAAATAGGAGTCTGTATCCTAATGGATTGGTTACTTATGCTGGCCTGAAGATGAGAGAAGGGAAGTTACATTTACCTGCAAAGTTCTTGTAACTCCAAGTAATAATTTAATATCCAGGGAAGTATTTTCTTAGCTTTTAGAATTTAGTATTGACATATTTTGATGAATATTTCTACATCGATTTTCCTAAAAATAGCTGTCTGGAGAATTATTTCTGTCACCTTGTTTGGCTACTTTCTCTCTTTATCTGCTTTTTTTGTTTGTGTGCTTGTGTTAATGAATTAAGGGGGGTGGAGTTGTACCTTTGACTCTTAAGTTACATTAAAGTACTTGTACATAAATGAATCAAAATTTCATAATCAATTTTTCATGATCATTAAAGATCTGGCAGTCTGGCTGTGTAAAGCGTGCCATGGAAGAGCTGCATGGGAATTATGATATGTAAGAAAGAAAAAGCAAACTGCATTGGAAAAGAATCTATTTTGCAAACTCTGTGTGTAGTTTATTGGACATTTCTATGCATCTAGGACTACTGATGGAAATGGAGCTGCTTGTCTCTGTACAGGTTGATTGGACATTAATTTTCCACCCTAAACAATGCACGCGAATTCTTGGCACTTATTTTTTATGTGACTGTGGGTCAGTGTTAGTTTTTAATTAACAGATATATTGTATTCCCACGTATCTTAAGTGGGAACTGTGTCAGTTTATGTTTTAGTTGACTTGAAACTGATTCATTATTCTCTTCAGTAGTTTTAACGTTGGCAGCTATTATCAAAACAGCAGCTGGATTTTCGATAACTTAGTAAAGCTGGCACATGTTGGGGCATATGGGAATTTATTAAACCATTCAGCTCTTGCACACAGAAAAGAGTAAATTACTTAATATCCAAATTTAAAACAGCTGGTCATTGAAAATACAGTAATCTATGACATACGTCTTTTTCCACAGGCTTTTTTTGTAATGAACTTAACAAGGAAGAAATAATTGGCTTGATGTTGCATTTTTAAATAATAATAAAGTTTATTTATCCTGCTTATTAAGAAACTACCAAATTATCTAGTAGTTCCTGTCACAAAATAGTCTCCAAATACCAAGATGGAAAATTCTTTGTACCATATGGCACCAGGATGAGGAAGCTATGCAAGGCAGAGAAAATGTTTTGGATATTTGAACATGTGCACATCTGTAAAACTAATAATTCTTTTTTCCTTTTGCACTTAAGAGCATAGCGTCTTCATTTGTAGTCTCTCCTCTTATGGCAGCAGCCAGCTCTTACATTCCCATATAGATATTCCCGTAAAGATCTCGGCACAAAGATTGCCAGGACTTAACATTGCTGCAGACAACTCCAGAGCCTAGAGCCAGAATAGCTAAAATTAAATATGTGTTTGAACTACTTTAATAGCCAAAAGGATTATTTCCATCTTCCATTTATCAAAAAGGAAAAATAAAACAAAAGTAGAACCTCCTATATCTCCTTTTGCTATTCATAGGGCCATAAAGTCATGCAGAAGCTTCCTATGCAGAGTGTACAGGGTCTTATCAGTAGATTCCTAATGGTGCATTCATCTCTAAAACATGACATCTGCTCTGGTAGTATATTCACCTAAAACTCTATTAAACCAATAATTCTATAGGCTGACCTGCTGAAGAGCCAAAGCCACACATCAAGGAACTATATGGTTATCAGTTAAGTGCTTAATAACTTGAGTTCAAACATATAAGCAAATAAAAATGAATTACAGCAAGTAAAAAGAAAGGGAAGAAGGAAAAGAACGAGTTATGTCATCTTTTTGATTTTGGAACCCCGAAGATAACAAGTGATTCCTGAATTTTTCTTGTATCAGTCAAGCCAATAAAATACTCGGGGTGTTTTTTCTCCCAGAAGGAGCAAACACCTTTCCTTCCTCTGGAGCGCCAGGAGTGATTGCAGAGGTATCTCCTTCTGAGAGTAGGTATTTATTCATGTCCTGCTGAGCACAGAACGCCATACAGGGAAGCTGGAGATCTCCAGAGCAGTTACTTTTTTTGTTGAAACTCAATTTTAAAAAGAATGGAGCATTCTAGACCCTCTGAAACTAGAATTCAGTCATGTGACTTTTTTCCTTCTCTTTGAGGACTCTTTCTTCAGGCAGGAACCCTAGAAATGAACTTCAAAAATGAATATCGATGTTCTGGTACATTCTTTTGATAAGCAACACTTTGGTTTTTAGAGCCCCTCTCTACAGCCCGGTGACATTTTTTGTTCATTATGAAGAGCAGTAGCAAAATGTCTAGAATGTAAACCCAGAAACACAAATCCATTAGACTGCAAAACTGAAATGTAGGAACCTGTTTTATCCTTTTTTAGAAATTTCTTCTTTGATATTTTGCACTCTTTTTTTTTTTTTTGACTGAAATTTCATTACGTTCAAGAATTCAGAAAAATACTGTTGTGTAGTCGATAGGTCAGTAGCTGATCTACAGATATATGTGTATGTATATACATAATTGTTGAAGATATATTTGTAAACTATTCTAGAGAGCAACAGCATAAAGGAAATGAGGATGTGCTGATTAATTTAGAAGGTGTTCAATTTGTATGTAGTCTGTAGGGACCAGTCCTCTAATCTGTAGTCTTTAGGTACTAACGCAGTAGTCTGGAAGGAGTATTCCCAAGACTGATTTCTGGCTGAGATATTAATTTCAATGTGTTTGCAACCATAAATACAGGAGCACTAGAAATTGCTGCTGAGAAAATTTAATCCAGAGACCAATTTAGCCTTATATCAGAAAGCCTTTTAATTGTGGTGTCATTATATCAAAATGTGAGCTGTTCTTCAAGTGATCTCAACTTTCAAGATTCAGCAGAGATTATATTTCTGAAAGGTGATGTTTGTAGTTGCAAAAAGAGCAAGACTGCTTTAATTATCTCAAAGTTTTGGAACTTAATCCCCTGAAATTTACTTTCACTGATAAAAGCAAACATTTGGAATATATTTTAGTTAAGGAAACCTGAGATCTGAATGTCATATTCTGTAATTGCTTGAATAATCAGCAACGTGAATATACACCCATTAAAAAATCCTTAGGCTGGTAATGTGTTTTCCTAATTTCTTTTTTGATGTTGTTGACCATACTGCATTCTCTGGTTTGTGAAGCAGTTATGATGTTCATCAAAGTTTATATAAATCTTCCCCTACTAGTGCTGCTTGATAAGATAAGAGAATTATAAAACTAAAATCTAGACGAATTAAAAAAAAAATAGAGAAATTTAAAGCTAGGCTGAAAAATTATACCTTTTTGTTTGGGGAAATAGCCCAATGCTGAGGGAAGGCTCGATTCGCCTCACAATTTGTTTTTGTTTGTGTTTTGAGATAGAAACATAATATTAATTGTGGGTGGCTGCTGCTGTTCACTTGAGATTGTCTCATAATTCATGCTGGAAACATCTGATCTTTCCAATATCATCTGAAAGCCAGCAAACTTGGGCTGCCAGAGGGGAAAGCCTCAGCTCTGTCAGGCAGAAAGTTCTGTTCTTTTTTGCACTACTACTTCTCCTCTCCATTAAAATGAGGTTGTAAGCCTCTAGTAAGCCATCCTAGGCTCCATTGCTTTTAGTGGTAATGAAGAATTGATTTTTTCAGCATGTGTAGATAAATAATTACATGCAGTTGGAAAAAAGAAAGTAAAAGACCAAAAGTAAATGAGTGCAGTGGAAAATGAATCACAAGCCTGGAAGGAGATTAATCACTCAGGAGTAAACTCAAATCTTAGCTACCCAGGAATTACAGACAACTGCTGAACGTCTGAAGAAACTGGAAATACTGTCCAAATTGAGAAAAGGTGTTCTATAGTCCTTTGGGACAGCTGGCTACAGGGAGGCTCCCTTCTTCCCTGTTTCTTTACAAGGAGTTAAGCCAACAAATGGTAGCTTCAGCAGCTTCCTAGGCCATCTCTTAATTCTGTTTTTAAGGGTTTGGGGGAATTCATCAGTGACTGTCTTGTGTTTCTTTTGATCTGCCATGACTTTTGTCTCTTTTCTTGCAGCGGCAGGCAGGCTGCATCTGTTTGGGTGTTTAGACAGGCTGCTTCGGGGTAAAATGGTGCGGCTGGGAGCAAAGTGGACTCAGCTCCTCCCAATCATGCTGTGTATCTATGTTAGTCTTAGTTTTCACAGCAATATTTGTGTCTGAATAAAACTTTTCATTGTCCGTTTTCTCAATATAATTTTGTCCATGCGTTTCAGAATGGCTGCTCTGCCTTTCTTAGCAATTTCATAGGATCATAGAATCATCTAGGTTGGAAGAGACCCTTGGGATCATCGAGTCCAACCATCTACCCTACTCTACAAAGTCCTCCCATACACCATATCCCTCAGCACTGCATCTAAACGGCTCTTAAACACATCCAGGGATGGTGACTCAACCACCTCCCTGGGCAGCCTATTCCAATGCCCGACCACTCTTTCTGTGAAGAATTCTTTCCTAATGTTCAGTCTAAGCCTACCCTGTTAGAGCTTGAAGCCATTCCCTCTCGTTCTGTCATTAATTACCTGTGAGAAGAGACCAGCACCAACCTCTCTACAGTGTCCTTTCAAGTAGTTGTAGAGAGTGATGAGGTCTCCCCTCAGCCTCCTCTTCCTCATACTAAACAGTCCCAGCTCCTTCAGCCTCTCTTCATATGATTTGTTTTCCAGGCCCTTCACCAGTTTTGTTGCCCTCCTCTGCACTCGCTCCAGCACCTCGATATCTCTCTTGTATTTCACAAGCAGTAGTTTATTTCCCAGGTTCTAGTCTTCTGTTGTAATCTTTTCCTTATCCTGGGCATTGTGGTGCATACCGTAAAAGCTTCTGCGGGCAATCAGCTATTTATCATGGTCTCTGTCTGTATTTCTTGTGCAAGTGAGTATCTTGCCATCCAGAAGTCTTCTGCTTGAAAATTTTCTCAAATTTCTGATAGCTAATTTTTGACTGAAATAATGAGCAGTGAAGAAATACCTTCCTAAAAGCTTGCTTCTAAATCGTATTATTCAGATGATCAAGAAAATTCTGAACACTGTAAATAATTTGTAATTGTAAATAATTTTTTTCTTCTGAAAGAAGTCCGTATAGTAAGCTCCTGAATATTAAGTCCACATTGAAAGATAAAGGGCTAAATGAGTCATCATCAAATTTACAGCTATTTCAGGCAACCTGCACTTTTGAAACTGTCGCAGCCCTTGTGGCAGTGGTATTTTCTTTATCACGTTATCATGCCAGTTATTGAAACTAGAATTTAAAGACAAACATATAGAATGATTTTAAAATAACCATTTACTATTTTTACATACATTTTTCTACTCACTTTCAAAATGCAGGTAATCATGAAGTAAGCTATAACAGCTCCCTCACTTTTTTTTGTAGCATGAATGTGTTACATTTTCTTTCTGAAAATGCATTTCTGTTTCTCAGAGAGAGACTTTGTTGAGCTCATTTTGCAGATGTGCAAATCGTGGCCCTAACAAACCATGACAAGTCTTTCAGATTTAGGCTTTTTTTTTTTAATGGATTTTAGTACATCTGTTCTGTCAGTCTAACTACTGCAAATGCAAATGTCATCTGTTTAAAATCCTTACAACATTTTCTGCTAAGAAATTGCTGAGTGTATTTGGTACTTATCTGTAATTTTATACCTCAGTCTCTAGACTCTTCTCTTTACTCTGTCTTTTGTCTGCAGTTGCAGTCTGAACTAATCACTTTACCAAATGTGTCTCTTTTTGTGTGTGTGCTTTAATTGAATTGGGTGTTTGTAAAAAGTATCGAATTAGCACCAAAACTGAAAATGTGTGTATTTTTCACCAAACAGACACAGCACAAAAATAGATTCAAGTTTGTGTCTAGACATCACCCTCGTGATCAAGTGGTGTTGTCTTTGATGGACTACAAGCTCATTTTACCACAGGATTAGTCGTCTTTAGCTGTCATGAAATTTAAATTTGGGCTTCCATAAGGCAGTTGCTAAATGTATAAGTCTTCCTGCCTTGCATTTGATTCACAAGGTCATGTAAAGAGATGTAAGTAGGTGAGAGATTTCAAAGGTGCTGAACACTTGCAGATCCATTAATTTCATTACTATAATTATATTTTGAATATTCAATGTTTGACTACCTAAATTTAAAAAGCAAGTTTTTCTTTCTTAATGACTGGGGGGGACACAAACATTAGGCATTCTGTGATAGCTTTTTTTTGTTGTTTTTTAATTTTTTTTTTAACTGTAACATTACTTCAGCCAAGCTGAATGTTGCTTTAGGGGGGCAGTCTTTCCGTTTCAGCTTATACATCACATTTTTCCCTTTTTCTCAGCAAAAGGTACTGTACCCTTATTTTCTAGCAAGGAAATACACTGAGGAGATTTCCTGGAGGGGCAATGGAAGGAGGGAAGGAAGGTCACTTACAAATATCTGCACCTTTTTAATCTTCATTGTTCTGCAGATTGTTGAATCACGTTTCACTTTGTTCATGGAGAGATCTCTTACTGCCACAGTTTGCATTATTAGATCTGTTGCTACTTTACAAATTATTAGTCACTATTTTACAGCATAGTCTTTCATGCCAAATCCATCAAGGATATTAGGGTTTTCCGGGCTGTAGTCTCTTAGTTCTTCTGTTGCTTTTGTGCCGGCATGGTGGCTGCCAGAAGCGCGTGCTTTTTTCATACTTTTGGTGGTCTCATGCCTTTTAAAGTGCAACTGTTAAACTATCTGTAACAGTGCTGGTGGAAAATATCATTTGCTGGAAGGTGAACTAAAAGCTGCATCTGAAGTTGAGGTAAATGTGTATTAGACTTGTGGGTGCTATTTGTAGAACTTTATTGTAGGCACGCCAAAAAAAAAAGTTGCTAATATTGAGTTAGCAGTAGGTCATCTGTGTAAACAACATGAATGTTTGTCAAGTTTCCTTTACAGCCTTCACTTTCTAATATGTGTGTATAGATAAGGAAGTTATTAAAGTCTCTGTGTGGCTGTGAAAACCAAACCCCCATGTGTGTTAATTCTAGCTTAACAGAAGTCTTCTGAAATACAGAGTATAGCAAACGTTTTCATGACAGTGATCTCTAGAAGTTCAGGTTTAGAATCCTAACAAGAAACAAAAAAAATATTCCTTGAAATAGTGTGAAATTTTCCTACTGGGAGCACCATTTTTTGCCTTTCTATATAGGGAGTTCTTTACTTGAAAGAGTGTACAAATAATGGTGTAACAGATTCTCTGAAGTTTGGAGTCCGTTTTCGTAAAACTGCTGTTACTTACATTTTTACTTAGGTACCTGCAGGTAAAGCCTGTGTAGTATTTTTACACTAGATTCTGTGCTTAATAACCGAAATGAATATAAAAGGCAAATTTTTATTCCCAGAAGTTACTTTTTTTAAAATCAAATATTTGATGTTTCACTCTTAGGCTCATCCTTGCTTACCTCTTCCTTCCAATTATTTCTTTCAACCAAATGTTTTAAATGAAGTTGGGTTTAGGACTGTTCCATAAGGACTATGATTAAGAGTCAACTTGGAGGACTATACAAGAAGTTGTAGTATGGTTATAACTAATTAGGGGTAGTACAAAAATGAGAAATATACAACTGGCTTGAAAAACTCTCTTTGCTATGTGTGGTAAAATAATGATAAAAGCCCTTGTGGGTATCTCTTTGACCATTCACAGTGCTCATTTTTCAGAAGCCGTCTTTGTTAAAGAGGATCATACCTTGTTTGAGCAGGAGTTTCATTGAGTTTTAAGACAAGAAAACACCCAGGGTTTTAGTTTTGAGGAGAACATGGGGGATGAAAGGGATGGGGAGGATTGGTTTAGTATTGCCATGTACCGTCCATGTGACAGTACGAGGCTGCTGATTGCGCGGTGGTATTTGTTTTCTCTATATGCATATCCTACAGCCACAGGATGTTACCTGAATTCACAGTAAGAGTATGTCTCAATCCCTGTTTTCCTGTGGCTTACCCTGTTACTGGTACATCTGTCAAACTGTTGTTCATGTGCTGACCACACGTAGCCTGAGGATGGACACATGAAGTCCAAATAGAGTCATGCAAGGTGATGTTAACGTGAATAACTCTAAAGTTACAGTCTACTTTGAAGATTAGGTGGCACTAAATGTAACTTCAACCTATTTATTTTTTGGGAAGGTACTGTTTGGGAAACTATGATTTCAAAATTTATGTATGCTCCATAATTTTTGATATGAAGTATCTACACCTTCTGGAGCAATTCAGTTCTGCATACTGTCCTGTTCAAGCAAGATGCGCATGGTTGCTCCTGTTTTACCAAATTTGGTTCTAAATAATACACATATTTTTCTGGAGATAGAGAATCATTGTGGGGGTTATGGGTGTCTGGCTCTCCTGCTACTGCTCCGCTCCCTTAGATATGCATAGAAGCCTGGGAAATAAGTGCCCAGGATGAGCACAATTTGCTGAGTGCAGGCTTAGTGGGCACACAGGGCATTCACAATTCAGATCCTCTGAGCTCACAACACTGATCTGCTTTGGCCAACATTTGGAGCAATAATTTTTGGAATTGTTGCTGGAGAGAGAATTTATGCCACCTTATTAAAAGTAAAAATTATTTAGTCTTATTATTATAGTTGTCATAGAAGCTGGCTTACATTTTTACTAAATATAAGTAGTAAAGTTGTTTGGAGTGATACTTTCTGTATGTAGTTATGGTTAGGCTTTCTTTTATTTTTTCTGAGCAGTCTTATCTGCAGTTTTCTTCTGCAAAATCCTAATGGGAGTATTGTTAGATAATAGACTAGAAATTAGTAATGTGCATCCAATTCCCAGTTTAAGTGTAGCAAAGATGGTATCTATTTTTCTTTTTCCTTCTCCCCCTGAGGCCATGTGAATGTGGTTTTTTGGAAGTAATGATATAAAATCTGCAGCATGGTTAAGAGCAAGGAATTGTAAGCATCATGCAGAATTATAAATGGGTCTTCTTAAAACATTTAATATTTATGATTTTTAAATGGTTGGTTTTACTGAAATACTATATTACTATATTATCATTTAAAACAAAATAGCTGAAATAATTTATTTGGTTTTTCTCTAAATACTGTCATTGTGTTTCAACGTCTGGGTCAGAACTTAGAATGAAATTGGGGAGGGAGTCCAATTTGTTTTTAAAACAATAATAACTAATTTGTGTTTATTTGCTTAATAACAGATTCATTTGACATGTAATTGTCAGTTTTAATTTGCTCCTGATTTTTTAAGCATATCCAAACATACGTTAAGATATTTAAATATTTATTGTGTTAGCATATTAGTAAAGATACAAATCCAAGATGCGTCATGTGTACACCTTATTGCTCAGAAGTGAAAATTCTGATGATGGTATTTAAATTTCAGATTTGATACATCCAAAAAATTAAGTATTTGTTCTTTTACAAGTGTACATTTTTCTGATTTTTGGCAAAACACTAGGTAAGAAATTAATTTTGTAAGCCATATTATTTCGATCATATAGAACAAAAAAAAGCACAAGAGAGTTTTTGATGAAGGTGGTAGTTGGCCAGCTGAGAAGTGCTGACTGAAGTTAAATTTGTGTCATGCTTTTGGGGAAAATATGTTGGAAAGAATAATCGAAGAAATAAAAAATGCAATACTTCTATAGCTGATCAGCACCTTTAATGATTATTTTCTTTAGCCCTAAAATGCTTAAATGAAGAAAACTAGGAAGTGGAAATACACAAAAGTTCCATACAGACTCACAGTCTTTCTATACAAGGAGCTCTTTACTCGAAAGAGTGTACAAATAATGGTATAGCAGATTCTCTGAAGTTTGGAGGCCGTTTTCATAAAACTGCTGTTACTTACATTTTTACTTAGTCAGGTACCCACAGGTAACACCTGTGTAATATGTTTACACTAGATTCTGTGCTTAATAACTGAAATGAATATAAAAGGCAAGTTTTTATTCCCAGAGGTTACTCTTTTTTAAAAACAACTATTTGATGTTTCACTCTTACGCTCATCCTTGCTTACCTCTTCCTTCCAATTATTTCTTTCAACCAAATGAATTCTGTTTTAAATGAGGTTGTAAAATGCTTAAATGAAGAAAGCTAGAAAGTGGAAATACACAAAAGTTGTATACAGACTCACAGTCAGTGCTGGGGTGGTAACTTTTGGACATTACTAACCCCGACAGATTTGAATCAGTCTCCTTTATACTAAATAAAAATACTGATCTCTCCATTGAAGGCTTTTTGTTGAGTTGAATTTCAGCATGAGCATTGACAGCCTTCAACTTATTTGCAGAAGGAGTAAACACCACATCTGAGAAATTAGTCATGTGGTTGGTTGTAGCTCTACTGCTGAGCGTGTGTGTGTGTCCCACAGTAACTACCTACACTTATTTTTCAGCCCTTCTGCTTAGTGAGAGAATAGAGATCAACTGTCTGTCAGGGACTGGCTGTTTCCAAGAGTCTGCAGAGAGACAGACAGACGGACTGTGGGTTCAGGTTTGAGCAATAGACTGGCATGATTGCTCTGCTACAGTGGGACGGCTGCTGCCGCATCGTTGGCTTAAATTTTTGGGAGTACTTGACTCACATACTCAGTCCTAGAAATTGTTAAGGCAGCCAGCTGAACTCTGAACTGTGGCCAGCAAACTATTTTTGTATCCACGTAGCATATTCTCTGGGACCTCCCCTGCCTCTTCTATGATTCTATGATTCTATATACCTAGAGACACCAGTTATAACATTTAAAGAACCAGACTTCTCTTTCATTTCACCTACATCTCTTATTTGTTGTGGATCCACGTACTTTGGAAAGGAGGAAAATAGCACATGCATTTTGCTTAGTTGTGTTAATTTCAGATTGTAATTGTGTGATTGTTGACATTGATCGTAAAATCCTAACAGCTGGGAAAAAACATAGCAGTAGAGATTCCTCTTTTTTTAATGGTGTGATACTGTAAAATGTTTATTGTTTCAAAACCAGAGCAAGCAAATAGAGTTTCTGTTACATATTCTTTTAATCTTTGCTTCCTTCTTGTTTTCTTACCTACTTGATATCTTCCTCTAAGTAGTTCTTGCAATACTAGGCTGTTACCACTAAATAATGTAATGTATTTTACAGCCAGCCAAGACCAACAGCTTGGAAGTTTTGCCACAGCATTGTATCAGCTACTGGGGTCTGCGTGTGAATTTGAGTCTGAAACTGACTTTCACTGTAGTTTATTATGATAAACTGTGATTATGATTCTGTGATAATTGGAATAGATGTGACAATAGTTGAGAGGCAAAGGAAAAATGGAATTTAAATACACCAAAGTGCAGATTTTTTAATTTTTTTGCAGCTGCATTTAGTAGGTACAGTAGATATGCCTTAATTTTGTGTGTGTCAGTGTATAAAATGAATGTTGTGGGTGCAGCGGTGCATTGTAATTTAAATGTTGTGGGAGATAACTATATTGGTTGAAGAAAACTTATCAGCAAAAATATGTTTAAAATAATTTGTAAATGAAAACCTGTAGGGTAAGGAACTAACCTAAACTTTGTGCCTAATTTTGTGACTTGAGTGTGTGCAATGTTATGGCTTCACTTAATTTTAGTTAAATATTAAACACTTCACTATGGTCACAAATTATGAATTTAAACACAGCAATAAAATTAACCGTGCCTCAAGTTCTTCTAAGACTAGAAGAAGGGAAACATGTTTTGGAAATCTGAACCTCAATGCAGAATTTCTTAGAATTTTAAAAGCTGGCTTGAAATGTTAAAGTATATTTAAATCACTAGAATAGACATTACTGAAAATGTTTTGCTATATCTTTCAAACATGAGGAAACATTTTTAAGCCCAAATTTGCAGAACCATTTTATAGTGCAGAGCACTATGTCAGTATTGACAACCTTATGTAATTGAAGGCAAATATCTTTGTTAGTCATTCCAATTTCTAATCAGTGTTGTTCACACATACTATAGAAAAGGGAAAAAATTTTAGAATAGTTGGCTTCTTAATTTTATTTATGTGCTTTCTTTATACATTTTAATGTGTACCCATGCATGCAGATATCGTCTTCCCTTAGTTTTTATGTTAGGGCCTGCACAACTATATGCATGTACCTGGGAGACTGGTGAGAGTCAAGGTTTATCTCTCACACAGCAGAAGGCAATTTTAACCTTGTGTTCTCCCATGGGTGCATGCCTGCAATCCCTGGACAGTTAACATTAATTAGAAATTAGCAGGGAGCAATTATGCTTCCCCTGGAGGATCGTTTTTAGCACAAATTTAAGATGAAAGAAAATGAGAAGCTGTGTTACTGCCACTTGTTTGGATTATTTCCTTACCTCCTTATCATAGCAAATGATCATCAAATACTTGTTAAACTCCTGAACAAAACTGTTATGAGATTTGCTGGCATTTTTTGAATGTTAACTAATTTGAATCGTTTTGCTGAAATTGAACTATTTTCATATCCATTATAGGTGACAGTGTATTCACCACTGAGCACATTATCATGTAAACAGAATAAAGGTTAAACTTTACTGTTTAATTTTCTGCATTTTTTTTCTTTCCTTATAACAGCACCGTTTTAAGTGTGAATACAAACTAATTTAGAAATTGGATTCTTCAGTATGTATCTAATTGATCCCCATTGTTACTAAAAATAGTAACAGGTCATTTGTAAAAGCTACGCACCGGTGTTCTATCAACTCTTGTGCATTAGATTTAGTTTTAAACTTGAAGCAGGGTGATTATATATCAATGATAAGACATTAAAAAAATAGGAGCTACAGGCATAAAAACGATTCACACAAATTGAAACAGTTCCCAAACTATGCATTCGCAATAAAAATAAGAAATAGAGGTATATGGAAAATGTGACTTATACTGAAGAGAAGTTTACATGTGTGGCTTATATCAAAATCCAGTGGGCAGTGTAAACAAAAGCTATAATGAATGATGTAATTTTAACATTAGTAATGGAATTTTTGTACATTTGCTTTTCCATATCACTCTAAATGTGTTATAGTGTATGTCCTTTCTGCACAAGACAAGTCCTTATTGCCATTTATCAGAACCTACTTTGCACTTTGGTGAACAGAATAGTTTGTACCCTGCCAGAGTATCTCAGAGTGCTGTACAAGGAGAATGTCTGAGTTGTCTGGTTTTTGTCTTCAAAAATGTTTCAATTTCAGGCATGATTCTGTTAAGATTTATGTTCCTGATTGGTTTATGTCTTAAGTATTCTATGCAGTTATGTGGTAATAAGTCATAACGTGATTTTTTGCTGTTGGCTACCTAAGATTACTTAGTCATACTTTCTACAGAATGCAAAATTATTTGAGGTATTTTGAGGGCTTTTATCATTATGAGAATAGCGGAAGCTTAAATCTGTCTTTTAACATATGTTTTCAGAAAATACAGCTTTTACTTGACAATATTAAATTGAAGTGTGGTAATTATCACATTGAGATATCTTTTCATGTTTTCATTAATAATACATATAAACATTTTTTCCCAAGGAAAATGTTCAGCTAATTTTTTAGAACAAAAAATTGTTTTATTGATTGAGCTTTGCATTCAAACTGTGATTATGTTTGTGCAGCAATAGTGGCTGAAGATCTTCTTACTCTTTTTTGTAATGCAGCCTCTGTAGGGGATCTGCTCCAAGCCTCCTATCCCTTGCATAGAGTTTTTAGAGAAATTAATTGTGCATTCGATTTGTCTTGACTTCGGGCTAAGTTAGAGCATCCTGCTTTCACTTGTTAACTCCGTCACAAAAATTTGTTTCACATTCACTTCAAATCCTTTTCTAATACTTTTGATGAATTCTTTTAATTAATTTACCCTTTCACCTTTGAAGTTCTAGCCTGAGGTTTGTCCTCTGGTATGATGGATTTTTTTACCTCGAAACCAGAATGTAATTTCTCACCTGGTATAGATTTCACTTTTCGTATTTGCCTCAAAATGCTTTTTTCGTTTTCTGGAGGACATTCTGTTATAAATAATTAAACTGTCTGAGCCTGAGTATTTACTTCCTAAATTCACTGCATTTTTTTTTTCAAGGAAATCACTCACAGTCCAAGTTCTCAATTACTCCAGTAGCACCTACATTATCTCCACAGAAATTTAAACTTGAGAGCTTTGATGAGGCACAACCCTAACGTGCAAGAGTTTGTGTTCTCTTTATGCAGCTTTCTACCAAGTTCCTGAGACTTGAAGAAGGCCCAAAGAAATGTTTTCACAGAGGGAAATGGTATCTTTGCAAGTATGATAGTTACTCATAGCCAATGGCCATGCTGACATCCCATTGTTGGGTGCTACGGGCTACCATAGGTAATGCAAAATTACCTTTTTCAGCAAAACAAGTTTGTTCTGGAATTATTAGCCATGATTCTGATTTAAAAATCTTGCACCTTTCTATCCACCTGTCCACAAACAGAATGTATTTTAGGCCTCTCAGTACCTGTTGGAAGTTCACTGCCATCCTTGTCTGAGAAGATAGCGTATTCTTTAACTGGAAGGAAAAAGGGGATCTAGGTTCTAACGGTCGATTCTCCTTTTGTTCTTTTCTCCTAAGGCAAAATTCTACAAAACCTGTAGTGAGATGCTTAACTACTCTGTCTTCTACTCAATGATAAACCCAGCCTACTGAAATCCCTGAAATTTCAGTACTGACACTGAAACTGGGGGAAGGAGGTGTTGTGAGTTACAAAGGCTTACAATGGATCACACAGGATGAAACATTTTCTGTTAATGGACTCAAAAGTTACATCAATAAATAATTTCTAAAGATAGTCATATTTTTTTCTACCTACTTAAAACGTTTCTGTATCTCTGACCCACAAGAAATAAACATTTTCAGAATGCTGGTACATAGGTGCAGCTTTGCATTAGTTGCTCGATATTCTCTACATAATAAATGAACTGAAATTGTCTTTAGATACAGCTTGTTTCATCCTCAGTGATCCTAATTTGCCACTTCCTTTAAACCTCCTTTTACCCCACATCATCTGGTTTTCTCAAAGTGGGAAAACCAGTGTACATTGTTTTCTGAGGACACTGCTGATACCCTTTTATAATCGTTTTTAGAGGTTTGAAATTCTGTTCCATCTCTTGTATAACATTTCATGAGTATTGTTTTTTCAACTTTTACCAACTATGGGGATTTCCTTTATTTTATCATTTTCTTCAACTGCATAGCAGAGTAAGCCTGTTCCACCATTTGGAAGGGAAGCCATAATATTTTGTTCAAAATTATGTTTTATTAACTGATACACATAAATTAATATTTTCTTGTTATGGGCTGATCCTGTGTATTTAAGAAAGTTTTCTATATTCTGAACTCACCCGGTGTTTGGGTGTACCTAAGAACAAAACAGATAATTTTCACAGTCATTCTGCTACCTTCCAATTAGCTGACTGAACTGTGGTTACTCAAAAAGATTGATATTGTTTCTGCTGTGATTTCTTTAAATTCAGGTTGCTATCAGAACATATAATGAATGAGACAAGACAGTGATCTACAGACAGTATTTGTTGTGTGCCATCACTCTAGTGATGCCCATTAACTTTACAGTCACGCCCGGCTTTTTCTGTATATCATTCCACTTAAGTTTTTACACAAATGAATAATTCTTTATATACACTCACTTTGGAAAATTTGCTTCATAATTTCTTTAAACTAATTCTTGCAAGGTAAATTCTCTGTTTCCTGGTGATGCAAGTTACATTGCATTGTGTTAATTGGGAACATAATTTACATTATCTTATCATTTTTTCATTAGTAAAGAAACTGGATTTCTCTGAAGTTAAGCTCCTGGGTTTTGACTTAACGTGGAAATAGTGTTGCATGTGAATCTGAAATGTTACCTCTCAAAATCTAACTCAGAGGCTATATAGGGTTGTGTTTTGAGCACATCACGGTACTTGTGTCACACTTTGTTCTGAAGTTTTAAGACTGTATTGTCATCTCTGTCAGTGCAGCACGGAGTAAAACTGAAAAACTTACATGATAGGAGCATTGAATCTTTATGGGGTAGGGAAGGTGTATATGTGGGATTTTGAGCTAAATACTACACTTGCTCTTACAACTGAGAAATTTATTATTATTATTCAAATTTGCTTTTTATGCTGCTCACAGAAACCGAAGTTCCTTATGCAACCTTCTTCCGTATGGTCATGTACAAATATTGTTCCTTAAGGAAAAAAAAGTCTTAGAGCAGTGATCGTAAAAGCTTTTGACCTACCAGATCTTCCTTTTATAAAGCCATAAATCTCAAGCCTATCCAGAAACATTGTCCAGTCTCCTCTATCCTCTATCCAGCTGTTAGTCTGAAAGCTATCCAGGGCACTGGTATTAGGTCTGCAATTATGAACATCTCGGAATAAGGATGCAGAATTATAGCTATCGTAACATTGCTATCCAAAGTGCTCTTCTGTTTTGGTATTTTTGTATTCTGTTCTTAATTTGAAAATGTATCCTCTTAAATATCAAATCAACTTTATACACCATTAGTCTGTACTTCCCTATTCAGACATTCAAAGTCTGTTGTTTTCATAGGTAGTAATGTCCTACACTTGTAAGTGGAAAACATCTCTGAAAATTAGACTGTTTGCACTTCATGAGGGATACTGCCTCTGAAAAAGTCAGATTTAGGAATGTATAGCTATGTACAGCAATAACTGTCTGGTGTAACTGTCTGCGCTTTTTAGTTACAGTAAGAGTTACGTGAATTGTGTTTTAAATGCCTCTGGCTAGCGTTCAGGAAAACTGCTTACAGCTGCTAAAACCTTGCCTCAGCCAACCTGCCTGCCTCTCTTTCTCTCTCAAATCTGTGGTTCTGGTATTTAGTTATAACAACACTTTTTGTAAGTACTGTGGGGTTGTACAGCCTGTAGAAGAGAAGGCTCTGGGGAGACCTTATAGCAGCCTTCCAGTATCTGAAGGGGGCTACAGGAGAGATGGGGAGGGACTTTCTACAAGGGCACATAGTGATAGGACAAGGGGTAATTGCTTCAAACTGAAAGAGGAGAGATTTAGATTAGGCATTAGGAAGAAATTCTGTACTGTGAGGGTGGTGAGACTCTGGAACAGGTTGTCCAGGGAAGTTGTGGATGCCCTATCCCTGGAGGTGTTCAAGGCCAGGCTGGATGGGGCTTTGAGCAACCTGGTCTGGTGGGAGGTGTCCCTGCCCAGGGCAGGGGGGTTGGAACTCGGTAATCTTTAAGGTTGCTTCTAACCTGAACCATTCAGTGATTCTATGATAAGCATGTAGATTATAAACTGCTGTGGTTTTGGATGATCACCTGATGTGGTACAAGATGTATTTCATTAGGTACTTTGAAAATGAAGTGGAGATTATGTTAAATTTAGTGCACTTCATGCATGTGTTGCTAACTGCTGTTTTCTTCACAACCTCAATCCTTCCCATGTTTTGCAACTGGAAAAATTTTCATGTATGATTTCTCACAAAAGAATAGGACAAAAAAAATCCAGCCAAATTATTTGTATAGCTTGGGATGTGAGATAATTATGTCTTTTTTAAATCTGTCTGCTGTTTTGGAGTAACTCTTTTGAGCTGAGCGTTTTTTTTTTTTTCTCAAAATCTGCTTTGCTTTAATGTCTGTCTTGCCAGGAGCAATTCTCTTCTCTTTCTCTCTGCTGCAGAAGTTCTTAATATAAATGATCTTGAACGAAAGCCTTGGAATAAAACATCTGACAATTTTAGTTCTTAATTTTCTTCCTTGATTCATTCTTGGTTCTGCTTCAGATGGAGATGTTAAATTCTCTGTTAAAGTCTTCCAACTTGTCATACTCCTACTCCTTTGACAACTTCTTCTGTTCCCCTGCTGCTGCACATTGCTGACTTTGGCCTGTCTTTGAAATGTGCTTGGCCTTCTTTTTATTGCTAGTTCTAGCTTACTTATTTTCTAAAACTTCACCTAGCCAGTGTGTTTCTGCAAAAAGTTATTCACTTCCACCAGATTCATACCTTAAGGGGAAATAATTTAATAAGGAGAGGACTATTGCTCCCCAACTATTTAATATCCAGCTGAAGTAGCTGCACAGTCCTTGACTTTTTCAGATACAGTCTCTGCTCAGCTTTATTTTTCAGGTGACATATTCGTCGATCGATCTCTTTTAATGACAGTTCTGTTTTTCTGAATTTCTATTTGGTAATAGCTCAGAAAGAAGCAGAGGCTGATATCGATTTGAAGAAGACGTAGATATGCTGGTAATTCCAGGCTTCTCATATGAAGCAGGTAAAGTCAGGATAGCGTTTGTGTCTCTGTGGAGGAGAGAAATTGTTTTCTGCATCTTTTATTTGACAGTTGCTTTTTTCCCATTGCAGAGGAAAGCAGCAGTATAAGTCCGATTTTCCTGAATTTTAACATTGGTCGTATTGTCAAGGGATTTTTACCAGTTTTTTGTCCCTGTTGCAGACTCTGCTCTCAAAGTAAATTTCAGAACATGGCTGTCTTAAAGGTAGTGTATTGTAGTGATTTTGGAGTGTAACATTTCTCTAGGTGTGGAATGTTTACCAATGCTGTACTTGCATTTTCTTACAATTAAACAGCTGTCGTTGGTGTTTCTCTCCTGTCCTTTACCTCCTGTAACGTCCGTTACCTTTTTCTACCTGCTTACTAGTAAACAAATGAATCCAAGCCCAAAAGAAAAATTAGAAAAGCAGACCATTAATTTAAGTTCCAGATTTATTTAAGAGATATTTATCTCATTGTGTCTGCATTGTTAAATGCTGTCAACAACCCTCTCAAAAAAGTGTATGTTACACTGGGAAATGTTGCTGTGAAGACTAAGAGATTATCAGAGGTGTGACAGATTTGTCACACAAAGGAAATTAAGGAATCTTCAGTCTGGAAAAGTGCTAATTGAGAGGGACTAGAACAGAGGTCAGTGAAACCATGAAGAGTACTGAGAAGGTGAACAGAGTTGTTACTGATCTCTCCCAGTCTAACCATCAGGGGACATCAAATGGAATTAGCAAATGGCAGGCTCAGAAAAGAGCCCTAAAGTTTCTTTTTCTTTCAAGTGGTTATGATATGCAGGGGTTTAGATTCAAGAGGAAATTGGACAAGTTAATGGAGGACAAGTCCATCACGGGCTACTGGTTACAAAAACACCTCTCTGACAAAATCCATTTGTTGGAAGGAGGAAGGGATTCTGGGGGACTCTACATCTTAAACACTTCCCTGGGCTTCTGATACTGCCCATTGCTAGAAGTAGACTACTGGGCTTAAGTGGACCTTTGGTCTGATCTCTCTTATCTTCAAAGTCCCTGATAAATTATGGGACTGTAGATTATAAAGATGGGGGAAACACAAGTTCAGAAAGATTTTGTTTTTTTGTTTTTTTTTTTAGTTAGCATTTGTTAATGGAGCACTGCTTGCAATTTTTTCATTTGGTTTCATCATGCCAAAAAGGCATTTTAATCATTTTGTTTCATATGCCTGATTTCTATGTCAGAGTGAAGAGCTAAATGACTGTCACTAAAACAGACTTGGATGGTCCTCGGAGCCCAAGACATTTAGTATTGGTGATAAGCATTGTGTCAGACCAAGAAAAAGTGTATAATATTCTTTGTTACTCATGGCTGAGATCCTATTATTTCTGACCATGCCTGACAGCTCTAATGTTAAACAGTGAAGGGTCATAGAAAATTAGTGTAATTTCAATGGCTGCTTTAGTGTAGCAAACATTAAGTCAGTTCCCAAGAACAGTTCCCTGGTGCAACCCTTAATAAATTCAAACTTTATTTTTAGTGATGACCTTTAGTAATGTGAGCCTTGATCCATTGAGATGGTGTTCACTTTTGATGCATCTCCAAATCCCTTTTTTATGCATTTTAAATCAACACACGCTTCTTCTGAATTTATGCATGTGGATAGACAGAGAGATGTAATTTAAACACATCTGTTCAAATATGCATTTCAGATCAACTTGGTGCCGGTTCTCATAATACGGCTGAGTTTTTGACGGGTATTATATCCCTAAAGTACACAGCAGATGGTATTTATTAGAGATTGAATGGAAATGAAGTTAAAGGATGTTGAGCTTTTTGTCTTAAGTCGCTCATTTTTTAATCATAAAACAATAATGATCTGAAGTTCTAAATCTGCAATGAAGTTCATTTTTATGGGAAGAGTAGAACACCTTTTATTTGAATAAAGTTAGTCCGAGCCTTAGCTGTTTGTTCTTTTAAGAAAATTGATAATGGGAAGTATTATAATGTTTCTTATAGAGCATTTGGGCTGCATTTAGGAAGAACTCTAGCAAGCTTCACTGTAATTGTTTAAAGACAGTAAAACTGTTTGTACTCTTTCATACTTAGGCAGTGAGCTATGCTTAATTATGAAATACCCTTTTTATCTAGGTCACTATTCCCCAACAACAAGGACAGACCTAGTCCCTACTGGCATGAAATCCTCCGTACCTATACCTTCTCAAGTTCAGTTCTGGAAATCAGGTCTCCTAGTTGCCCCCAGGTGTCATTCAGCCTGGTTTCTGAAAGAGCTCTTTGGGGGTGGGAGGTGGGCTTGGGAAAGAACAGTCAGAAAAAAATACCCATTCTCACTCTCAGTTAAATTCTGAGAGGCGTTAGAATGTGCATCTTGATCACAGCTACTGTTCTACAGCCTTTGTAAGGTGACTTGCATCGAAACCGCTAATGATTCCAAAGTTCAAAACCAACCTCTTAAGCTGCACTTGCAAATCAGTTAGAAGTTGCTGCAGATCACAAAGATCAGGTGTAACGTGTTCCCTGTGGGAATCACCACCGCGAGCAGCCTTCAGTGCTCTGGAAGGTGTGGAATGCAAAAAGCAGAATGCACGCAGAGACTCTGTAGCTGAGAATCTGGGCTTAATACATAGTTTCTGCTGCCCTTGAAATCTGAAGTGTTTCACTATGAATCACCTCCAAATTAAATAGTAGGATTTATGCTCTTGCCAGTTATTCTCCCATGTCCTTATGTGCCTACACTCTTTTTTCAGGGAAATCTGCAAGGATACTCTGAAGAAATACTCCAGGGATTTCTCTGTGGTCATGTCTGGGTTTTGTTTGTCTGTTTTGTTACTATATTTAAAAAAAAAAACAAAACAACTTATAAACAATACGGCAGTACAATTTCTTTGTCTGGTTTATTGTGTCTTAGGCATCAGTTTCAGAGAGACAGGTTCCAAGCTGTGAAAACAATTTAAAAAAAAAAAAAAGTCTTAAAAATATGCATTTTACACACATAAACAAAATACGAGTTACTTAAACATCTGCTAGTATCCAGTGTTTCAATAGTTGAGTGAAAGTAAACAAGTGAGTTGACATATAAATGAAGCCATTGTAGAGTTTTACAAACAATAACAACATAAAGTTATCTTCACTTTGAAGCAGGAAAACTGTGAGGTGAAGGAGAACTGATTTGTGAGACATCCTGGAGTTGTGGTAGGCAGTAATAGAGAACATTTTAAAATATTTGAAGTAATATAATTGCTTTGCAGTGGGAGCACGTACACGAATAAAAGTTGTTAGCGTGTGTCCTGCCAGGTTGCTATTGTATTTAGTAGATGTATATACACTGTAAGCAGGTTTAAATTTGCTAGAAGTAATCAAAACAGAAGGCCTGAATAACTAATACGCAGCACAGCTTAAAAATAATTAAGTTTAAGCATGGTAGTTTATTAAATAAACTTTTGTCTTCGCTGAATATAAGCAGCTTGCTTTCTTGGAGAGTGAGGCCACACTTTCAGCCATTTCTCTCAGTATGTGATTGTATCTGACACTATTGAATGTAGTATGCATTTAGCTTTTTTCCAATACAGTTTATTACACATTTAATAGAAATTCAATCTAGACGCATTAAATTCATCTTTTCAATTGGCTCGATTTGATGGACAGTTTGATGGAGGCAAACATAAGGTCCTTCAGACTTAAACAAAGCTTGAAGTCAAAGATATTAATTCCAACTGCTGGAGAGTAAAAATGGATACTATTTTTATATTATTTATATTTATTTTATTTTGGTCTGATTCCCTGGCCATGGTCACTCCGCTATCTTACCGTCTCCCTGTTCTTTTAGATTGTATTGCAGTCTGTGAAATGTCTGTCCTGTCTTGGCATTTAAACTTTCACTGCTAAATTTTATAGTAGTATTTTAAATGTCTTTCTTGAGAAGTCACAATTGGATTTTCCTTACTTTTCCTGCATTTAGATGCAAAATCTCCCACTATTTGCTGTGATAATTTTAATGATGTCATTATGTGTCTAGAGCAACTAAACACTGGAAAAGCAAATGGCAGCATTAAATAGAATTTCATATCAGAATGAATAACATGAGTTCTGTAGTGAACTTGATAGTACTGCTTGTTTTCTTACATCAGTTTCTTAAGTATTAACGTTCATGATATATATAGCTGCATTTGGATAAACAGTTCAAACCAAATGATAGTTTATATCTAGCTGTAAGGCTCGGTCTGTTATCATTTAAAAGGCTTCACACAGAAATGTTAATGAAATGTCTGTTGTCATTGAACCGAGGTACTTTCCAGTTTCACTCCATGTGTAAGTCAGTTGAGCAATTGATGTGAGGGCTAAAAGAGCTCTTTTTTCTGCCACAGCGGTTTTGAACTTGTACATCCTGGACTACTTCTAAATGCATATGGAAAGGATTACTAAGAAAAACATTGTCAGTAGATAGCAATTTATTAGAAGTCTGTACATCCATTGCATAATTTAAGGTAAATCATAAACTGAAAAAGATGGAAAAACCCCTGCTTCAGAACTTATGTTCAGGTTTACTCCCCTAACTCCAGACACTTAAATTAGGGGTATATTGTACTGTGCTCTGTTTATAGTCCATGGAGAGAGACAGAGAAGTGCAGGAGAGTTGCGGATCAGAAGTAGCCTGAATCTCTTTCTGAAAGTGTGGGGATCTTCCCGTGGCTTCATTCTCAGGTTAATCTCCATATAGTCAAGAGAGGCAGGCCGAGGTTTCGTGTTGTTACCAGCCTTTGAAAAGAGGCAGTGCTTCCAGCTGAGTGCTCTGTTTCTCTTGTGCTAGCTCCAGCACGTGTGACTCCCCAGTGAGCAATTGAAGTTTAAGTCAGAAATCCCACAAGACTGGGCTTTGTAAAGAAAAAAAGAAAGAGGCGGGGGGAGGAAAGGGCTTCTGGAGGACTGTGTGTGGTCATGGGGAAAATGTGAACATGTCCTTCAGCTCCAACACAAAATGGCACGTTGAGATGCCTGTTGAGTTCTGGAAATACACTTGAAAGACCAACTCAAATTATTTAATCCATTAACTTAATTTCATTTGCAGGTTCCCTAAACAGGCATATACTGCAGAAAGGTTCTAAAATGTAAAATAATGTCCGAGGCTGAAATAACATTTCAGAGAACGCTGGTTTCATTTTCATTTTCATAAGCATTCCACCTTTTTTTTTCCTAACATTTTTTCAATGCGAATGTCTAATTTACAAAACCAGAAGTTGCTAGGTCATTGCATTTTTTGTTGCTACCTTAATTACTCTAGATTTCCCAGGCAGTTCTTGTACCCTTCCGTAAGAACATACAGTGTTCTAAATTTATTCATATAGCTATTTATTCTAATCCAGCATTTTGTTATACTAGGAGGTCTGGAGGTGGAGGATCTTGGTTAAGAGTGAGTTGGTAGCTTGAAGTCATTGCTGGATTTAAATGCTAATTGCTAAAAGGGAAGTGGGAAGAATATGTGATCATGCAAACGAATTTCAGGTGGTCACATGAGTGAGTGAAGGGGCTGATGAATTGCATTTTAGCTCCTTTACATAATTTCTTCCTTGAGCATGGATTTGGTTTGTAATGGTTATTGCTAGAGGAAATGTTTGCTGTAACTAAAGCCGCATGAAATGATCCATGTAACACCTGAATCCTAGCAAGTTTCACACTTTTGCAGATGGATTTTTTTGGACATCTTGCTCCATGAAAGTAGGGAGGGGGTGTTTCACTTTTTTTTTTTTTTTTGGCAGCTTGATGCTTTTATCTCTTTCGTAACCAGGGATTTTGCATTTTGCTCCCAACTTATTATCCATCAAGAGTTCTCTAGCTTCCCTCTGTTGTTGAACTGGTCTATGATAACTGTCACTGTAGTATCTGCTATACTTTCCTGTTACTGCTGGTCTGACACTGGGCAGAAAAGAGCAGGAAACTTGTCAGCGTGAGGCTACGACTGCACTGCCTGTGGGTTAGTGATATGCAACAGAGATACTTGAGTAAACAGAGCTCCCAGAACTACCTGTAGCAGCACAGATCTCATCTCAGAGCGATTTATTCTTCTGGGCTTGTTTAGAACTAGTTTAGTTACCTGTGAGCTGAGAGGAGGCAGTTCTCAGGGCAGCAGTTGCCCCCAGCACGTTCTTTATGTACCCGCTACTTCACTTCCAGGCATCAGCCACTCCTTTGGGAGGCAGAACCCTTTTTTCTCTGACCCAAGAGGCTGAACTTGATTCCTCTTCAGGTAGAGGATGTTGGATTTCTTCTGTGTCCTTTCAAATACATTTGTTCCTCCTTTCTGTGAGCTTTTGGATATCTTTGGATATATTATTTTGGATATTTCAGAACTGCCCAAGATGATGGCGATTATATTGCTGGTGTGGTGCAGGATGACAAAGCATAAATCAGCTTGAATAGATGGAAGGGATTTGCCTATTTTGAGGAGAGAATGTTGAAGAACCCTAAGAAGTAGGGCTGTATCATCTTATACATGGCATTGATTATTCCTCAAATTAATCTTTTTCTGAAATTCCATATTTTTATTGTAAAATGTTCCAATTGAGAGTAGACTTGGGACTCTTTTTTCTTTTTTTCTAGAGTAGAGTGGATGGAGACGATAGTATGTCTTCAGAGAAAAAATCTTGCAAGATTTATGATGGCCAGATAAAATGATTGCACGTAGATTGTCTAGGCGTTTGTCAGGATTATGAGGGCTTAAAATGGCTTGCAAAGATTAAGTCATTTTATGCTCAAAAGTATTGAAACGGACTGACTATCTCCATTAGCTAGGCTTTAAGATGCACCCAGACTTCAGTATGTTTGAAGCAACTTTCTACTTTTTAAAAATCGTTTTATCTTTCATAAAGACCACTCTGTTTTCTTGCTTCACTGAACAATATGTTGTGGAGCTTCTCTACTGACCCTAGAAAACATTTGCTGCAGTTGAATTTTTAGACTTACTGTAAATGCATTTATGTAATAAATGTTACAAAATGCTTACTGGGGATGTTCAGCAGTTCTTTCTTTGTTTACTTCAGGATAGATAAACTCCATTTCAGAAAACAATTTAATGTTGGCTGGTGCACAAGAAATTGGTTCTTGTGTAGTTTTGCATCGTATTTCATAGCTGGGACAATTTTTTAAACATCATCTGAATCTATGCAATAAGGAATTTTGTGCTGCTTTCTTTGAGACTGTCAGAGCAAAGGGCGCTTTACTTTTCAAGTGTATATATGTTTTTTATTTTTCTGCAATTATATCTTTTTTTCCCTCCTTTTTCATTAAGAAATTGTTTTGCATGTGAACTAATAGTATTTATTTGCATTCGTCAATGCTTTGAGAAAAGCTAAGAGCTTGATTTTTGTCAGTAACTGGATTTTATTCTGAGTGAAATCTCATGCTTTTCTCCCCTTTTAAAACTACGTTTTAAACAATATAATCAACAGTAGTATAAAAATGCACAATGCAATGTCATATTTTAGGCAGTCATACTGGATTGAACTGTAATTAGTTGCTGTTGCTGAATACGCTGTGGTCCTTATTCTCTTTTCATATCCTAGCTTTTCTTTGTGTGTAATAATTCCATCTAGGAAGAAATCTAATTACTAAGATAATTAACACCTTATCACCAAATGGAGTTCAGACATTTGTAGAGTTGATGAATTTTTAAAATATGTAATTTCCTTTTAACTGAATGACAACTGGTGTTATGGAGAAAAAGAGCATATTTTATTGTATCTAGCTTGATTGGACCTTATAATTCATGTTGCTATAGAAACAACCAAACCTTTATAAAGGATGGTATTGCTACTACCATTGGTAATAAATTCTTTGACTGTTGCCAATAGTGTCATTAAAATGGTTAAAATAACTTCATTAAAATGGTTTTCTCAAATGTAATGAATGTTCTGTTCACGTTCTGAGAAATGGCAGCTGATGTTATGTGTTACGTGATACTGATTTATAAAGTAATGTACTTTTTCTTCCATAAGCTTACTATTACTGCACAAGATATTTGCGATGTGAACAAAATCATGTTGCAGAACACAGTGCTTCTCTGTTCACTTAGTTATTAAAGCTAACAAATTTTATTGTTACTTGATATCAAGCAGAACTTCATATCTTGCAGTTTGCCAGCCTTAAGAAAGCAACAGTAATTGAGGTTGTTCAGCCAGCAGCTCTGGGGATTTTTGCTGTTTTTTGCAATATTCAGCCTCTGTTTTCCACTTACAATTATTGGGCTAAATCCTTGAAAATGTTCATTTTTATACTGGTTTGATTTGACATTCAAATGCCATGTTTTAACTTCATCGCAAATGGTGGAGTCTGAATTCATGAACTTGGAAAGGAACTGAAAGAATTTGGTTTCTTTTGTGGAGATTTTTCATAAGGAAAAGGTGAAAGAAGATTCTAATAATATAATGTCTAATAAATTCCTGTGCAGCTAACTATTTATGCAGACACATGTAAAAAGGAGGCCAAGACACTTGCTTTAATATAAGCTCATTGCCAGTACTTATATAAAAAATCGATTTCTTCTAAGTTTAAAAAAAAAAGTCACAAAATATATTTACTACCCTATACTGTTTGTATGAAGGCTGCCATGGTGAATATAAGCTATGCATACTTTAATATTGCACCTAATCAAATTACTAAGAACAATATTATCTGCTTCCCCATTCTTGGGTCTTTTGCTGACAGATTCTCCTGTTCCAGTGGAGCTCGTTGTTGCGGAAAGTCTTTCTCTCAGCTATTCAAACTTCAAGTTTCTTCACCCACTGTAACCACAACGTTATTTTTTTCTGTGGTGATCTACTGTCTAATAAGAAATTATGGTTCTCTTTGGCCATTCAAGTGCTTTATAAATGCCATTTGAATTACATGTGTTTGTACTTACAGTTCTGCTGTCTCTTTTCCTGATGAAAGGAAGGGAAGCCTTTGAGCCATTTCTTTACATTGGAGACAGTCTTGGAGACCCATTCTTAAGCTCAGCTGTGAGCTTTGCTTGTGGCAGTGGTCTTTATGACATTCACCCCTAAAAGAATCTGTCTCAGCTGTTCCCTTGTCTGTAGCCTACTTAAGAACTGTAGAATTATTTAGGTTGGAAGGGACCTCTGGAGGTCATCTCATCTGTTCCCCCTACTTGAAACAGGGCCAGCTTTAAGTCAGATACCAGCAATATCTTTATAGGGTTCTTACTTTTCCTCATAAATCATATTTTCTCCAGTTCATCATTGTTACCGATAGTGTAGAATCAGCTCTGTGTTGTAGACACAGTTTCATCTGTGTCAGCAGGGAGCACTGAGCACTTCTGAGCACTGTACATTTCTGCCTCTGCAGAAGAGGTTTATCATAATTTCCATTTTACACAAGCAGGCTGAACACAGTGCTGTGTTTTCCCAGTTTCTCACAGGGCAGTGGTCATCCAGCTGGCTAGTGTCAGATTTGGAAAACTGAGCTGATATCTCCTGGGTCCCACAGAGTGCTCTGTAAATACCATGCAGTAATCTCTTGGTTGTAGGACTCATATTTCTGGACCATGTCACAGAATGACAGAAGGGTTGAGGTTGGAAGGGATCTCTGGAGGTCATTTTGTCCAAATTCCCCTGCTCAAGCAGAGCCACCTAGAGCCAATTGCCTAGGACCACTTTTGAATATCTCCAAGGAGAGAGACTCCACAACCTCCCTGGGCAACATATGCCAGTGCTCAGTCACCCTCAGTAAAAAAGTGTTTCCTGATGAGGAGCAGACCACCTGACCCCCCATGCCCTTGACTATTGTCCCCCAGGGCTCTGTAGTCACTTTTTATGTCCAGATTTCCACTCACAATATCATTTGTGCCCATATAAAATAACGTCAGGGAGTAGTAGTCAGAGGGCCAGATAAACCCCACAACATCCTGGATCTTGGCCTCTGGCAGACAGCAAACCTCTCTAGATGGTTGGTCAGGTTGACAGATGGGTGCCTGTGTATCGCACAGCAGGGAGTCACCCCATTATGATGGCTCACCACATCTTCCTGGTAATCTTGCATGGTTTAGGGATTCAGTGCACCAGATACTTTGCTTGTCAGCACATGTGGCTTCTCTTTAACTTTGAGGCTGGTGAACCTATTTTTCAGTTGTAAGTCCTTAGGTGGGACAAGATCTTCCTTCTTGGTGTCATAACTCACCAGCTTCTGTCATTCCTCTTCTCCAGATGTTTTGCTTCACTTGGTAGTGGGGGTTGACACTACCTACTTCTCTATTACAGATGGGGGCTGAGGCTCTTCAAGCTGTTCAGTTGCAGAGAAGATCCTGTCTATCTCCCTTTCATTTTCTCTGACGCTGCCTGGCCTGCTCACTTCCTCCTGTAACTCCTCCACTTGGAGGCACAGCTCCTCCAAGACACCACAGCTACACCAGGAGGACAGAGGGCCATCTCTCCTGGCATCAGAGAGAGCCCCTAGGGACTCCCTGCAGCCTGGGACTTGGAGGGCTGCCTCCACCATCTGAAGCTCAGTCTGGGTGCAAGCCTCAACCCTAGCAGGGACTGCTACTCCAACATCTACCAGGGGAAATGCTCAGTGACGTGGTACCACCGTGTCCAAGACCTACTGTGGCACAATTTCAACTGAGGGCCCTTCACCCCTTTCTGCACTGACTGCTGTGTCTGTTGGCTGCCCCTCTTAGCTGCGCTCTCCTAAGCTGCTGCGTGCAAGGGTTCAGCGTATTTGGTCCAAGGGGAGCAGTTGGGAAATACTGACCTAAATAACAAGAGAGCTCAGTGCCTCTGCATTTGTAAAATTATGTATTTCATTTTCCTTTTAAAGCAAGGCATAGGCTGATTTTATTGAGTGCTGAGTCAGAAATTAAGTTGTGATTAAGAGATGTCTTATTGGCTCCAAAGCCAATTTTGTTCAAAATTGCTATGTTACATGGCATGCCAGGTCCCATCTTTTGGATATACTGTTCTACTTTGACAGCAGCATTGTAATACATTAAATAGTTTACAAATTCTAGTGGCTGGGTCTCAGAAGTTATAAATTTTGTGGATGAAGCAATCAGAATTCTAGAAATTTACAAGCTCTGCTGATCACCTAGAATTTTGAATGAAGGAGTTGGTCCAGATGTTTTCGCTCTTCTGCCACAATCCTAATCCAATATTTGCTGTGATATCTTTCTTCTGTTCTGTGTGCTCTTGGCTGACTACCAAATGCATTTTTCATTACCAAGCAATGGTATTAAAATCTCATTATTTTTCTTCCAAAGATCGTTTTAGGTCTCAATTTCTGTAGATAAAGTTGAAGAGTTGTAAGTCTACACTAGCTTTTAAGGGAGCAAGACTTTTACATGTCCTTAGTTCAGTATTCTTTTCTACTTTCTTTACAGAGTGCCTGGAATAACAATTGCTACAGACATCATCTGTGGTTTTCCAGGAGAGACAGATGAAGACTTCCAAGAAACAATGAAACTTGTAGAACAATACAGGTTTCCGAGCTTGTTTATTAATCAGTTTTACCCACGCCCAGGAACCCCAGCTGCAAAAATGCATCAAGTTCCAGCTGCAGTGGTAAGATCCATTTTCTTGTGCCACTCTACACGGTGTACTCAGATGTCTTTAAATACATAAGCACGTACATGACAATGTGGACTCTCTTCAGAACTATGCTACCATTCAATTAAAGGGGTTTTTTTCAGTCCAGTGCGTGAAATGGTTGTTGAATTGCTTTTAGATGTTAGCTAGATCACTGAACACATTTTTGTGTATAAATTACTGTTCAGATTGTTAGAAAGGGTAAAATAGTGGTTCTGTTGACGTCATGTCTTCTTTCTATCAAGTTTTGGTTGAATTACCAAGGGTGGTAGCTGATTAATTATGCATATTTTTTTTCCATTTTAAGACTATTGAGACTCCAGTAATCTCAAGCTTATTGTGTATAATTATGCAAAGTAGAGCAATGACAGTCTTTGGTTTATTTGTCAAATATCAAATTTGCAGGCAACTCCTTCTCGAGATTCACCTTATGCACTGCTTATAAACTCTGCTTCCTTCAGCCTGCATGTTAAAGGCCATTGATGATATTGGCATTTAATCTTTGAGTTTTCAGGTGTTTTCTTTCTGACTGTCTGTCTTTCTGGTTTTGACTGAGAAGTGTAACCTTTCCTGACTACCAACATTTTAATCTCAAATTCCCATGACGAAAACAGCCTTTTTTGATGTAGAAGGTATAGATATTGACTGTATTTTGACTGATATAAATAGCTATTTGTAAGCAGTAATAACAGCAACCACATCTAGAGGTAGGGTTTGATTTATTTTAAAAAAACTGAATTTGATATTTTTGTAATCTGAATCTCAAAATGAGAAAGTATACAAGACTGAAGCCTGATTCAACTCGTTATTATATCATTATTATGGGCATACATATGTATCATTTACATTTTCTTTCAGTGTAAGAATGGAAGTCGGCCAACAATGTAAATCAGGTTGAATTAAAAAAAATGTTTCTTTCAGTTTATGCATCTTGGTATACTAACACAAAGTCAAAACTACATCTTGGTACTTGTATCAGTTTATATATCTGAAAGCTGAACAAAGTATTTCTGCTTACTCTTAGTGTATACCACAAATTTCATAGGATGTGTCAGCTGCTGAAGGCATAAAATGAGATTATATTTGGCTTCTTCATTTTACTATTTAGAGAAGTATAGTTTGAGTAATGACTGCTCATTTATTGTAGGCTATCTCATAATGGGAAATGCTGAGTTTTCAAATGTAAATATCTGCTGTTGAAATTGTCTACTTAGTGTAACCACCTCACACTGTTGAATTATTTTTATTAATTTCGTATGATTTTCATTTACAAACTTTTGTAAATGAGAAAAAAAGGCAGAAGTGTAATTTTTGGAAGTTAAGAAGCTTAAAAATCAAAACATTGGTTTATGTTTCTGTTTTGCATTCTCTCGTCCACACATATGTAAGCGTGCAGTTTTCATAGGAGGTGCAAAGAGCTTCGGTTGATTTATGCTTTTCTGTTTAACTGGACACCATGGGAAGACAGTATGTGAAGAGCAAAATTGTTGAAAGAACATTAGTTGTTCTGTGGTTAGGAGTGTTACTTGGAAAATGGTAATGTCATTTTAACCCAGTTTTACATTCTTTCTTCTTATTTGTAGCACTAGTACTTACTGCTTTCAGTGAATTAGAACCTTCAAAGACGATGGGGCCTCTAATCCAGGGCTGCTGAAAATCTGTAATTAATAGATTTTGGTTCCCCCTCCCTCACCGCCCCCCCCTCTTTTTCATGTAGTCCTTCAAAAATCCTGTGTTATGAGAGCCTTTGTTCTTTTATCTCTTTGTAGAAGTGGAGTGTAACTAGTCAAACAGAGCAGGAAGAGCTTGTGCTAATCTCTTACATTTTATATTCACAACACTTCTAGACAGAAGCTGATGGTCTTTCCTGCATTACCAAGAGTGGACAGGCATTTCATTTGTCATTCTGTGCCTAGAGCAACTTACGTATGTTTCTCTGCCAGGAGAAGGCAGTAGCACATTTGCACCCACGTAATGCACTCTTACCCTTTCATCCTTTAATAAAATATTATTCGTATCATTGTACTGTTAAGGAATTTATTTTGTTGCGTTTGCATAGGGAGAGAAATAGCACGTAAAGTGACATCTTCCTCTTACGTGCAACTGTCTGAGTGTGGTGCAATGTATTACCAGCCTGAGCTTGTGAGCTAATCCTTTTTCAGGATGTTCATAACACTGTCCTCTGCCGTGGATCTGTTGGTAGGATCTCTTTCTATGAAAAGAACCTTGGCTGTATTATTTAACTACAGATGGTGAACCAGTGAGCAAGTTATTTGACAACTGTTATTCTTGTCTTCTTTTTTTTCCTAAAGGCTGGGTGTATTTGCGATGTTATTTCAGCTTTGCAATACTTCTGCAATGGACAGATCTATTCCTATTTGCAAACTGCTCCACTTTAGTGAGTTCCACTTCAACTCTCATTCCATACAGCTTCAGTGATCCTGCCCAAGTATCACAGCTGCAATAATAACAGCGTATTTGCCTTGTCAGTTCCTTTTAAGTTGGCTCTTTTTTCGGAAGACCTTATAACTTTTTGGGGTAGTGTGGAGTGTTAAGCTTAGTAACGTCTAGTGCTTCAAATTTGTGGTGGATAGTTTTGGTGGAAGTTGTAAATATAATGGCCTTTTTGGAGAAAACTCTCATTTGAATTTTTCTTAATAGAAAAAAAATATCAGTAGGTCAACATGGAATCTTCCCTTCACATAGATAATTTATCTTTGAAAGCCTTACAGGCACCGATATTTTTCTAAAAGGGCAGATGACACTAATCCAGACAGACAGATCTGCCACCATAAATTCAGAAAAGACAGTTAAGGCTGCAGGCCTTTCTTGTTTCTCCTGAAGAAAAAATGTCCATAGAGAATCGGACATCTGTCTAAATGGTCTCATCATTTCATAACCATCAATTAGGTTATGCTTACCATAAATGCTGTCGCCGGTGCAGAGAAAAGTTAGAGCACAGTTAAGCAAAACTGGGCATGATTTTTTTTGTTGGTTTTTTGGGTTTTTTATAAGCATTTGCAGTGATGCTGAGTCATGTACATGAAAAAAGAGTCAAGATGTTGTTCAGAACTTAAATGCTACCCCAAAATTATGTTTTTCGTGGCCTTTACCCCCATTTTATCCACCTACTGCTAAAAAAATATGTTGTTTCAGAGATGAGTCTGGATGCTTGTTATCTCTACTGGGCTGTCTGTAGAACACTCTCACTCTGAAGTGTGTTAACTGTGAAATGCTATTTTGTAGAAGATGATGATGATGATTATTATTAGTTTGGATTGGGATTTCTCAATTTCCCTATTGCATAACTCAAATTACAGATTCTAGTCAGATAAATATTCTAATAAGCAATTAGAGAACGTGATTTAGACGTGTCTGATAGGGATTTTATATTTAGTGGAATGCTTTAATTCTGAGTGTAAAAATTACTCTTTTTCCCTAAAATTGAGGGTCTATAACCTCTTATGTTCTTGATAATTTTAATTTGTCCTTTATTTTTTTCAAGGTAGCTGTTGCTTGTCAGGGGACTTGTGAGGAGATTTCTCTCTCTGTCCTTGAGATTTGATCCATCATAATTTCTGAAAGTGTTAGGGGACTTCATCTCATCACAATCAGCTTGATTTCTGTCAGGCTGATGGAAACAAAGTGAGGAAAGTGCCATTTTGAAAATAGGTATCATAGTAAGGTACAATTAGATTCATCTCTAGTAAGAGTAGGATACGGTGGCTGTTTTGGGAGCAGTAACGTGACTGAAGCTTCACAATTACATTACCCTCAAGTGCAGTGTGGATTTGAGTCTTTATGTAATTCAGTTTCAATTATTGGTGTAATTATTTGATTTTTTTCAAACAAAAACATTGTGATGTCTAAATAAAAGTCTGCATATTCACTTTCTCTTACAGTCTCTTTCCTTCTCTCTTTCTGTATATCATCAAATAATTAGCTTGCTCTCAGCTAGAAGATTTTGTCAGTCAACTACTGAACCTTTCTTTTAATTCTTCTAAAACGCATCTCCTCAAATTTTTCTCTCTGTATTAGTTGTATTAAGCACTGTGCTTACTATACTGAGGTGAATAACCAAGTTACAAATTTCTTAACTGAACTACTATTTGATCTCAAAAATAATTTGCTTCAGAAATAGAAGTAGGTACGAGATATTTTCTCTTATGGTGTATAGAGGGGAATTACTAAAGTCTTTCAGTACCTAAAGGGTATGTTGGGTATGACATGTCCATGGTGGACAAAGGTGTGAGACCCTGTCTCACATGTGAAAGTGTCTACCCAGTCTCTGAAAGCCCACTTTTCAGCAGCCTTCATCCCAAGCAGTATTTGCTCTAGGCTACCAGTTGCTTTTGGTTCAAGGATGGCCAGGCTTATATTCTGTTTCTCCTCTGTAGAAACATGCCATTTCCATCCAACCACACTGCAGGTGATTTGCCCTGCTGCCATCCATCCACCCTCAAATATTGTGTCCAGGAAAAACTCTGGCTATTTCATCTGTTCAATATATACCCATTGTTACTAGAAAAAAAAAATATCTGTCATCAGACATTGTACCCCCCCTGTCTTTAATCAAACCGTCACTTAAATCTGTCACTGTATTTACCAATTGTAGGAGCAGTGCACAATGCACTAAGAGATTTCTTTCTATAAGGATAGCATAACGCCACCTGCTCAGTGTTGTCTGCCAGACAAGTTGAACATTTCTGTGGGATCAAACCATCTTGTATTTTATACCTTTATTCTGTGATGGCTACTTATTTTTCTTTGCTTTTGCTTCCTTCTGAGAGGTCTCAGAATTTTTCTGACACTCTTTCATGAGTGAGTGGCTGCAGATCTCCCATCTCTCTTCACCAATTAAAATTCTATGAGGCACTAGAAATAGGTCTTCTTGGGTACCAGCAGATACAATATGATGTTTAAATCCTCCTTTGCTGGATGGATATAGATTTTGTAGCCCTCAGTCTCCACACACAGTTGAATCTTCTGTGGTAGCTTATGTCCTCTTACCTTTTTGGAATAAATAATTGTCCACGTGTAACCAAACTGTCCCTGGCTGATTGAGAAATAAGCACACTCCTGCATCACGCAGTATACCTTTCCTCTCCTTCAGCACTTTTTAACTCCAACCAGCATGACAGCAACTGGAATAACATTGTGTGTGCAAGGAACACCTTTTTTCTCTGTTCACAACTCTAAAGGAAAGGGAGCACAGCCGAACCTTGCAGTTGTACCATTAAAGAAAAGACTAGTAAGCTCCCCATTGAGCAGAGAGTAAGGAGAGATGACAAATAAGGGCTGCTTTTTCCTTTGAGCATGTCCTTGAGGCATGAGTAGGTAATGATGTGACACAATGTGCCTAGGAAGCCAGGGTCGGAGCTAGGGCAAGGAAAGAGTTCATCTGTTGTCTGGGATGGACTTAGAAATAACTTTCTAGAGCTTCATGTACTCTGTGATAATGCAAGAGAACCAATTGCACTGTGAAGCACTTGCAGGTGAGAGAGGGGAACTTTGGATGGTGTTGATTAGTTAATGTGATTTAAGTGCCCAGAAAGGAAGGGACTACCTCCCTTGTTTCTAATATTCACCAGCATAGCAGAATCAGTAGTACTTAGCGTGGTGGTGGCCAATCCAAAGATCATATAATAGGTTTGTGATGGGATATTATTTTAAAATTAAGGAAGAGAGCTGGGGAGATCAGGAGGTGAGAGAAAAGGAAAGACAAAGGAAAGAAAAGTGATTAGGAAAAGGAACGACGCCATTTACTCAACAGTACTGCTACTCTGCTCTGCCATGGCTGCCTTTGAGCTCCCTTGTTAAGTGCTGTGACTAAATGGCATTACATGCCCCATGAGTTAGATGCAACTGTGATAACTGCTTCTGGTGTATCAAAGATGCTTGGCCCCTGACACACGCCCCCAGCACATGCAATAATGCATGGTGTAACATGCAGAATGTACTTTATGTGTAAGAGAAGCCAAGACTGATTAATGACTGAGTTTGACTGCTGAACCTCTGTACTACACTTTGTTTTCTCAGCCATATACTTTTATTTACTGCTTGCTTCTCTGCCAGAATAAAGACCTGAGTGAAGATTTTAACAGCAAGTTTGGGACCAGAGATTTAAAAATGTGAAAGCTGGAGGAGGAGGCAGACCATGAACAAAAAATCAATATATAATCCTTCATATTTGTCAGTGAATTATTGAAGTATTCCAAGTTAACATTTTCCAGCAAGTTTTCAACTTGCTCTCTGGTAGTTTTATTTACACCATGTTTCCTTATTTTTTTTATAAGAACAACATTGGAAGTACTGCAGAAGGCCTTATAAACCACCAAGATAACTATGCTTTCTGTTATCTACAAGGCCAGTTATTCTCTCATGGGATTCCTTTTGATTAATAGAGCTGTTGGTCAGTGTTGGCTCTTTGTGTTACTTTCTGGATGCTTACAAATAGTTTTGCGTATTTTCCTCCCTATTTTTCCAGGAACTATATAAACTGGCTGACCTACGAAAGCCTGGTTCCTCCTTTTCCCTGTTTTAAAGATGGTCAAAACATTTGACTTCTTTTATTCTGTATCTTTAAATCTACCACAGTGCTTACCATTCGGTGTGCAGCCAGAACTGTGGGTTTGTGTGATGAATTCAAGGGAAGGTAATTGCCTGTGAATAGGGTTTTTTTTGTGGTTAGACAAAGCTGCTAAATAGAATTTTACAGAAGTTTAAAGACAGTTTTATTTTAGAGCTAGATTCAGCTCAAGTTCAAACCACTTTAAGTTATTTGACGAGGTGCTGAAATGAAAATCTGTTTTTGTTGTTGTGGGAGACAGTTGAGCCCAGTAGGTTTTAAAACGGTTTGTACCCTTTTGGAAAGCTATAAATGATCTGCCTATGGAGCTGCTGAAAATCCAGTTCATAGCTGAATCTGGGGAATGAGTTAAATTGCGCAGTCACAGCTGGGCTGTGCAGAGTCAGACCCCTGAGAAAGGACAAGAATATTTTTACTGTAGCCTGGAGCTGTGGCTCTTAAATCTTGCACTGGTGTATTTCAGGCACCTGGTAGAACAGAAGTCTTACACTTTCAAGGAGTATGACTGTCTTGCTTTAGAAAGCAAGTCAAAAATCAAAGCTAGACTGGAAATCCACTTGGGAAATCAAGTTGGTGTTCTACTTTTTTTGAATTTTGCTTTGTTTTTACAGCAGAAACTGATTGGAATGAGAATTACCAACAGCTTCCTCATAAACTTTACACAAATTCAGTTTGAATATTTGAGCACCTTAAAGTAAATGTACAGCTACAGGATCAATCTACGCCATGTTGTTAAAAAACGAATTAAAGGGCACTGGAAAATAAAATGTGGAGAATATACATGGGGGGGAAGAGGCAGAGTTCTTTCTAAACTTCACTCTCAAGCCAAAAATAGTTACAGAATTTTCAAGGATTCTGAAACCACCACTAACGTGATCTAATTTTGTGGATTCCTATTTGTAGCCACGTACAGTCCACATGTTGACTGTCCAAGATTAAAAAAAAAAAAACCTTTTGGAAAGTGTAGTTCTGTAAGATTTGTAATGGCCACGAGAATTCATTACCCACCCTCCTTCCCCTATGAGTCTGTCTGGGAACCCTGATAAAATCCTGAGATTTTAGTTACAAGGAAGCTGAAATAGGTTCAGGAGGTTTGTATACCACATACTCCTGTGCTGAATAGAAGGGAAGGAAGGTACTCTCTCAAGATAAGGTAAAATAGTCTTTGATTTTAAGGATGAAAACAATTTATACCTCGTGTGTATATATATATTTGTGATATATATGTGATCAGGATCTCACGTAAATTTCTTCTTTCACTATAAATATTTTTCTCAGAAAAATTCAGAAGTCAAAAAATGGAAATGTAGTTTAGTGAAACAAGTTATTGGTGTCATGGAGATGGATTTGGATTTTTTGGTATGCTTTTATGATTTAGCATCCATTGCAATTGCTTATAAAAATCCAGAAGAATATATAATTCTTCTGTATTTCCTACCTCAACTTAGTTCATTGAAATTTTCAAGATTCTAAAGTTATTCTTCAAAAGAAGTTTATATAAAATGGCATCATGATAAACTCAATGCATAATTTGTTTTACTACTTTTTACATTTAAATCACACTACAAACTTCATGAATACACACAAATATGGAGTATTTTGGAAGCCTCTGGCATTAATTATGAAGATTGAATTGGTAAGACAGATGTCACGAGGGCAATAAAGCCTGAAAATTGTGTGTTTTTCCTTTACCAGTGATTATGATTAATGTACTCTGAACTGGGGCTTCAAGTTAGAGTGTTACAGGAAGTCTAAGGGCTGTTTTGTAAATTCCCTCTTTCCTGAGCGGGGATTGAAGTGAGGCAGAGAGAGAAAAACAAAAGTTTTTCAAACGACTTTTACTCATTTAGCTGTTGTTATTAATAGAACCAAGCCGTTTTTGTTAAAAGTGGGTAACTATTTGCACAACGCATCCGTTTGGTCGCTAGCATTCACTTGCATGCTCTCTAGGAGGCCAGCATGAGCTGTGTGCTCAGATGTGGAAGGTCAGCCTGTGGCTGCGAGGTGGGTGCTTGGAAAGTCCCTCAGAGGGATCTTTGTTCCTTTACATATAAACGTAATCCTGCAGTTTTCAGCTGCATATGGGAGTCACTTCCCTCTTGGATAAGGTCCAGGTCTCTTTGTTGTTGATCATGCTGGCCTTGGGCAGATTGAACAGACTGTTGGTGTTGTAGAGTCATAGAATAGTTTGGTTTAAAAGGGACCTTTAAAGGTCATCTAGTCCAAGCCCCCTGCAATGAGCAGGGACATCTTCAACTCAGAGGCTCAGAGCCTCATCCAACCTGACCTTTAATGTTTCCAGGGATGGGGCATCTACCATCTCTCCAGGCAACCTGTTCCAGTGTTTCACAACCCTCATCATAAAAAATATCTTCCTTCTATCTAGTCTAAATCTACCCTCTTTTAGTTTAAAGCCATTACCCCTTGTCCTGTTGCAACAGGCCTTGCTAAAAAGCTTGTTCCCATCTTTCTTACAGGCTCCCTTTCATTACTGAAAGGCCATTATAAGGTCTCCCTGGAGCCTTCTCTTCTCCAGACTGAACAAACCCAACTCTCTCAGCCTTTCTGAGTTTGTTAGTTATTGCATATTCAGCATGAGTTACTAGTCTTGAGAGACCATTAGTCCTTGGAAAATTTTTATATGCTACGTATATGCAGGTAATGTCACTGTCCTGCTGGTTTCTCTTACAACTCCATCTGAATCCATAGGTGCCTATAGAACCCATTCACAGAAGCTTATACAGAAGGGACCTCTGTGGCAACTGGACGTTATGTTTATGTATTCTTTGTCCTTTTATCGTCTTCATTGGCTCACAATGAAGTGGAAGAACCGTGGAAGAACCATGGAAGTATTTTTAACTGTGTCTTGTTTTAACTGTAACTTAAATTACAGTTAGGTAACTTCTGTAATACTAGATATATTTCTCATTTTTAATGCAGAATTTTAATATACTTTATGAACCAGTCTGCTCAGAGCTGGAAACAATGCCAGGAGTTGTAGACATAGTGGACTATTGCCCATAACTTAATCCCTGAAATTGGATGTATGCAGCAGAACAGAAAAATATATTAGTTTCCAAAAAAGCCCTCTTGGCTTTGGCAATTCCAGACTTCCTCAAATGAGAACATGGTCAAGATTTAATAGTTTGTGACTTAACACAGATTGCAAATTAAGAACCTATCTAGGTCTGATATTAATTATGTTACTGAAATCATTTAAGCTTTAGTACTTTACTGTCTTTGTTGTCTAGCGTAAATAGACTCTGGTTGAATGGCATTAGTTTTGTGGCTATCTAACTGTTATTTTAGACTCCAGAACAGAATTTGCTAATGCTGTAGGTCCAGTTTAGAATTTATTTCTTTTTTACAAAACACTACAGACTTACCAATATAATTCTCCTACTTTTTAAAACCACAGTTTGCCTCTAAAGCTTTTTAATGTGCTTTTTAATTTTTGTAATTTTTTTTGTATCATGGAGGTGGCTAAGCTTATCCATCATTTGCAAATCATGTGACATTTATGATGGCCCATAAATTGTGCTTTGGAAGAAAAGGACACTGAAATATCCTGAGGTGGGTTCTTGGTGACCCTTTCCTGAACTTCATCTGTCTTTGGTAATCCAAGCACACTTCTTCAAAGCCATCACAGTCAATCAGGTCACTGAGTGCTTTGGAACTTACATCTTCCACCGTTTTCATTGCTGTGCCTACACCTCCAGTCACTGTGCTAAAAATCCACATGGAACTTGGAATTGCTGAAAAACTGGAAGTAGAGTGGAGGACTGAATGATAGATTGAGCTAAAACAGTGAGGGCAATTTTTGTGTGTGTCTAGTGAATTTGTGTGGTTTGGGTACATGACTGGTCTTGCCCACACAGCAAGCACTTACACGCTGTTTACTGCTCACTATTTGTACCTTCTGTAGCGCTTTTCTGCTCTTTTTGGAATGCTGTAAAACCTGATGCCTTCAAGGCTGCTGTTGTGCAATAGAGCACACAGATACCTTACCAGATTATAAAAAGGAAGAGTGCACTGCAGACAGGTCAGTCCTGGGTTTATATGTAAGCCCATGTAGGTCCTGGGCTTAGCACGTATACGTGTATATATATAACATTTCATTACTAAAATGTACTTTGCAGTTCATTCTGGTTTATATTATTGTGTAACTGGGCATATATTCAAAATCGGTCTGTCCCTCATGACCAATCACTTTATTTCTGATTTAGTGTCAATCTAATTTGAAATATGGCTGATACCCCAGGCCAAGTTTCTGTCAGATATCTTCATTCTACAAAATCTTTTTGATGTTAACAGTCTTCCTAATCAGTTACAGTGGCATCCTTAGAAAATATCCACCTCATATAGATTGTGAAATTTCAGTATGAATTTTGAACATAAAAATCTACCAGAAGTGAGAGAGCATTTACAAACTATAATCAATGTAAGGACCTTCAAGATGAATGACTGTTGAAGGCCTTTTTTGAAATTACTGATTTCTTTGTGAAAGTCTTCAGAATAAGTTTTGCATAATTTACCCTCTGCTAAGTGAGAGATTTTACTATGAAAAATGACGGGAATAACAAACATTAATCCTGAACTAAATTAAAGAACTCAAATATACCAGAAGAAATAGAATTAAGTAATATTTGTAAAATATGTGAATTTGAAGAGTCTGTATTATATAGCTGAAATTATATGAGACGTAAGAAGGAAGAAATTGCAATGACCATAGTTTAATTGAAAAATGGGTCTTCAAGAAATTATTTTCAAATAGCTTGACAGATGATATTATGAAGATTATATGCTGTTTTTTGAAAATGGTTCTATTTTTCCATAAATAAGAATCTCTACTTAAAATGTAAAATGGACTAAACCATGACTATTTGTGTTGCCATAATCCTGAAGACAGGGTCACTTTAATGTTTGTGATCATTTTCTGGATTATTATGATTAGTAAAGGTGCATAAAGTTTTAAATATTTTCCTCTTTTAGACCAAAAACACATTACGTGGGCAATAAAACTTTGTTCTAAATTTTTTAGAAAGAATCACTGAGTATACAGGAGACTAAAGAGTATACAAAATATGAATTATAAATTTATAATTCTGTTGTTAATTGGAGTTGGAAAAAATGTTCACCATCCTGGAACATTGAGGTAAACTGCTGGACATAACATATTGTGCATTGTCATTTTCTATGTATGCATCAAAAATTATTAGAAAGTGATTTCTTAAACCAAGCTAAATAATGAAAACCACATGTATCAATAGTTAAAGTAGAACAGAGAGTTTATTTTAACTTAGTGATTCAGGTAGGTTAGGTCAAAAAGACTAGCTAATCCCCAAATGATTTTTGTATGCCACGTTATAGATGTGATCAGAAAGACAGGAATAATGTCGGTAGAAGTGGGTTGGCTATAGGAAGCAGGAAACTTGTCAAGCCTGTATTGTCACTTCTGCCCTTACAGACCTTACAGGGCACAGACACAAGAGCATAATGAACACCAGTTACAATTTTATCAAGAAATCTGGCTGGGGCACAACTTTTTTTTTCAGGATCATTTCTAAGAGGGTGATGCACTGAATAGCTCAAGGTCAAAGAGGACGGTTCAGTGGTTTCTGATCACTTCTTTAAAAATTGCTTTGCAGAACAAAAAGCAATCTGTAAACTTTGGTAACGTGACAGTTTCAGTGGGTTGGCTCATCTGTATATGTGGTTATAGATTTAAGGCTTTATGGATTGAATCTCCAAGGAAGGGTTTTAAATGTACCTTGGTTGGAGTAGACTCTCTCTGGTGTTTTTCCAAGTAACTCTTTGGAGATTAAAGTTAGGCCAGTCAGTGTTATTAGATGAGGGTGCTCCCAACTTCATTCTGTGTTATAGAAGTTTGGAGTTTGGAACTACCCAAGGCCTTTGTAGTTTTGAGATCACCGATGTAACATGGGGCAAAAGATACAGCTTTGTTATTACTCAGAAAATGCATATTACTGAGAATGCCACAGCACAAAATGAGTTAGACGTACTGTTTCAGAAAATAAAGCTCCAGTCTCATGGGTTTTGCTCTTGTAAGAGTCTGTTATGCTGGAGCCTCCATGCTTTTGGTAATACTGGGGAAGAAGACTCTGAAAATACTTGCAAAGCTGCTTCATCCTTCTCCCAAAGTCTGTCAAAGTTGTAGTTAAACTCTGCCTTGGCTCACAAAGTTTAATATGGTTTTAACTCTAAATTAGGTGATCAATTAGCTACTACACAAGCAGGTAATGTGGTTTTCCAGACTTGTTTGAAAGAAAAACAATGTTGCTATCGGTCATTAGCATCCTCAAGTGTGTGAGATGCTCTATAAGCTCTAAATTAAATAAGGTTCCTGCGGCAAAAGAAAATTATATTTTAATTCTAATCAGCAGTATGTGAAAGAGAAATGAAGGAGAAGGTGGCAGGTGAGGGAAGAGAACTGAAATAAAGACATTCATCTGGTTGCCATGACACCTGTTTCTATTTACTGTGATCGTGAAGGAAAAGAGTAATATTTGAATGGAATCAGGTATGGATCCTTGTTACCAAAGGCAGCCCCATATACTGGAGGGATTTTAAGTGACGGAAGCAGAAAAATAAAAACAAGAGAACTTTGCTGACGACATACTGAGGCTGACACCTTGAATGGAACTGGTAGAATCAGCAGATCTGTCACAGTGTTAGGCTAGAATTATTAAGAATCTTGAAGGTGAAAATAGACTTTTTAAAACTGAAAGTCAAGTCTAAAGGAAATCAGTGATACCTTCATATTGGGGAGTAATTTTGTCCCTTTTATTCATAGATTAAAAACTGAGAATATTCCACTTAAGCTGCTCCTAAGTAATCTGTGTAAAAATATTTTGGCAATATTATAATTCTCCTTCAAAATAAACATCTCTAGACCTATGATATCATGCTTGAAAGGAAAACAAACAAGTTTTAGGCTACATTAGTATCATCTGAAAGACAGGCAATTATCACCTGAGTATGAAGTGAGGATCACCAGAGAAGTGCAATATACATGTGTGAGCATACAATGTTTAGTATTTGGTATAGTTATTTCATTTCTAAACTTGGATAATCACAGTGTGGTCCACTTAAAGCATTAGAAAATTTTTCATTATTGCTAAAGATCAATGCACAAGAAAAAAGAGTGAAAACACCAAGATGGTCACTAAATCTAAATCTTTGTTGGTTCATAAATCTGGATGTGGTCTGAAAGGATCCTTTATAGTTACTATGCTTTAAGTATATAATATGCATCTCAGATGACCGGTGTCCCTTTAAAAAATCTGAATAGCTAAAATTAAGACCTCAAAAATGTGAGGCCCAGAAAATGAGAGACAGAGAAAGAAAATACTAAGAGCAAGGTATGTGTTACTAACATGTATGCTTCCAGGGGGAGAAAATAATGAAATTATGGTATCGTGCTGTTTCCTCACTACTAATATTGTCTGTGTATGTTGTCATAAGAAACATTATTATTTGATGTTGGTTTCTGATTCTTATTTTTATAACTGCATGTTGAACACTACCTGTCTTTTAAGAAGCACTTAATTCCTTACATCTATTTTAGTAACAAGCTTGAAATAATTCACTTACAAAAGTATTGCTTTACTTGGGGAAACCCTCTCTGGCTTTTGACACGTCAAATGCTCTTACACCAAAATTATATGCAGCCAGGCTGAGTAAGAGTATTGCAAGACTTGGTTTAAGCAAATGTTCCGTGGTCAATGAACATAGGCCGTGTCAATGTATGGTGAGCCTGAGAGAAGTACAGAAATAAATTACAAGTCTGATGCTGCTATCAGATTCACAGAATCACAGAATGGTATGGGGTTGGAAGGGACCTCTGGAGATCATCTAGTCCAACCCCCCTGCCAAAGCAGGTCCACCCAGAACAGGTTGCACAGGAACGTGTCCAGGTGGTTTTTGAATGTCATCAGAGTAGGAGACTCCACCACCTCTCTGGCCAGCCTTTTCCAGGGCTCTGCCACCCTCAAAGTAAAGAAGTTCCTCCACGTCTTTCCTATGAGGTCTTTTCATTTTTGGAAGTACCCTGTGCTTATTTGTATAGTGATTTTGGAAAGACTTTTGAATTTTTTCAGAAAGATAATAAAATTAAATATACGCTATGCAGATCTGTGGGGGTGTTTGAAAGCGACACTGCTGCTGTGTGTGGAACGGTACGGTGGGACAGTACATTTGCCTGAGTTCAGAAGTGGTTTTTGAGTGTCTTTTTGCCATGTGATTTTGAAAGCCTTATTTATACAGAGCAAAGGAATGGGGGAACAGAGCACTAAAGAGAAAGAGCAGAAAGACAAGGGAGAAGAAAAATATTTTTATGTTGGTTAAGAAAGTCCTTGAAAGGGATGTTGGACTAAGCTGATGAAGAAGAATAGGAGTATGAAGCTGCATCACAGAAAGCAGTTCTGGGGAGATGCACGTAAACGGGCAGTTAAGGGACTGAAATAGTCCATTGGAAGCAGTGAAGGAGAAGGAGCTTTTGCGCTCCTTATTTATCTCTGTCATGTTTAGACATGGAGAGACCTGCTTTACTCTGTGCTTTACCCTGCGTACGGGTGAGCTGGGAACCATGCTTTCTCTTCATGTAAAAAACTTAATACCATGTGGCTAATGCCTGCTGTAGGACTTGAAGGAGTTACCACTACAGCAGCCTGAATTCTTTGTCCTTTTCTTAGCCTTTGTGTTTTGAAATGCTCTATGTTTCTGGTTTTTAGAGATCTGAGTTAAGCAGAACTCAGTGTTCTAGAAAGACACAAATTATCACTAAGCAGCCTTAACTCTGTACGTAAGACATTTTTGTCTCTGTGTATTCAGAATTCCTGTGAAGTAGTCAAATGCTGTTTAGATTTAGATCAGCTAAGCATACAGGGCATCCTGGGGGCAGCATTTTTTTCATGTGCATCTCCAGAAGTTCCGTTCCATGTTAGTCCGTATCATGGAATTTCCAGTATTTCCCCAGTCAGGAGCAGTTTGGTTTTGTACAAAAAGCAAAACCTTTCTTTCTGTGGAAAGTTAGGGAAGAAACCATAATTTCCTATAATAAAAAGTGGAAGACTATCTTGCACAATGTGTTGTGCAAGGGAAACCATCTTCATTCTCACCTTGTCTAGCTGTGTGTGAATAGCATTTTGGCTGGAGTCTGAAGGTGAAAGATGGGAGGGGTTTCGTCATATAGTTTTATTGAGTATTATTAAAGCTATTGCAAAAAAAATACTTAAAAGCACTTTGTGTGCATTCAAAGGGGATTCAAGAGAATTAGTCTTTGGTAAGAAAAAGCAAGAAATAGACTTTTTCTGTAATAATTTTGATATGTCTTTTCCACCTACTGTTGCATTTCTCCAAATCCTTTTTATAGCATTTTAAGTATTTTCACTGTGTATATCGGTACTAGGAAAGAAGCCATTGTAGGGTGGTGATGGAATTTGGGTTGTGCTACCTGATTTGAGTGTTTTTCCCATTGGAAATAAAAGAGGTATTAATGGGCATTAGAGGGTGAAGGCTCCTCTACGATGGGAGATCTTTTCTTTGGCAAAGGCATGTTTGATTGCTGAGAAAGTCTATACTAACAGAAATGTCTTTTTTTAATATAACTTCCATTACTTTTAAAGCCCTTTAGTAAACTCAGAGAAACAAGTCTTGTTAGGTATTACTTATGGTAGTAAACAAAATTTACCATTCTTGTTTGAAGAGGAACAGTGACCTCAGAGAAGTAGTAATATTAATCTGATACCTTTAATGTCTGAGAAATACCTAGCTGTCATAAATTTGTACTAGTAACTAAAGTTATAGCTTTTATGACTAATTTTTCTGAACTTTTCACTGAAAATAAAAACTGTGTGAAGAAAGAAAATATATAGGTCCTTTTGCATAATCAAGAATTACTAAGCTGTCCTATAGTTTCCAGAAGTGAAGGTAAGTACTGCAGTCACACAGCTGTCTATTTAGTTCCCAGCATGCTGGAAATGTGATCCTACCAGCTTAGTTGGAAAACTACTTTCACAGAAATCGTGGCTAAAATAAGACAATGGTACAAGACTACAAGCAAGAAGTTTTTGTAGTTGTCTCCCCTTTACACAGTTTCCAACGTGTTATACTCTGCCTTCCTGAGCTATGAGATAAGTCAACGTCAATTTTGACATAGTAAAACTTTGAACTTACTAGTGACTCATCCCTGCATTAAAGATGAAGAGTGTTTTTCTCCTCTCCCTGCCCCTCCTCCCTAGGATGCAGCCGAGAGATTCTATTTAACATCTGCTGAAATCACTGAAAGCTCTTTCATTGATTTCAGTAGAAGCTGGATTAAGCAGGTTTTGTCTTTGAACTTTGCTCTTAACAGAAGGTTTTTTCCCTTTGCCTTGGCATTAAATGGCATACCACCTATTAATTTTCCACAATCAAGGCAATGAGAGTATTAGCATCAAAAGAAATTGAAAAATAATAAATGATTCTTCTTTAAACTGACTTCCTTTAAACCTAATCTGCTATAAAGCAAGACTGCATGTACATGCTAGAATAGCAGACAAGTCTTTGCAAGATTGGAGCCTAATCTTCAAGTTTTGTTATCTGTATTCTAAAACATTATTTATGATTTATTGTGCAGAAATTAAAACAAATCTGAATTGTTTACACATTCCACTGATGTTCCATAGATTACTGTTTATTATTTATTACGGATATGTTCTTAACATTAATATATATGTTAATTATTTCCTGTGATATTTAATATACTTAATCTGCATACACTGCTCTTCATACCTACAGTTCTGTTAACAAAGTGGGGAGAGAATGTGTTTGTACCTGCATACAGCTTTTTAAATCAGCAGTCTCTTTATTTTTCCTTTTCTAATACAGTTTATTTATTAATATTACTTTTCAGAAAAAACAGAGAACAAAAGATCTGTCCCAGCTGTTTCATTCATACAATCCATATGATCATAAGGTAAGAAAAAAAATATACTACCTATGTTTGTTGCTAAGAATAATTCCAAACATTCATGATAACTATATTTCATGTTTAATGCAAAAATGAGAGGAAATTATTAAATTGAAAGTGCTAGAGTATTCATGTTACTTAAATTATGCTATCTTATAAATGTTTCTTTGTTTCTTCAAGCCAAGCTTGAAAAGCTGCATTTTCTGATTTGTGAAACCAATGACTCACGTTAACCTCTTGGAAGTATAATTTATAGACTGACACTAAATCCTGCAAAGTGACCATATGTGGTATCAGTTTCCCCTCTTTTTTTTCTCTCTATTTAGAAACTGTGTTACCCTTGAGTATGTTGCTTAGCCTGTTGTATCAATTAGGCCCTGAGATACATGATACTAATGAATTATCTATTGATTCTGGAAACATCATTGGAAGAGGCTGCTTTGCTAACAAGCCTGATGGTTGTCTGGAGAAAGAAGAAGAAATATACATAATCGTTATTTGTAAAAAAACCCTTGTTTATTATATTCCATATGATAGGGTAAAAAAAAAAAAAATCACTTCCCTAAAGAAATTGCAATGTGAAATACAAAATTAAAGCTGTTACAAGAAGATTTTGGAGAACCAGGAGGCAGAGATTACAGCATTTCTGTGCTATAACCATTTGCCATGGGGGTTTTGTAGACATTATGCAAAAGAGAGCATTAAGCAGGAGATTGAAGGAGAGTTAAGTAGGTTTGTAAATATTTTCGGGGAGTTCCTCCTATCTTGGATGCATCTGTGGACATGTTAAGCAAGTGCACTAAATCCTGTAACAATTTGTCAGCAGCATGAGATCGTTGTCTTTGCTGCTTCAGTTTTGCAAAGCGTGTGTGATTTTGCAAGTACCCATTTCAAAAAAGAAAGCTTTGAAACATTTTTTCATTATAGACGTTTCAAAGGCAAGTTCTGAAATCTACCCCATTTTCCTGACCGTGCACCAAATAGTTATGAGCTGACAAAATTAGCTAGGTTTTGTATTTGGAGGAAGAAGGTGGAAGAAGCACGTATGTATGTGTGTGCTCCGGTCTGTGAGTATGAACACATGCGTGTATGTGTGTAACACACATGTCTATGAGAAAGAAATACATTGTGTAAATATTAATGGATTAAATTTATCAAGGAGGTTGTTGCTATGAGAGTTTCATAGTTACCAGCAACTTGAAAATTTACGGTTTATAAAACCATTGTCAAACAGTAGGTATAGTCTATAATTTTAATAATTATATATCGTTTCAAGTTAAATCCATCAGTTCAAAGTTGCGTTTTTAATAGATAGATTTGAATTATTTACAAGGATTGGTAAAGCAGATGCTAAGGACCTGTGAAAACTGAGAAACATGAAGAAAAAAGGAAATTAGTGTGACAAGATTTTTAATGGAATCATTGCTTTTTTGAGTCTAAGCATTTTAAGGTAAATGTAATAGTAAGTCAATTAAGATCTAATAAGGAGAAGCAACTGATGAACCAGAATCTTTGATATTCCTCTCCCTATCTAAATTCTCCTGTGCCAAACACTTTTTATTCATAGTACAAGGAAATTCCATTATTCTTTTATTAGCACTTTTAATGGAGCTTGGCCATTTGTAACTCCTGCTGCCTTCCTGCTTATATCCTTTGTGGCATTATATCAAAGTGTCCTCAAATGATTTTGGCTTCAGTTGTGAAGATTTGTGCACTCTTTACAAATTAGTCATCAGGCGATGTGGAATTGAATATAAATGCTTAGATATATTCCCTTTTGATCTTTGTTTTAGGACCTTTAATAAATTGTTAAAAGTAGCACAGTTATTTGATGAGTGATTTTTTTGAAGCTCCACTCTTTTGCTGCTTCCATGCACATTCTGCATTTATATCTGAGAGTAAAAGGGGGGAAAAGGACAAATGAAAGTTTATTAAAAAGATGAGCTTTCTTTATTTTCCATTTGATGGTGAAGGTTTTCCTTCCACTAACCTATTTGTAGTGGCTGCAACAAATGTATTGGAGATTTCTTGCTCTGTGCTTTTAATTTCCACCTTGGCTGTCAATTTCACAATAGTTGCTGTCCAGGGGAGAGCTTTTAATTTTTGTATTAAATCTAACAGTAATTGGTTGAAAATACATTTTTTTCAAGTGGAGGTTTATAGTAGTTTTACTCTAGTTCTGCTTTATCTGTTCAAATGGCAGAAGGGTTGGGGTTTTGGGAGGAGGTGGGGTTTGCTATTTTGTAGATTATTTTCAACAAGCATAAAAAGGAGATTTTATGATGGCTTTCTGAAACTGTTGGTGATGCAGGATCATGGCATGAATTATTTGAATTACTGGCTTCCAGGATTCTTAGTTGGTTGATTAGAAAGTTTTGTCTCCGAGTACTTTTTCCAAATAGAAGAAAGATCACCTTAAAGCATAAGTCGGAGCTTGGTAGTAGTAGTTAAAACATGTAAAAAGGAAGCTCATGATCTACAGTGGCTAGAACAGGACTGTCTAGCAAGATCTGATAGTACTTCAGCCTTTTGTGATGGGATATCACGTAGAAAAGAGAAAAATTAATCAGAAAGTGTTCATCTTCCAAGCTTGTGCTTCACTCACTAAACCAGAATGTGGTGTTTTGACAGAGTAACTAAACTAACTAATATTTATCCTTGGTCAGGAGACTAATAGCTATTAGAAATAGTGGCTATTCCTGAAAATTTTACCTCAATTTATGTTTGCCTTTCTAGTTCAAGTTACTGCATCCTGAAAGACATTTTAAATGTCTGTGGTTCTGCATTCCCGTGTCTTTTATTGGGGAGAGGGGGGATGGAAAGCAAGGGTTTTCTTTTATTTACACTTTCAGGTGTGGAGTCTTAGCTTCTATCTGGTGAGGCCTTAATTCAGCAGCAGAGGGGGCAGAGCTTTTAAATTCTTCTATGCAAACGGGATGGAGAAGTGGGAGATACTCTGCCTCTGGTGATAGCAGAGGAAGAGTAGTTAAGCTCCTGTATTCTTTGATGCCTAAATATGCATAGATCACCATCTAGTTGCCCCTCTCATCGTTCAGATGAAATCATACAACATACACATCTCAATAATTAGCCTTTTGGTGGATATCTGTCCTATCCAGGGGGATTTGATCCTGGTCTTTTTCACCTAGTGTCACAGTAGGGCTTGCAGAGACTCCTACTATGGAATCTGTGGGTCTTTCAGAAACCGTACCACTGCCAAAGCTCATTTTTGAATGAAAAAATGAGAAAAGCATCAGTTTTGAATGCCTGGTAAATGCATTGCAATCTTGATGTCAGACACATAGAAAAAGTTAACTTTTCTCAGATATCTTTTGTTGTTAAAATAAATAAATATATTCTAAAATTCATTCTTTTCAAAACTCAGTAATTATTTAGGAAATGCTGAAATATGTCTTGGGCATGAAGAGCTCTTCCAGGTGGGTGTTTGATTGCCATTTGTTTAAACTTATTTCGGTCAGCATGTATAAAAGAACATAGAACTCTATTTGTAGACGAAGCCATTCCTTGTTCTGAAATACTTGCTTTTTCCTGTGTTTATGTAGAGTAGGAGTATGTATAGTCTGGATTTCTTGAAAGTCAAGTTCTGACTGCTATTGTAAGTTTTTTCTGGTTAGCAATAGAACGACTCTTCCAATTACATGTATAGTTTGTCTTTTTCTAGGACCATTAGAAAAATAAGATTAAAATGACGTCCTCATAATGCTGTACCAACAGCAGTTTTAGTGGCTTAAATTTAAAAAGATGATACTGGGGGAGTTCTCTTTTTACCCTTAGCTATAATCTTGACCGGATTTCTACTAGCTCATTTAGTGAAAGATTATGTTTGCACACAAGTAATTTCTGCTGAAACTTTATGTGTACACTGTGAGGTTCTATGTTGCACACAGCAAGGATTTTATTCTGTCTGCAGTGGATGTTTAATTCCCTTAGCATCTTTCTCCTGAGAGATGTTTGCCCTTTAAAACTTGTGACCTGGTTTGCTGAAAGCTGCTAAGGCAGTTGTGATAGCAGGTTACCTGGCCAAAACAACACGTTTGAGAAGCTTAACTTAATATGAACTTCAGGATCCGGTACACGGAAAGTGTCCAAATTCAGCAGCACAGAGCCCTAGTTCCTTTCCTTGTTTTTGTCAGATGAGTTAAGTATTCAGTCTAGCCCTGGAGCAGTTGTTTAAAACTATAATCCTCAATTTATGCTCTGCAAAAGAATGTTTTTCCATATAGTAAACACAGTATAGCAGAACTACCATTCGTTCTGCTGCTTTGCCTTCTTGAGAGGATAGCCAGAAAGAGAGACCGTAGGGCATGTCCATACATGCCTCTGGCAGCATTGGGCTGTTACAGTGAGAAATCCTCTGAGAGTTGTGCTTAAAACTCAGCTCTGGATTCATTTTTGCAACCTGACTCTCTTGCTCAAGAATAGGGCATGATCCATGAAAAAAAAAAAAAGGTCATGTCGTACAGTATTAGTGATTTATTTTAGCAGCTGAGTAAGAAATAAAGTCAGTGTTCATGTGATTTGATGAGAGTTTTTTTAGAGATTTTTTTTCAACGTTGAAAGTGCTCAGAATTAAAAAAAAATAAATTACTGTTTAAAAATGTGCTCTAGTTGATGCGATACTACTGAAATAATTGTCAAATCTTTAAGCTTCATGCTCTAAACAGTTCTTTATGAATGCATTCTGGAAATGTTAAAACACTCAAAAAACTAAAACCCCATAGACAGTGCCTGTGTTATTGGCAAATTATAGGGACCATTGTATTAAGACACACAATTAAGTGACAAAAAGCTTTCTTCTTTGAGGGGGGCTCAAGGGGTTTATGTCCTGTATTCTGTTTGCTTTTATAAAGGTAGATATATGCATAACTGACTCAAGGAAGATAAATAACAAGATTATGTATGGCTATCCTTAAAGTTAAGGTGCTAATGACTGCTATCACTTACAGAGTTACTGTGATAATTGTTTTCAACCAATTATTTGAGTAGTGCACAGACTCTTGCTCTAATTTTTGACAGAAAATAATCATGTCAGCATCCTTAAACTGTGGTTGTGGCACTTCTTTTTGCTACTGGGTTCTGTAGTTCCTCTGGAGAGTTTGAGGCATTTGTAAGTCAGAAAAAATTAAAAAATGATACTACTACACATTGGAAGAGGCCGTAAGTAATGAGGGGGTGAAACTGTTTTCATAATGAAAATTGAGGATTGCTTAGTTAAACAGCAGAAACAGGGAGATGGGAAGTTAAGTGCTTCTGTTGAGACTGGTTTTCCTACCAGTGAGCTGCTTCCTCTCATTTTTCTCCCATGTTCAGGGAAGCAGGACCTTCTGTGCATCCCTCACAAATAGGCAAAATTGAACAAAAGAAATTGTGAAGTCTACTGAAAGAAACAACTCTAAAATGTCTGATGTTGGCTAACCTTCTAATGCCAGGCATCACTATACTACTCTATTAATTAGATCCTGAAAAGTTTGTTTCTGAAGATGTGTCTGCAGTGTGGTATGATGGGATTCCATGAGAGGATAAGTAAATTGAAATGTTGAACACTTCTAGAGCAGTTTCTTAAAAGAGGGCCAGTGAATGACTAAAACATAATTACAGCATTAAACACATCTGGTAGGTGAGATTTACATCTTTCAGTAGTCTATGTGTGTACCTTTTTAGTAGTTCCTGACCTCCCAGATTTTGACATCCTCTACTTCTCTGGTTGTTGCTGGCCATCTTTCATAGCCACTAGCATTAGGCAGTGGTTTGTTTTACAAATAAGGCACGGCAGCTACCATGTTTAAGTAAAACATGTTTGGATGCTTTTTGGATTCTGGAAATGGGAAATTTCAGAACTGTTGAAAAGCAGAAGCAATTCTTGTTATTTTTCCTAAGGACAGTAATGTTTCTCAGATATTAAGTGTGTTTTGTACGATGTGTGTGCGCAGTGGAAGTGTATGTGTAGGTTTTACTTTTGAGCCAGGAAAAAACCCCATAGTTTTGAGATACTGTCTCAGCCTTCTGGTTTTTTGGGTAATGACTTGGGTATATGATTCTGGAAAATAACAAAAATCCTTTTAACCTGCTTTCCATTTATTCCAGGAACAGCATTGTACTAAATCATAAAGCAACTGTGAGGTTGCAATGCTTGTGATATAAGCCATAGTCTGAATTTCCTAAAGCAGGTGCTTTGAATTGTTCTTCTGTAAGATGAAAAAAATTTCTAGGTTATTGCTGAAAAGAGACAGAACCTTTTGCTATCTCCTGCCTCAAAATAGATTTCAGGATTAATTTGATAGCTCAGATGTCAGATATGACCGCTTTTTGTGGAAATATTCTTATTGTAACCTACATCCATTCTTCTCTTTTCCCTTCCCTCATGTTCAGAGCTGCTTTTTGGAGGAGGTTACATAAAGCTGTTTTGTGCTCTTGATATGATGTGAGGCTTCCAAGAAGACTACTGAAAGAGAAAAGTAATTTCTGTTTGGAAGAGTGGCCTTGTGCTAATGGCATACTTGAACATTACTTGGTGATAGTGTAGAAAATCTAACAGCCTGAAAAGCTGCTGCTTTTTTTTTTTTGACTTAACTCTTAGCTGCATTGAGGTTTATGCCATATGTAACACAAAGCAAGCTGATATATAGACAGTATAGAAATAGCTGTTCAAATACCAAGAATTATTTCAGGGGTTTGTAGAGAATAGGAGAAGAAACAAGGAAAGCAATGCAATGGAGGGGCTTACTTCTCTGTTGAATAGGCTCTATAGAAAAGGATATATCTGCTCTGTCTTAATTCTATAGCTGAAATGTTGGCATTAAGGACTTGCAATCTTACGGGAAGTGTGTACCTCATCCAGAAAATGAAAAAACAAAAACCCCAATTCCTGAATTTATTGCTGTAAAGCCAATGGTTTTGGTTTGGTTTTTGGTTTTTGTTTCACAAAAAACCTAAACCATATACAAATAGGTAGTGTATATGTGCTCAATAGTTTGGTTAAAACTGTATTCAATGCTAGTAACTTTTGCTGTAATTGGATATTTAAGGCATTGAACCCTGTCTGATGCTAACTGAATTGTTTGGGATTGTTACCTCAATTATCAGCTGGACAGGAGGCTTTTCCTGTTTTAGGTTAAACAGTTATTTTCTCTCTTTTTTAGGTGGTCTTTCTGAAAAATGGTTGCAATAGTCTGTCAAATCACATTTGCATGTATACACAAATGTAACGCTATATGATGATGCATGGGATTAGATGTTTAATGAGGTTTCCCAGGTACTGATGTGTTATTGAAATATCTTCATTAATGATCTTGAGAACAGTTTTAAGAAATAAGATGATACAATCCACATATTGCCACTTCCCCCCCGCCCCCCATCGTGTAAAAACACCTATACATTTTTTCAGTTAAATAATCACGAAAATAGTGGTCATTCAGTGAGCCCACTCTCAGCGTGAGCTCAAGTGCTCTGAAGGAGGAGTCTCAGAATCTGCTCGCTACCCATGGGGAGTTTGCATAGTTAATCTGGGTGATTGTCACCTGCAGGAAAGCATCTGTCTTAGTTGCATGTGAAATTTGGGGTTCTTACAAACGTGCTCTCGGTGTTCTCGCACTCAGTCTGCCTGTGTCGGAAGGAAGGGCTCGTCGTCTAAGGGGAGAAACGGGGGTTGTATTCAGATGTTACTAGAAAAACATCCTGTGGTTTTTACCAGTTTTACCTTTTTTGAGAATTGTGGGACAAGCACTGAAGGATAGCAGTACAGTGGTGATTTCGTATGCATGCTTACAGGAGAACCAGCAACCTTCAGTTAAATTACCCAGATACTAACATACTCTACTTGTGTAAATTAGGTTAGGCTTGAAACACCCCCAAATGTGGTTCAAGGTTGGAGGCTGAGGGCCAGTAGACTTTGAGTTCACTCTGCAGCGTAGACATATCATGGAGGTTTAGGTCCCAGTTCAGAACATCTAAAGAAGGCATCTAAAAAACATGATTTGATTCCAGCCGTACTTGAGCTGTAGTGTGTCAGAAGGAAGGAGTGGTGCTGTCAGTAGGGAGAGACGTACAAACCTGGATTTTGTTATAAATGCACATTAACAGAGCATATTTCGTTCCTTAAATATGACATGCTCTTCATATTATTTTTTTTCTCTGCATTCTGGTATTTTATGAACATAAAATAGTTTTCATCCAAAATTTTGTGTCCATCCAAAGATGGGTGAAATAAATTACCCATCCTTCCATGCATTTTTTGAGGGAAAGGCTCCAGCCTGAGAGGTTTGTATGACAGCCATCTTCTATGGAATCTACTTCATCATTTTAAATATTGGCAAGATTCCAACATGAAAAAAAGCATCTTTCCAAGAAGCTGTAGCTTCTTCCTATAATTCTAGAGACTGCCTCTATTTGATTTGCAGTATCTGAAATATAAGAGGCTTGTGGGGCCAATAGCAAACTTAAGGTTTGGTATCTCATCAGCCATCTGGATAAAAATGGGGGAGGTTATATCTTCTTAAAGGAACAGGAACATTATGATTTCTTTGTGACAAATGTGGCATTTTCGAATATCACGGAAAGCAACTAAGAGGTTGATCTTTAAGGATGACATTTTAGTTCATATAAATGCTACTTTATGTCACGTTTAATTTTTCTTTCACCCTTTTCTCATACAATCCTGATAGGCATACCTAGTCCTCTAGCCTTATAGAAAAAAAGATGGATATGCAAGTAATTGACAAAGGTCTCTAAAACACAGCACGAGATATTTTTTTTTTTCTCCAAAATATATTTCTGTGAAATTTGATATATGTAGCACTTATAAGAGAGGTGTTTTGATAAAACGCTTCAGGTTGCAAATACAAGCAGTCATGCTGAGAAATCCTTTATTTCATACTGTCATGCTTTTTCCAGGCAAAAATACCTATGTGTTCTTACTGCTGCTCATTTTCGCATCTCCTTTAATATTGCTAACATCATTTATGAAGCATGTGTATGAAAAATTATGGTCCTTCGTGTCTTTTATTTTTGCTAGCTTATTTGTTATAAAGAAGACCTGCTTGGGATAAAGTCTTACAAGACATAAGCCATCACTGGTTTACATTGCAAACCTCAACCTTATTTTCCATAGAACATTTGCAGAAAATGTGAAATATAAAGCTAAAAATGCGAACCATTTGTAAGTCCTGTGCGGGAGCAGACATTAAATACCAATTCATGTGTCAGACAGGCAGTGGCAGCTGCTTTGTTAATGTATGGCAGAATCCCATATTAAATCAAATGGCAAGTGCGCAGTTTGACAGATACCGTCATCAGTGCAAACATTATTAAACTCATTAAAGAGCTTGCTTTTAATTTTTTATTTTAAGTACACATATTTGGCTTGCAGAGCCTTTTCTCAGTCAGAACCTACAGCAGCAAGTACTACTTCTCCAGGTTTTTAGCCTAACAAAGCCTGATGTGTTTTCTGGCTGTTCCTCGGGGGCAGTGCCGCGATATTTATGGCTTCCCCTGAACATCGCGTGTTAGGGTCTGTGACCAGAAATTCCATTTGAGAGCACATCGCTCTGGATAGCACTCAGTGGTCTTTTCATTTTGATTGATGGCTCTGGTTTTGCACCATCTGGCTTCTGATAGGCTGCATTAATCATGTCCCGAACTAAGAAAATTTAGACAGGATTTTTTTTAATAAGTACATGTGTGTGGGAAAGGAAAGTGCATGTTTATATATGTTTGTGTATTTAATTCCTATTGGTTCCAGTCATACAAAAGAGAGCAACTGTCCTGTCATACGGTTTGTGTTGCGATAAACAGGTCTCTAAATAAATGTCTACTTAGGAATGCCTATATTTCAATCTTACTCCTACTGTCTTTATTTTATTTTCTTTCTATCAGTTGCCTTATGTCGGCATTGCTTTCTGTTAGGAACAATAGACTTGTCTAAAGCATTTGAGTTGCATCTCAACTGTTTAAGTAAATCTTAAAATTTCTCATTCTGCTGCTTTGGTGATATGCCGAAGTTCCTTGCTTCTTTTTAATCACAGCTTGAGGTGGTGGTTTCTGAAACAGAACATCATCATGTCTTCAGTTCTGTATGTGTAGTACATCTTAAAATTGTCATATTTAAATTCACTTCTTGGGGAAAATTTAAGAATCTAAATTATACGTACAATATGCAAGAGACAGTAATCGGCCATATTGAGGGCTTCTGATGGAGTTTGACAGTAGCGTATTTAAGGTGTTAGATTAGCGAAATTTATAGTCTCCCAATATGTTTGTAGGAATTAATCAGCCAACATGCAGTTGTTAAGTGTTTTATTGGGATTTCTAATTTACAAGTAAGCAGTTATCTATACTACTTCTCATCAGATTGCTTTCATTATATGATACTTTACTATATGACTTAGGGGAAATATTTGTCCTATGTATACCCTGTCCCATTCAAGACATGAGCTGGACGTTAGCTTTCAGAAGCTACATAAGATATTGAGGTTCTGGAGTGTGTCCAGAGAAGGGCAACAAAGCTGGTGAGGGGTCTAGAACACAAGTCTTATGAGGAGCAGCTCAGGGAACTGGGATTATTTAGCTTGGAGAAAAGGAGACTGAGGGAAGACCTTCCCACTCTCTGCAACTACCTGAAAGGAGGTTATAGTGAGGTTTAGATTGGATATTAGGAAAAATTTCTTCACTGAAAGGATTGTCAAGCATTGGAACAGGCTGCCCAGGGAAGTGTAGGAGTCACCATCCCTGGAGATGTTTAAAAGACGGATACATGTGGCACTTAGGGACATGGTTTAGTGGTGATTTTGGCAGTGTTAGGTTAATGGTTGGACTTAATGTGATCTTAAAGGTCCTTTCCAACCTATAAGTCTCTATGATTTTAATCTTCACCTTTTAAATTTTCAAGGGCCACAGGATGAGAAGCTGCCCTCGATTCACTTCTACTTATACTGCTATGGATATAACTCCATGAAACAGTGGTCAGACAGCAATAATTTATACTCTTAATAAGAAATCAAGTAAGCGCATTTGCTATATGCCCAAGTCCAGCATTTACTGGTCACACTGGTGCTTTCTTAGGGGTTTCTCACAAATCAAATGGTGAGGAAGTATCACAGCCACCAATTTTTCATTGACAGCTATAAATCACATTATTGTTGGGGAGGGAGTTGTGGGGTTTTGTTTCTTGTTTTATTTTTACTTTTTTGCCCCATTTTCTTTCACTTTTCTTCAGTGTTCTCATTAGTAGAGCATGAAGGTACTTTGGAATCTTTTTTTTTGTCTCTTTTTTTTTTCTTAATTTATTATTCCCTCTGCTTTACTTGTGAAAATAGCTTAAGAATGAGGTACAGAAGAATTCCATGTGTAGCTTAGCAGGAAGGTGGAGCAAAGTTTGTCCATAACCCCACCAACTGAAGCAAAACTTCTTGTTCTAATTTTATTTCTTCCAGGCTTCATGCTGTCTCTCTGTGGAGTAGATTAGGTTTATTTCAAGACATCTGGCATGAATTTTTTATAATTTAAATTTGTACTTAGGGTTCAAAATTAATGTCATGTTAGAAAGTTGTTTGACATACTACATCAAGAAGCAGTTTTTTGAGGAAGATTTTAGAAAATTCAATCACTGGATTTAATATAGATATAAAGCTCCTTAAGGTCTAGCACTGTGCAGGTGCTGAGAGCACCCTGTCTCATATTCGTCTTTTTCCACAGTTTTCTGCAAAACTCTGGTTTTTCTATTATCTTCCCCTAATGCATTCATGTTTTCACGTACGTTTATTTTAAAGACAAGGGTTTGTTCACAGTCTCACAGCTTTTTAAAATTATACATCTGTGGCTGAGAGGATCCTAATTCACCAGTAACCTGTGTTAAAGTAAGTATAGATGCTGAAAATTAGGATAAACAGAATCTGCTTAATCATTATTACAAAAGCACCATCTTCATCTGTGTGCCAAGGAGGATTTTAAGGAAACCTTTGTGGCCACACTATTGATCAGACTGCACCCAGTGCTGAATTACAGTTCTCTAGTAAATCAACAACTGATCTCGAGTCCTTTTGCCTTGCGCCTCCCACATATAGAACTCCCACCTTATTTTGCCTGAATCATTGTAATTATAGTTTACTTTAGAGACGTTATGGAAGTTAAAACGTTAAAAGTCTTGCCAACAGGCACAATCAGTATCTTCTCCCGAGCTCCCTGCTGGCTATTCATAAAAGCCTGGATCCTCAAGCTCAGAAGAAGCCTTCAGTATGCATACTGCTCCCTGGTGTTCTCATTATCCAGCTTCCAACTTGGAAGTAGCAGCATCACCGAACAGGCTTGTGGAAGGTAGAGCAGCCCAATACCTTGTTGGTAGCGAAGGTCTATGGTGAAAGGGACAGTTGTTTGTAGTAGCATTCTGCAAAGGATCCTCTGAATTTTGTGAGATACGAACAAGATGTATTTGTTCCTGCATTATACTTCAAAACGTGGAGAAAAAGGTGAAATATATTTGCAGGTGTCTTCCTGAGAACTGAAAAAACATGGATATTGTCATTTCAACACTGGGATGTAGTGTCAAAGGGTAAGTTCCGGGCCTGCAGGATGATTAATAGAAATCCCTAGAAAGTGAAACATTTATACCATGGATCTCTTTTCATCTCCTTCCAAAGTTGTACATGCCAGCTTAGAAAAATAACCCACAACAACTTGTCATCATTAGTTACAGAATACTGGTATTTTCACGTGACAACTTCGATAAGCTGCTCAACATGAAGAAACTTTGTATTACCATAATTTTCTGAAATTCAAGGCCTGCTTACGCTTTTCAGGGGAACAACTCCAGTCAATCTTGTCTTAGTCCGTGCAGGTTTAATGACTTAGTTTCTTGAAGTCAACGCCAGGCAAGTAATTCTGTAGAGATATGCCCTGTATTGCTACAGTCATGCTGCAGGTTATCTCAGCACATTATGTTTTTTGTTTCTATTTCAATATAGAAAACAGCAGGAGTTGACTTTGGATTGTGGCTTTGGGTTGAATTTTTGTTACTTTCTTTTTTAGTTTTATTGTCATCCCTATGTTGAAAGAAATACAAGGAGTAAATACGTTAAAATTTTTTAAGGTTTACCAGCTTCTATATGCTTATTCCATTCTTTACTAAGCTTTCCAATAACAAATCAGCAAATGGGATGACTAAACTTTTTAATGGTCTCCTTCCTAAGGCTATTTAATATATTGATATCTGGCTTTGCTGTTATACTGATTATTAGTGAAATTATATCAAAGGATAATGTCAACTTTTTCTAGGATGTTTGGATTTTGAAAACAGATACCAATGGTAGTTATTTTTTAAAATTCTGCTTGTTTGTATTTAAAAATCTACAGGATTTTATATGAATAATAATTTTGGTGAGTACACATGTGAAGATTTTTAAAATTTTTTCAAAGGATTCTTACTTCAGTGAGACTGCATACAGCTTTTGGGTGCTTTTAGACTCCTTTATAAATACTGTCTTTTAGTAATTCCTTTTCTTGTGATGCATGTAGTTTTAAGGGGCGGAGTAACCCTTTATTGATTTTATCCTGTGGGTATATAGCATACATTTCTCTGTTAATGGTTGGCAACTGTGTACACTGTGCAAGCTCTGTGTGTCTGGTAAGAAATTGGGCCTGTACATCAAAACATTTCGTGGAAGTAGAAAAACTGAAAGTACTTACTGTAAAACCTTTGTAATGTCTCATATCTAAATCAAAGTAATACAATTATTCTTATTGGAAATAGGATGATGTTATTGCCAAGAAAGCTATTTTGTCCTTAGTGGTAGATAATATGCCATTATATCACATGCATATACGTCATTTCTGTTGAGAATGCTCTCAGAATTATCTTTAGAAAGTGATATCTTGTGCTTTAGTGTATTTTTTTTTCCATCACTACATCTTACTGAGGTTCTGAGAACATAATTCCACAAAAAGAAAAACCTAAAGCCAATGAGAAGAGGAAGTTAATTACCAATTTGTGTGTGTGTGTGTGTGTATTGTGGTGGCAGTTGTGATTTTTGAGGAACAGTCTACTCTTTCAGAATCTTGCCAAAATCCCGGTGCCACTGAAACATCTACAATAAGGTATCAGCCTTATTTTTGTCTCAAAAGATAGCTTTTGACTTCTAAGTTGAAGCCTATAAATTAGCCAGAATTAAAAATCACTAGCAGCTTATTTAGGGGGGAAAAAGGAATTTGCATTTCGTAGGGAAAATATCAGGCATGTGGGGATGTACGAATATATGGGGAAGACTTGGCTGACATGTATTTGTGTGGCTTAGTCAAATACCAGTCAGAAGTTATTGTTCTGCCGTATTTCCTCAGCAGTGAACAACAAAGTGACAACTGCTGTGGTACTCAGGCACCATCTGTCTTGTGAACCCTGCCATTCTGTTCTTGCCTTAATATGATAAATTTTACCTTATTTCTGCAAGAAAATAAAAATAGCGCTTAATCTACAGCTCAAAAACTGGATGAATTCCAAGTAAGGCTCTGTTAGTAGTGATATCCCTTGTCTCTGGGGGTGTAAATTTGGGCTTACACCTAAGTGTGTGTATATAAATATTACAGATTTATTGCTATGTGTGCTGTGCTATGCCACGAATACAAGTCTGTATACAAACATGATATATAACAAAAAAACTTTTTAACAAGCACAGTAATTTGTATCCACAATAAAATAATTATTTTTAACTTGCATATCTACAATTGAAGACTTTAAAGGTATTCTAATGACCGGGGGGGGGTTGGGGGGGTGAGGAGGCATCAAGGTGGACTTTTATTTGTTTCAGTCCTTTGAACTCCTCTTTGCCTGTGGTATGTTGTGGGCAGTGTCTTCAGGTAGTATTTATTTTAATTTCAGCGTGGTGAGATTTGAAATTACTGGGAAATTTTTCAAATGCAGTCTTGCTGTTTTCTTCCATGTAAACAAAATTCATTTAGGCTAGACTGCTTTTTTTCTGGAATGCCTGGTGAAGTAGTATTTTTCTGGCTGTCTTACCGCTGCTTTTTCCACTTGCAAACATTTTCCTCCTCTTCAGTTCTGCTAGCGTTTAAGTGTACTCGTGGTCTCAGCCCCTGAATTATGCTGCTGTGCCACTTCCACAGTTTAATACGTTGGACAGCAGCAAAAGCCCCTGGAAGCCAGCTGGCCTTGCATGGGGCTCCGTCTTAACGAAGAGTCTAATGAATAGGCACTTAAAATTGTACCCAAAAATCTGCATTTGCCCCTGCAGAAACTTGAAGCACCTGCTTTACATGTTAACTTTAGCATTTTCGTAAAGCCGACACATTCATAGTCTTTCCGTCAGAGATACAGGACCTCCAGTGTTAATTACAGATCACGTTGTACCTTGAGAAAAGGTGAGCTCGTGTAAAAGACTTAATTATTTTTAAACACTATATATATTTTAAGAGTGATACCCACACTGAAACTGATGTGAGCGTGCATAATGAAAGCAGTGTGTGAAGCCATGAATCCCAGTTATATAGTGCTTGGTTTTAAGCACCAAATGACAGCAAACTGTATATATAAGAACTGAACACAAGCTATCTTACCAAATTAGATACCTTATGTGTAAAACAAAGAAAGCTTTTGTAATGGCACAAATATACAAGATGGAGCATCGTTTCCTTCATTACCTTTTTTCAGTCACTTAGAATTTTTTGCTGCAAATTTTGTGAATACTTTTTCATCTTAAAAGTGTCTGTTTCGTATAATGAAGTATTTTTCTTACACAAGCGAAAGAAGACCTTTATTGTTCCTGAAAATGTTTAAAAGTTTTATAAGAATTTCTTACAGGAATTGTTGGGGGGAGCAGATTGTTTTTGAGGAACAGAAGGCATGTTCTCAGGTGTGATTTTCTTGCTGTGCACGCCCAGATGCGTATCTACAATGGGTGCTGTCCCAGTGGAGCAAGGAGGGTGAGAGAGACATAGAGATGATGCAGGGCTCTTTCTGGATCTCCATAAAGAGGACCAGCAATAATTGGCTAATAAAATAGCCACTTTAATAAGATAGAATAAAATGAGGGCTAGAGGTAGTGAGTAACTCTTATGTCCCTTCAGATGCATAGTAGTGAGTAACTCTTATGTCCCTTCACATTCGTGCAGTATCGGACAGAGCCCAGATGGGTTTTCCCACATTGTGCTGCACCCATCCTAACCATGGAGAGGTTCCCTCTGGGGTCCATAAAGGAGCAAAAATTGCTCCTTTGACACACTTAGATCTCCCATTTTAAAAAGGAAAAACCACAAAAGGGTCTTGCCACCTTTTACTGCATTTTCTTTAAAGTATTCCACAGAGTAGAAAAAGTGCTAGTGATGAAAGGAGCAGCATTGCAAATGCAGTCAGGTAAAAAAAAAAAAAAAGAGAAAAAGAAGGTTAAAAAAAAATCATAAAACCATTGTAGTCAATAATAAACACATCTGACTTTTTTTAATGTCTGGCCCCTCTCCTGAAAACGTGGTGTGAATGGGGAAATGCCCTTGTAAATGCTGTAACTCATATGACATTGTTTATTAATACCAAGGTGAATGTGCCTTCAGATGTACCTCAAGAGACTTACATATGAGAAAACCAGTAAGTGAAGAAACAAATGGTTAAAAAAAAAAAAAAAAGAAAAAAACAATCCTACCAGACTCAATGTCTGCTTCACTTGGAGGAAAGACCTAAATAACATTTGCCACATAACACTGAAAAATGTGTGATGAATGTAGCCAATGTAAAACCTTTATTGTTCCTTCAGCTAAAACAAACAGCATGTGTAATTAGTTGGCTCCTTCTGCCTAATCCTAAATCCCAAGAAGATTACATGTGATTTGAATCATCATCTCCCTACCTTTTTTTACAGCCATATTTCGGTTGTTCCAAATCATCTCCATGTTTCCATGCACCAAACCTCTGCAAAGCAATAGAAAACAATTAAGTCTGCCCCAACATGCTGCATTTAGGTAGTTAAAGGTGGCTTCCTGTTGTGCTTGTATTTCCTTGACTTAAATCCATACCAGTGATTTTTACATGTTTATATTATTTTTCTCTTAGACTTCATCTTTGTTTGTACACTTGGTTTTATAGATGAATCTCTGTATTAATTTTAGTTTGGTTTGGTGGTTTTCCTTGGGCTTTTTTTTTATTCCTGCATGATCAGGAGTTAATCCATTGCAATTCATATCTTCTGAAGTAAATTCACTTCCAGTTAACTGCAGTACACAAGGTAAAATTGTTTTGGTTTTATATTTGCAAGGTCAAATTAAATATAAAGTCTTTTTTTTTGGATCCACAGTAAATTATTGATGTTATTTCTGGGTCAGAATGAGAGAAAGATTTCATTAAGACTTATATAATGTGAAATCTTGTTTTAACTGGAAGGACTCTTGAATAAGAAAATCTTTGAAGTCATTGCTTGGATTTTTTTCTTTTTATAGAATAATTTCCTTGAAAGTCCGTTTTCCTATTCTGTGCCATCTTGTCCAAGTGTAACTATTTTATATTTTAATGAGTAGTTAGACCTTCTGCTGCATCAGAAAATTCCAGGGTAGTTCACTGGCCTTCCATAAACCTCATGCAGAGAACATACGAACACAGCACAGCTCTGGTTGTTTTCACAAACGCAGTGTCATGGAAGAGGAAGTTTGTTGAAGTCATATATCAAATGTCAAATATGCAGGTCAAAGCCATAGTTCTGAGTTTGGTCGCAGTTGTCTGAAAACCTCAGCTAAATGCCAATATGGAGTTGCAGATCACTGTAGGGGACATATGCAGTACTCTCACAATTTCCACACATTTCTACAGGAAGAAAATCTTGGATGGAGAATATGGAAAAGTCCATCAAAGCCAGTGAAGTTCCTATCTGTAGAACCGGTGTTAAATAATCCTCATCCTGGTCAGGCCATGTGCCTTGTGCCATTCCGGAAAGCTCTCTGCATAAAGATGACTTCAAAGTTTATAGAGACAGTCTGTATGCAGAAATAGTGTCTTTTATTAGACAAATTTCTACCGTTAGAAAAACCAAACAAACTCTCAGGCTGTTGAAAGCTCCTCTGTTTCTCACAATTGTATCGGCTAATCTAATTTTATTTTTTAAAAAACTAGTTCACCCTATGAACTTTGTTTTTCTTGTTTCCTTAGACCATTGTGGCTATACCACCACTATTTTAAAATCAACAGAAGGATAGGGTATTGCTACTCATTTCATTTACTTTGATGTTGTGAGCCATCTTGGGTTTCCTGAGCTATGCTGTAGCTTGAGATAACAAAACTGAGTTTTAGAAGAACAAAGAGGATTCTCTGATTCCCACCTTGCTGCTTTCTTCTGAAGTAGGAAAGTACAGCATATATGATCAACTTCAGATTTTTTTTTTTAGCTTTTTTCTTTCCTTTTCTTTTTGTAGTAGTAAAAGGAAGAACTACCGCACTTGAGGCTGGCAAGGAGGAAGAGAGTAGTGCATAAGTTGTGCAAGGCTGAGGTTGGACAGTGGGTCAAGCAATTAAGAAGAAGGTGTAACCAAAGGAAAACATTTAGAAGCAAGTGAAAACAGAAACACTAACCAAAAAAGGCACGATAATCTGGTATTTTATCAGGGGGATATTTGGATTCTATTTATTTGATTAGTATTGTGATTTATAGATGTAACTGGCACTTTTTTTCCTGAATAGAAGCAACTCATACATAGCATCTCCTACAGTCAAGTACAATTAAGCTGGTGTCAGATTTGCATAGTATTGAGTTGTATGAGCTTATTCAAGCCAACAGAAAGAGGTCTCTCTTGCTAAGCATTATTGTAGCTAATCTACCTGCTTGAGTACATTGATGTTTTGCATATGGTTCTAAGAGATACGTGCAGCTGGGTGGTATAGTTCTGAATTATTGGAATGATTCATGGCACTGGTTTCCGTGCAGTCACCTTTTCCTTTAATAAATGAATACAGCCTCAACTCGGTAGAAATCCAGGCTTTCTTTGCACTGCAGTAGAAGTATTGTTTGTTCTTTATAGCAAAGATCAAAGGATATATAATTTTTTTTTTAAATAGCAGCAGGAACCACAGATCATAACTCATTGAAATGACTTCCCTCGCCCCCCCTTTTTAATCTTAGAACTATACTATTGTGGAGTATTTATTGTTTTATTGTGGAATATAGATGTCACTGACTGCAGTTCTGTTGATTCAGTATGGCCTTTTGTATATGTTTTTCAGAACTGCAAATGATTTCATTTAATTAAAACCCACATATTAGACCAGATGCTCCTTTAAATGGAAAAACTCATAATACGGGCAAGGAAGCCTCCCCATGTTTCTGTGTAGGAATTTTCCTCCCAGGAAAATACTTGAAATGAGAAGAGCTGGTATAAATACACAGGTGGTATTCTGAAAGCTAAGAGGCACCTAAAAAAAACCTCGCTTTGGTTTTAGCAGCCTCCTTCCAGACTTGTGTAAAAGTCTGCTTCCCCCATGGAGCGGGGTTTTACTGTGCCAAGGAAAAATCTTGACTCTTGTGCTGGCAGCGGCCTCCTTTTGGTGTCTGTTGAAGAAATAGCTGCAGGTAGTTAGAACATAACATGATGGGAGACACACATGCGTTGTGTAGCTTGGGACTCAGTGTTACCTGGGAACAAAGTCAGCAATCATCTTCCATATTTCCTTGTTCTTTTTTTATCACCATATCCTGCCCTTGCCAGCTTCATTCTTGGGCATTAGTAGAAGGAAGTATGAACAAGAGAGCGACATGAAGAACTTTTCCCTGTAGCTCAAATTGTCTTTTATCAGCTGATGGAAGCTGGAGGACTGAGCTCTTGTTGGGACTGCCCACGCATTGGTGACTGGAGGCTCTGGAAAGATGTGTGTTTTCCAGGCAGGCTCAGCACCCTGCAGTGCTGCTCTTTGCTCTAGCCGCTCCTGGTTTGCTCTCTATTTGTCATTCCCATATGGCTTTCTCTCTCCCCTTCACCATGCACGTGAAGGACATGTTTATTAAATCCCCGTGGGCCATCTAATTCCTATGTTACAGGTAAGGAAGGAAAAACATCGAACTCTATTTTATTTAAATTTAGGATAAATTTTCTGCTTGGAATCAATTTTCCAAATACTCTCTTGTGAACTTTTTACTCCTCCCATACTTTATGATTTTCATTTGACCTCTTTATCTTCTGCCTTTTGTGCTAAAAAAACCCATTTCTTCTGTCCAAGACCCCCCAACCCCTTTTTATTTTCAGAAGTTATACTTAAGAAAGGAATAAGAGAAATGCTTTTCCTCCCCCAGGTTATTCCCATGCTTTAGTGCCAATAATGCCCTCCTACACTCCTGTTTTATATGTGAAATTATCATGTTGGCATCAGGTCAAAGAAGATAGAGACTCTCAAAAGGGGGGGCGAGTGGTAGGGAATGCAGATTCTAAATTGTCTTCCCTCCCCCCAAGTTTGGAAACGATACTAGCGTGTGCATTGGAGGATATGTCCAGGGCTAGAAAACAGGTCTGTTATTTAAATCATATTGAAAAATATGGAAACAACCTGGCTTGATTTACCTTTTCTTTTTCTTGGACTAGAATCCATACGTTTTATCTTCGGTGTGTTCTCTCATACTTGCCAACTTCTGAAGCTGTAAAGGTGAACGTTTAGGGTGATTACTGAGGACATTCTGTGCTTTAGTTTGGTTTCAAAAGAAACTTTTTTTAAACAGATCACATGAGAAATGTTAAAAAAAGGTTGGAGCAGGGACTTGTCCTTGAGTATGTGTAATAGATATATACTCCTTTCCTTTTCCCCTTGTTTCCACAAATAATATACAGGAGAAATGTGATACTGCTAACATAACTCAATTTTTTGTGTCCTGAGCTCCTGGCAGGAAAGCAAGGCGAGCTAGAGTCCCATGATTCTGTCTGCTGGAGACTGTCTTCCCTTAAGATTCCCATCTCTTTCATCTACCTCTCCTCAAAAACTTCCTCTTACTCTCTCAGACTTGAGGATAAGAGAGGAGGAAGAAATAAGTGGGATGGACATGTTGGGGAAGTGGAAAGAAAGAGCCAGAATATTAAGCAAATTTCTGCGTCAGAAGATTGCTTTCAAAGAAGTACTGTTGGGCTTCAAGTCAGCAAATCCTCTCTGGACTGAAATGCAAGACTTTGCAATCTTACTTGTGTCCCCAGCACTGCTCTGTGTAGAGCCTTGAGTGGATTTCTTGCCATTCTTGCACCTTTGCTTCCCATATTGACAGTCTGTATTTGTTGCTGCCTGTATTCATCCAAAAAGGAAAGGAACCCTTACTTTCTATCCACCCAGTTCTTGCAAGGCACAAGAAGGAGGCAAATGTGACCTGAGCTGCTCATCCCTGCTAACTTGGTCAGTTATTTCTACTAAAAGCGAAAAAAAAATGAGGTAAATTCCATAGAATTGTTGGGATTTGCAAGTACCTTTGGATCCAGGTGTTTCCAGGGCATTGTGCATTTGTTTAAAATCATAGCAGTAACACCCTCCATAGTGGGATTTTGAATGAAAGTGGTTATTAATGATGTGGTGATGCAATGGTATTAATCTCCTTCCAATCATATTTCTTAAAAGTTAGTGATATAGGCTTAGAACTCTGACTATCATTGGTTACCCAGTGCTATTCTGCTGCCATGAACTATCAGAGCTGAGTCAGACTTACATGTTTTATATCTTAAGGTCTTGCCCTGACTACAATATGTTACCATCCTAAGATCTTAACTCAGTTTAGCCACATTCTTTGTGAATAGATGTCAATATGCAGAACGCTACAGCAGTTAGATAGGGACTGGAACAATCACATCATAATTGTAATTTTTCTAAATAAAAAGGGTTGATTGGATTGGTAAGAGAGGTGGTACTGAAGCAGTCAAAGTCAGGCTTCCAACGCTGCAGTTAGGTTCAGAAAAAGAAAGTGATTTTAATAAGACAGATGAATCTCACCTCATTTTTATCATATGCTTTCAGGAATTAATTTGATAGTCAGCAGTGCTGAACTGCTGTAAAACAAGTGAAAGAACTGTTGAAGCTGATCTTTCTTAACCTTCTGGCCAATGCAATTTAACTCTAATGCCCAACACAGTTGAAGTTGCAGCTGCATGATCTCATGATTTTTTCTGAGGTGAAGAGTGCTATTGTTTTTTTTACTTGCAACATCAACAGGGGCAGTTGCTTAATAGGTGAAATTTGTAAGTCTGTGTAACGTGCCTTTTTTACCATTGTCTTTTCATTGTTATTTTTGTTGTCTGTACAATATGGGGCTGACAGTACAAACGGCAGAAACTCTCAATTAGCCTTGAGGTCACGCATCTAGAGTAAAAATCTTGACACATTCTTTTGTCGTTTCACCCCAATCTTAAAAGGGCAGTTCATTTCTCATATGTATTTAATACCTTGTTTCTTCAAGGGGACACGTAAAGCTAATCTTATTTTACGGCACTGTTGAATTGGGTTTATGATCAGGATTGGTGCCAATGCTCCTAAAAGACCTATTTCTTTGGGGTGCAAAGTACCATTTTATTAAGCTGTGTGCTTGAAAGTTAATTTTCTTGCTGTATTAAATCAGTGTTAACTAGCCTTTCCACTGCTGTATGATGGACAAAGTTTCATTCTGAGGAAATCTTAAAGTAGTAAATGCGGCTAATGGACAGATGAAGGCTTGTCTTTCATTTACAAAATAGGTGCAAAATAGTTTTTCTCAGATCTCCAGTCTGATATGTCTCAACCTGGTTGAGCTACCCTGATTGGGCTTCTGCATCTAAGCTTCTATTGGTTAAAGTAGCTTTGGATTTTGTTTAGGATGGCAGTGCTTTTTTTCTCCTGTTACCACCATCCTCATAGCATAAGTGGGAGTATGATTCTATGCTTATGACAATGTATCTTCATGATTTTTGGCAAACCTAGAACACAGCAACACAGTGTGTTTTTAAGAAGTTTTGAGATTGGAGAAAATGTGATCTCTTTTTTTAATTTGAAAATGGGTGCCATTTTTGCAATTTAATACTAAAATTTAAACAGAGTATTTCAACTGCTAATCAGTCAATTCTGGAGTGAATGAGGATGGCACAGCAGATCTACTGTTGGGATTTGTCTATCCTTTGAAAGAAGAAATATTTCTGAAATACATCAGAAAGCAGCATGTATCTGTGAACATCACTGTACAGCTTTGTATATCTCTCTGTAGTTCATTATTTCCATATCCACACATGGAGAAAGGGCAGCACAAGAATTTGAAATGACTTCCTGAAGGGGACAGTCCTAAAGGGATTGCTCTGACACATGAAGACTTCAGTGGGGAAAAAATCCCCCAACATTCCAACACAGTGGGATTTAAAGGAACTACACTGAGGGGTTGAGTCCTCAATTTGTATATAGGAATATGCTCTAGCCACATCTGCCAGAGGTTTTTCTCCTATTATGCTATTTTTTTGCAATCTGGTGTTAATGGCTGAAGTACTGCATTTTTTTACCTGTGTGCTCTCTCACTTGTTAGGAATTGGCACCTGGCTTTGCATATTTTATAAAGGGCAAAAAGAATTAATATACTCTCAGGAAATATGTCAATAAACAGTGTTTCAAAATACTCATTTTATGAGAGTTACAGGAAGCATTTAAAATGTCACATATATGGAGTTGGTTTGCTATGATCCAAAATCTACAAGGACCAGGACATTGGTAGTACCATTATTTTCATAAAATGAGTCTCATGTTTTTAAGAAAACATGTTCAACTAATTTATTCCTCTTATATAAGGTCATCTAGACAGATCTGCTAAATTTAATGGCTGTTTCATGATTAAGAGAGAGTGAGAAGTTCTTAATTGAGGAATAGATAAAAAGCAAGCTAATTAACTCCAAATACATTTCTTTAGCAGCATCCAAACAGCCATTTCTAAGATGAACTTGGGTTACTCATCTTTTGAGCTTTTAATCATATTTTTAGATTGCATTTTTTACACCATCTGTACTACAAAAGTGACTGTAATTTCTGTCACAGTTGGAAGCATCAGTTAATAAATGTTTTCTATTTTGATGTAGGGAGGTGTTTGAATTGGGGGGGGGATATTCTTAAACTAATTGAGTTAATTTACAATGGATTGAGTGCAGTGGGGATGGTTTATTTCTATCCCTACCTGGTTTTATTTGAACTATTGCCTTACTCTATTTTTATTTAAATACTCTCCCAAATGATGCCTTATCTCCAGCCCTCTGATCTTCTGTTAATTGCTGCACGTATTGGGAAACCACTGGCAGTCCGTCCATGCTCTGTCACTCTATTTACAAGATATTTAGCAGTTCAAACCATCTAGTAGAGCTTGGGATCAAGCAGGATCAGAGCCAGTAATGCAGTAGCACTAGGCACTGATGTGTTGACTATGGCCTTATAGAGTCTACGTTAATAACTTACTGAGGTAAGGAATGCAAATAATATAGTAAGTTGTGTTATGGCTAACTGGTAGCCTGCAAAACTCACTGTTCAAAGATTGCTGAGGAAAATCAGAGTAAAAACAGTGCAATCTATGTGCAGAGCATGTACAATGTATAGAGAATTTTACATGTGTATGGGTAATCAGTATTATAGATAATATACGCTAGTAATAATAACTACCTAAGCATTCTTCAGGGTACTCTATGAATTTAATTTCATTTCTGTGACAGACATAGGCAATATGAATTCCCAACAGGCAGGTAGTATTAAGATCATTTAATCTTATTAATATTTTGCTATCCTAATTTATTCATTCATAGAATGTTGTTAGCAAACTTCAGTTTTCATTGTATAGATAACACTTTATGCTCTTGCATCTTCTCATTTTGTTTGCTTGTATGTATTTTATATTTCTATTTTCTGCACAGTTTAGTGGGGAGCTAAACTGTTCTGAAGAACTGAGATCATAGAAACATAGAATGGTTAGAGTTGGAAGGGACCTTAAAAGATCACCGAGTTCCAACCCCCCTGCCATGGGCAGGGACACCTCCCACCAGACCAGGTTGCTCAAAGCCCCATCCAGCCTGGCCTTGAACACCTCCAGGAATGGGGCATCCACAGCTTCTCTGGGCAACCTGTTCCAGTGTCTCACCACCCTCACAGGAAAGAATTTATTCCTAATATCTCATCTAAATGTCCCCTCTTTCAGTTTAAAACCTTTACCCCTTGTCCTGTCGCTCCCTTCCCTGATAAAGAGTTCTTCCCCATCTCTCCTGTAGGCCCCCTTCAGGTACTGGAAGATTGTTATAAGGTCTCCCCAGAGTCTTCTCTTCTCCAAGCTGAAGAATCCCAACTCTCTTAGGCTGTCTTCATAGGAGAGGTGCTCAAGCCCTCTGATAATTTTCATAGCCTTCCGCTGGACCTGTTCCTTCCTGTGTTGAGGACTCCAGAGCTGGACACAGTGCTCCAGGTGGGGTCTCATGAGAGCAGAGGGCAGAATCACCTCCCTTAACCTTCTGGCCACACTTCTTTTGATGCAGCCCAGGATGTGGTTAGCTTTCTGGGCTGCCAGAGCACACTGCCGGCTCATATTGAGCTTCTCGTGCACGAGCACACCCAAGTTCTTCTCCTCAGGGATGCTCTCCAGCCATTCTCCACCCAACCTGTATTTGTGCGTGGCATTGGCATGTCCCACGTGCAGGACCTTGCACTTGGCCTGGTTTAACTTCATGAGGTTTGCATGGCCCCACCTCTCTAGCCTGGCCAGGTCCCTCTGGATGGCATCCCTTCCCTCCAGCGTGTCAACCACTCCACATGGCTTGGTGTTATCAGCAAGCTTGCTGAAGGTTCACTCAATCCCACTGTCCCTGTCTCCAACAAATATTTTAAACAGTGCTGGTTCCAGTATGGACCTCTGAGGAATACCACTCATCAGAGGCTTCCAGGTGGACATTGAGCCATTGACCGCAAACCTTTGAGTGTGGCCATCCAGCTAGTTTCTCATCCACCAAGTGGTCCCTCTATCAAATCCACAACTTTCCAATTTTGTGACCAGGATGTCATGTGGGACAGTGTCAAAATTTTTCCTGTGATGTCTGAAATATCTTGCAGTGGAGACAGTGGAGCTTCTTTGTTTAGGAAGAGGTTCACACACAAGATTATTTTTTTTTTTGAGGGATTTTTGCTTTGTCCAAGTTATTAGTATGTTCACAGTTTACCACCAGACTTTTACTGACATTGCATAAAACAGTGAATGTAGTGATGTTAAAATAGAAAATGAAATTAAAACAAAAGTAAAAATAATTTGCCAGCATCTCCCAGTGGGTTTTATATTAGGTAGTACAGTTTGTAGAAAAAAAGGGAAAGAGAGAAAAGAAGCATCTTGAGAAGTTGTATGTGATGGCAAAATTTAACTCTGGTGGTTTTTTACAGTGCTGGTTGAAGGACTCTTTCATGTAATGGTAATGATCTTAAAATATAGATAAATTTGAAAATTACCAGAGAGACCTATTACATTCCTATTGTGCATTTATATATATTTTACTCTTGCTTGAATGACAAACTGCTCTATTCTTTGGAGCGGAAGTGATAGGGTTTTATTAATGAAAGAAAACAGCCCAAGGTCATCTGCCAAAGCCTATTTTTCATCTCCATAAATAAAAGCATTTGGTGGCCATTAGGTAACCCAGCTACTGTGAAACCATTCAATTATATTTCACAATGGTTATTTTAGTCATATGTGTTACTCAGAACAATATTTCTGTTTTCATTTATTTTTAATCCTGGTGCATTTAAGTGTCATCTTAAACCTGTGTGAGATAGTATACAAACCCACTGTAAGCACTCTTGATAACAGTCAGACTTTAGGAAAAAGTGTTTTTTCTATATTTGGATCTCCTGTGTACCACACAGAGACTTGACTGTTAAATATTTCTGTTCACATGAGTACTAAGAGATGCCTTGCAGGTCGTTGGTAGTTCATAGACACTGTTTGGAAGTGCTAAATTAAAAGAAAGTAGAAGAGTTGTAGCATCTATAATGTGAACTTTAAGGCCTTAAGAAATATCTTTGTTCCTTCGTCCTTTCTCTAGTGAAGACAGGATATTTAAGTAACAGTTCAGCATGGGAATATTCTTCAGAATCCTCCTGAACTTTTAGTTGATGCTCATGTTGGGATTTGATGAATGAAAGATACATAAATAAAATGTACTGCATTCTTATATCCATTTTCTGTAAAAACTCTTCATTTTAAAGACTACTTCTTGATTCTTCTAAGCAATCGTGTTGTTTACTGTTTTCTTTAGCTGTCAAGTTGAGCTCCCTAGCTCTGTCTGAAAAAACAATTCCAGGAATGCAGCATCTGCATAAGCTACATCCACAGCCTTGATTTTCCAGTTGCTACTAAAATCACAATTAATCCAGTTTCTATATACTGATTTTAGCCATTGAAATTGTTTTACTTAAATGGCAATAGCATGTTTTGTTTCCTTAGCTTTAAGCATCCTTTTATGAATTGTTTCCTATTGTTCTGTAGTGAAATAATGTCAGAGCATTGAGGAGGAATCTAGGGTATTTGTTGATGAATTTCCAGCATGGCCAGCGTAGCTTCTGTACTACTAAAGTGTCTGCTGACTTAACAGCATCCATTTTAATTGCATAAATGTGAGAGATGTTAATTAATGCAGCGTTAATGGTGAGAAATCAAGTCTGCAAAAGAAGACATTCCAGAAATATAGATTTTGTTGTCATATTAAGGAGTCTATATTATGTATCTTCTAATATACGTTATATAAATCTCATAAACAACAATTTTGAAATTTGATGTTAAGAACAACAAGGGTAATTTTTCCTGTAATGAATCTGTGTATGTACCCTGTGAGCATCAGAACTTCATAGAGAACAGTGACCCCAGGGATATTTTTGCAGATTTACAAGCTGGACAAAACAAGGCATTGTCATTCCAGTTACGTCTCTGAAGCTTCTCAGTGTTCTCGAATGATGATTTTGGTTCTCTTTAGTCTTTCCAATTTTCTTTCACTTGCGTAAATTGCAAAAGGGAACTTCAGTTGAGTGAGGTCCAGTTTGAAGACTGGACCTCACCTTGAGGTGCTTTTACGATTATGTTCAAATTCTAAAATAAACCAGCAAAGCAAAATCTGTACTATGCCCGTCAGTGTGAAACTATGACAGTGTTAGGCGTGCATAGAGGTAACTTTTGGTTCCTGGGCTGCGTTCTTTCCAGCAGGTGCACCATTCCCCTAACCTACTTAAAAGTGAATATGTTTCTCTGCTGAAAAAATGGAGTGGGTTATAATGTCTAGTTGGTGTATTCAGGGGTGGTTCATAAATCTTGCAAGTTTTCAGAGGGCCTTTCTGTGCCACCAGATTTATGTAATTTTGAGAGATACAAGTTAATCTTTTAAAGATCATATTTAGCAGTAAAAATGCAAGTTTAAAATAAGTATGATGAAGTTAAGTCTTTTTAGGAATACCATAGATATTAAATTGGGATGTTAATCACAAGCTCACAGATCAGTCACAGCAGTTACACACTTGTTAACTCCACTTTCCTGAAGATTAAAAAAAAAAAATAAACCACAAACCTTTAGAACTCTGCAGTTGACAGCATAAATTTCTATTGAAGGAATGCAGTGACATTTGTTAGAAGTGTCACATTCTCCATCCTTCATAGCCCTGAAAAAAAAAAAAGCTGTATCTCCATGTCTTCCCATCTCAGTTATTGATTTGTCAGTAACACAATCAGCATGGTGATGTCTTGGCACCTTTTCTCCCATCCATTTTGGGTATGCTTGTTCTAAAAATTATTTCTAAGGAATATTGAACATCTTGTACAGTATGGGATTAAGGGAAAATTTGTAAATTTTACTGCTGATGGCTTTTCGTTTGTTTGTTTTGCAGTGGATTATTTTTTTTTTCCAAGCACGTTTCCGGCCAGTGCTTCTGTCACTTAAAGAATGAGCATGTGACTGACAGGATACTGTTTGGGAAGTGATGTGCAGTCTCAGAGCAATATGACATTTTATGAGCAGCTTGACTGTTTTCATTACTTGGATTTATACTTTTATTTCTGTGTGCTGAGGAATAAGTGAGCAAGGCGGCTGTGGGAAATAGAAAAGCTGTCAGGATGAAGTTGATAGGACAGCCTTGAAATTATGCCATTGTGTCTAATAAGACATTATGGCTGTTACTTTTAAACCCTTTAAATACAAAATCTGATAGAACAGCTTGGATAATTGTTTCAAGCTAAGCGATTTGGTTGGGTTTGTGATTGATTCATCTGAAATACTCGGGAAAACTTGAAACAAAATTTTAGGAGTCTAGCTACTAAATTTCTCTTTCCTGTTATTTCCTATTTAGAGCTATTTTATTACCGGTGACAGAGGGAGATAGGACTTCTAAGGTCTTTTGTCTGTCTTTTTTTTTTTTTTTTTTTTTTCAGCCTCAGCAGCAATTTAATGGCAGATCAAGGTTTTAATGTAAATATTTTGAGGCAGACCATTGCAATTCTAATTTTGAACCATGCTCTTTTTCACTTGCAGGCTTAACTACTCCGTTTCTGTTGCTTCACTCGTACAGGCTTTGTTTGTCCTGGCAGCACGGTAGTCCTCATTCTTGCGTGTCTAAGAATTGAATCACCCATGTGCCTTTCAGTCATTCCTGACTCTGAGTCCCCTCCCCAGTTCTGTACGGGGGACCCTTCTGTGTGAAGACTTCAAAGGCTCAGATGCCAAAGGTTTGCGATCTTGGTTCTTGTAGCAAACTGACAGCTTGGTAGCTGGGTGCCATTCACTCGTTCAGCAGTTTTCATAGCTGTCAAGTGAAAGTGGGAATGATCATAAAATACATGATTTCTCACTTTCAATGCGCTATGATCTGATATGAAAATTTCCCTGCAGAGTCTAAAGCTGTCTATGAAGGCTTTGCTTTGCTGAAGTTGGTGAAAACCCATTGGCTCTGTTGAGTGAAAGCAGGTACGAGGCAGGCCTTGGCACCTTTGGACATCCCAACCAAAGGCCTTGGTTCACAGGTCTCTGTTATAGATGCTCTATAATTGCACCTCTGATGCAGGATTCAGAGTGGCTTTCTGACAGCTAGGGAAAAATTTGATTGTTGTTAGGTGGCTACAACTTTGATAGACTTGAGTGATTTCAGCAAGGAGGTAAATGGTGATATAAATTAAATCAAACACATGCATAAGCAATTAAATCACAATAAGCAGTTCATGGTGATTTATCTTATTGTGAATGGGGAAAAATGCGGAACTGCATAGACATAGCGTTAAGCAGTTTGGGCAAGCAAAGCTGTGCTTGTAGAAGAAATACGGTACTTGAGACACCCAGTGCCTTTTTTTAGGGTTTTTTTTTTAATTAGAAATTACTACAACTGGTACAAATTGCAGTCCTTTATCAGCTGCAAATATCTTTGGATTAGTAAGAACTAAACTTAATATAAATATTATCATTTGAGTTGCAGCAAAGACTGCTCAGTGACTATTAATCTGCTGGTGGGATAAATGTGATGTCCTTACTAACACTGATGGTATAGACATGTCTTCCAGTGCTTTCAAAACTGTGGTGACATTTTTGGTGAAAGTATGCACAAGCGCATGTTTTAGCAGAATACAGTGGGTTATACTTAATAAAAATAAAAATTAAAAAGCTCAGCTCTGTACTTAAAAACTAATGTTTTCTGCACTTTTAATTAAATATAAACAAAACAAAACCCACCAAAAAACCCCAGAAATCTATTAACTAAAAGTCAACTAAAAAGAAAGTATTCCATCGTGGGTGTAAACCTTGTTTGTTTATAACTTACAGAGAAAGACATCTTGTGAAGAAAGCTTTTTTCACCTTCCTTGTCCATCAAGGCAAACATTGAACTAAATGGGTAGGGCTCAAAAATTTACAGTAGTAGTAAGAAGGCCCCAAAAAACTGTTGTAGCCAAGCTCATATGAAACATTTTTCCTTTCCCAAAAGTATGTGGGTTGGTGGGACAAGGGCTGCTAAAGCTTCCCTTGGCAGTTGCAGAAGTTTGTTAGCAACAAGAAGTGACAAAGGTGAAACTTGCATGATAAATCAGTCTCAATTTGTAATTAGTTCACATTATACTCACTTCCATCCATTCACCAGCTAATGTATCACTCAGTTTTCTCAAATCATTACTCTCCTCTGCAGCACTGTTTAATAGAATATTCTGGAAAAAGATACCAGATGTGGCAAGCAGGATAAGCAGACAAAAACTGTGTTATGGTTGCTGACAGTAGATCTAGATCTAGCACGCAATTGTGGGAAGATATTTTCATTTGCTTTGCTATGTTTAACTCTTCCACCTTGTCATACAGCTGTGCCAGGTGCTTATAGTACAAAATTGGGTGAATACTGCTTCTGAGTGAAAACGAAATTAATTAAAATGAAATTTTAATTGCTCGCAAGCTGTTTTTATCATGGAGCTACAGCCATTCTAGATTTATTCCAAGAGATCAAAGAACAGTATAAACCTCTTAGCAAGATATATCTTCCCTTCTCATCTTAGTATATTGTTGGACGCTTCAGGTGCCAGCGTAGCTAATGTCTCACGGGATGTGAAAAAATGCATCATGATCCTAGGAAAAGTGATTTATGTAAATCTGTCAGGTTAATCAAAGGAGGGCAACAAGTAATTGCAATAGCAGTAGTTACAAATCTAGTGCAAGAGAAATGTTTAGAGTCATGCCAGCACGCGTGTAGTATTGACAGGGGTCGTGATTGGCCAAGCATTCGTATCCTGCATGTGTGATGTGATGACATTTCTCTATTCAAACCCTCATATATTGCAAACAAATTTTGAATGTGGTACCTGATCGTGTCAAGGGATTTCTTAGGCTTTGGAGGACTGAAGCCTATTATTTCAGTCGAAATTGGAAGGGAAAAGGTAGAACAGTTGAAGTAGTGGTACCTAATTAGCAGATAAACTTCTCACCTCTGTAGTTGTCTGTAGAGGAAAGATCTGATTGATAGCAGCTATTAACACATTCTTGACTTGAAGATGAGTGCTTGGTAAGCTGTCTTTTTCCTGATGTGTCATTAGGTTGCAATTTCACCCAGACCATCCCCTGTTTACATCTTCTAGAAGAGTAATTCCCACAGCTTAGTTCTGCTGGTTATTTCAGTATTTTTATAATGGTGGTTCCCTGGAAGTGAAGAAACAGAAGAAAGACTTTGTGAGAAAGAAGAAAACAAAATTATTTGCTTAGAGGTGTACAAAAAGCTCTTGGAATGGCAAGACAATGGATGAAAATGGATGAAAAGATAGCAGCATGTGAAGGTAAAAGCAGATTATATGTGATCCCTGGTAAGGAGGAGTAACAGAAATAATAACCTAAAATGGAGGCCTGGGAATGGTACCAAAAGAGCTTGTAGGAAAAATACCAAATGCAAGGAACTTTTCATATGTACAATGAATTTCGCCAAGAGAAACATGCCTTTTCTCTTTCTCTTCCTCAGTACATCTATATAAACATCATATATAAACACAAACATACATTTCTTACTAAAACTATGTCACCAATCCTTTCTTATGCCTTAAATTAATTGCTCAGAAGTATTCAGGTTGCACAACTTTGTGGCCGCTTCTTATTAAAATTTGTTTCTTCAGGGTTGGACAATATTTTAATCTAACAAGCACATGGACATTGTAAAGGTTCCAAATGCCAGACTCTCTACGTAAGTAGTGTACAAGCCTAGACAAAGTAGTAAGTGGCTGCCTGCATTTCACAGCTTCATTTTCTTTACCACACTTGGGTGAAAAAAATCATATTACTGAACTCGAAGTTTCTTCTCCTACATATTCATTGTTCTTCCTTTCATGAAGCATGTCCTTATCTCATTTGATTTTAACCAGTTGCTCTGGTCTATATTTGAATATGCACTTAGATTAGACACCTTTGCCAAGAAAATATGACCCACTCTTCCTCTCCCTTGCCTAAGCTTCGTTTCTTTCTTTTAGTTCTCATGCATTCTTTCTAAGTCTCGTGGGCCCCTTGAGGTATAAGATCCAGCTGTAGCACGTAGGGTTTTTTCTGCTTTTAAGTGTAGTCCAATACCCCAGACTTCCTCCTCTTCAGGCAAACTTGGCTGGCCAGCTTTTCCCACTTCCCACTGTTTCACCATTCCACTTGACTGGGTAGCCTTCAGGGTTTAGTGAGTCTCCATTTTATGGGAGATGTGTAAAAAGAGCCCTGAGAGCACATGCCTGACTCAGGTGTTCACTGATGCAGCAAGTTCATCTCCTCTGCTGGGTTCTGTACGTTGTATAAAGTCTGATTCCCTGAATCAGCAAGACCAGATTTAATTCTACTCCCTTGTACATTTGAATTATGATTCTGTCTTTTTATTGCATGATCACATAGTATCATATGTACTGTATCGGACGCACAGTACTCATTGAAGAAGGGGTTGGTCCATTACTTTTTTATCACCCTTGTGCAGCATGCAGTCTCCTACCTATTTCTAATGAACATCAGCCGAATCTGCATTCAAAATTTTTCACAAGTACTTGCAAAGTAGAGGAAAACTGCTGCTCTAAAACCACAGATCTAAGGTACAGGAAACTAATGACCAAACCTTACAGAAATGCCTTAGCTCATTGATTCAGAGCAAGAATACTCTCTTAAAGGTTTCCAAAGCCTGCTTTTTCAGATTTTATTTGCGCATGTGTATGGAGTAGTATTTTATAAATTGAAAGATAACATAAAAAACTTTAGTCCCAAATGAGTTCTTATAAAATAAGTGCATAAATGGTATTATTTCCTTACAGAAATAGAAGTGAGTCACAATGTCATTTGGCAGGGAATCAGTCATTCAGAAAGGAGAACAATTTTGTCTGCTGAGTAGGCAGAAAATGAGGTGGTTCTTAGTCATGTGTTAAAGCTCAGTGATATCTAAATAAGGTCTTTAATACTACTAAATAAAAACTTTAATGACACTCAGCACCATTGCTCTCTGCTGCTGTCTTTACCTCAGGAAAGGAAAGTTCAGCAGAAAATTCTAAATCACTCTGTCATTTAGAGTCAATCCCCAAGTGTTGTTCATGATGTGCACTAGGTAACTTCTAAATATTATTTTTTTTCCCCCAGTATAATTAAGCAATGTTAGGTAACCGAACAGTCTCTGTCAATGTTGCATTTCAGGGGGACAGCGTGTGAGGTGAGTGTTGTGTGTTCTAAGAAGTAAGGTGATAGAAATGACGCTTTCTTGAACTTGTTTATGTCCAGCTAATCTTTACCTAAAACAATCATTAAAGAAGCTTTTGGTATTTTTTGAATAACATTTGCCACTTCAGAAAGCTCTAAAATATTTCTCAAATCTTAAGTTTATGTGCACGATATAAATCTTGCAGGTTGGCATTGGACTGTTGAAGTAGAATATTAGATCTCTGAGGGGGGAATGTAGCCATGTTGCATTATCTTATGATCTGTTTTATATATATATCTATACACAGCCTGATGTATATGTGAACATTATACTTTATTTATTTTCAACTATTTTAAAAAAGTACAGGAGAGACATTAAAAATGGTTGACCGTTTTGCAAAATGACACTAAAAGATTTAGTTGCAAACAGTTACTGAGAGGGAAATGTGGGAATTGGGATATGTGTATTCCCATATCGAAAGGAGACCCTGTTCTTCTCCTTCAATAATTTGTATGCAAGGACATACCCTTAGCTAGACTATTCATCTTATGAGTAATTTCTCCATCTCTGGAAATTTTGAACTGAGATGATGAAAGAAACATCTCTAGAAAATTATTTTTCTTGTATTGACAACATCTCAAGATGTTTCTGGCAAATGAAATGCAAAATTTATTTTCAAATACTATTCCACTCAGAGTGCTCTGAAATATTTTATTTCCCTTACAATTATGACTTTGACCTTAAATCAAGTACTGAAATTTGAAAATTCTGGCAAGCTTGTTCGACAAAGAGTGGATAACAAGTTTTTTTGGGGTCACCTGTGACTCATAGTTGTGGGGCATCAGGCATTATTAGTAAATTTTGGAAAACATATTGCTGATGAATATATGATATTATACTTGTGCTGTCAAGTAGTTTTAATGTGTATTGCCAACAAAGCCAGCAGCTGGAAAGCCACGAGTCTGTCCATTCTGACACTATTCAAGATGGAATTCTCCTGTATTGCAATTTTACCAATTTCCAACATTCTATATGTAGGCAATTATTTATTCATCTGGTATGATCTCTAATGAAAGCCAACATGTTAACGATGATGTTCTGCAGATAGAGCTCTTTCTTGTGGCTGTCCTGCTGGGCAGTTGTAACATGGAAGAGAAATTTTAAATTGTATTCATCTGGTCCCGTGAAACTTCCTACAAGGATCTGACATGTTCCAAGGTTGGCCATTTAGACAACAACTAATATCAGTTATATTTCCCTGCATTCATTAAAGTGAATGTGGTCTGTCTTGTTTCTTGTTCTGAAATTCTAATGCAGTATGACAATGTAGGGTTAAGTGTTCTATATGCTTCTTTAGATGATAGCTGTATTTTTAGGAAGTGATAACATTGGTTTGCACTGCATGTTTTTAATTTTCTCTTAAAATATGTGAAGAGCATGCGAAACCAGAAGGAAACCATCTTTAAAATTCTATATCACAAGAGAAATCCAGTAAAATCAGTAAACATTTAGGAGATCAAGTGCTGTATACAAAGGCCAGTCCAGGTACTCAGTAAGATGATCATTGCCTCTTGGGTATTTATTTGCAGGAGTATAGACAGTCCTGTCAGACTTACAAAAATCATTTTTTTCACCTCTAAAATTACCCATGATGCTCACTGTGTTTTTAAATGTGCTGTAAATCTGAGGCTCACCATCTTTCTGTTAGCGGTATCGCAGAGGGTCAGCTTCTCTGCATGTTTACCCACAGATTCCCTGCCTGTGGAATACCATTAAATAACTCCTTAGAAAGGGTGGGCTGGACCCAACAGGCACGGGTTAACAAGTTGTTATTTATGGAAAGTAATCCAGCAGGGGTTGTCTTGTGAATCTGCCTGTGTGCCAATAAAAGGGGCCAATTTCCACAGCAACCTAACTCTGCTTATGTATTCGTGAGTGCAGGGATGCTAAACTGACACAATGATGTATGCAGCTGGGGCTTTAAGCAGATTTAAAAATGTATACAGTAAAAGCTACTTTCCTAAAACTGGTTACTGGAAGACAGAAGACAACCTTTTCACGTAGGTTTACTGGGTTTTATTTGGTTTGAAGTTTTTGGTTTGTTTTGCAGTTGCAGTGCAACAATGTAACCTAAAGTGATTAAAACGTGATTAGAAACATTGATTGTTTCCGTCTGCGGAGCATATGAGCTGCACATGAATCCTCTTAAAAGCTGAGGAGTGGGAAAAGGTTGGGTGTTTTTTTAATAAAATTAAAAAAAAAAAAAAGGAGCAGGTGGATTATTTCTTCTGCATTCACAGAGAGGTTCCTTTTTCTTGGTTTCACACAACCACACTCTATTCAATGAAGTAATTGCTGTCCCCTTATCTCACATCCCAAGCTGAGTTCAGCATCTGGAAAAGCTTAAGAACTCAATGCATCAAATTATCCTGCTCAAACTGTTGTTTATTGCAGGCCATTTTGTCCTGTCATCTCCATGACAGAATGTCAAAGCTTTTCTTTCTGTTGCCTTCAGCTTCCAGCATCTGCAGGGATCTGATACGCTACCTCTGCGTTACACAGGGGGAAACCGTCAAGCAGTCGTGGTTACGGCAGCCAGCCAGGCAACGGCGGGCGTTGGTGACTTCTGGTGCTGCATTGCAGTGGTGCCTTTGGTTAGACATCAGATTTCACCCTGCTCCAGTCCCTCAGCTGTTTTGGTGGGTTTCCTGACCCTCCCAACTTCCCATGCCATGGGCTGTTCTGGCCCGTCTTTTCTCTTTAACTAAAATTTTCCGTAGTGTGATGGCATGAAACTTCATGGCTTTGCTATGCCCCTACCAATATATTCCTTCTTCTCTCTCCATTTATGGGTTTGCGCAGTGGTTTCCCCTAGATAACAAACGTTTTTGCACCTGATAACAAAGCTACAAAGAACCTTCGAGAGGGGAAAAAAATCCTGTCACAGGATTCTCAGTTCTAAAGTGGTTGGTTTTATTGTATTGCCCTATTCTACCTTTTTCATTTTTTTCCACTGGTATTAATTGGAATGTCTGTCCAGTCATCCAGTCTTCCACTGCAAGCTGAGACGCAGTAGTGCTGCAGTTTCTCTGTTGTTGTAGCTTTAGCCTGATGAAAAATACAATGGGTGTTTATATTTTAAAAAATACTTTAATTTACAGAGTTTATCTATACGCATATGTCCAGTTTTGGGAGCGTTGCCCTCTCTGTGTATAGGTCTTGTGTTATAAAAATGTCCTGAAATATAAAGACACAAATGCCTTCATGCATCTTCTGAGATCATAGGTTTGTCACTAAATTATCTTCTCCAGACGTTCTGACTCATGCAGGCTCTGACTCAGCCTCCCTCCACTGGCCGTATAGGGAGTTTACATCCTGAGTGTCAGCACTTCAAAGCACTGCCTGTGCCTACATCCAGTGTTAAACTGCTCTGCATCCCGGCCCAACAACTCAACAACTCGTCTGTGTTGTTTGCTTGTGAAATACTCTAATATCTTGAGTCTCAGAAAGGCACTTAATGGGTGACTTGTATATCTTCTCTAGACTTTGGTAATCTGTGGCTGGAGGGATTTACCAGGTTGTTCTTGGTTATGCAAATAGGGACAGCATCACTGAATCTGAAGTTTCCATATAATACTCAGACGAATGCGGCCGCCGTGTATATGGATAAGTATAAACAGAATGGGAATGGAACCTGTGCTTGTGAGCAAGTGTTTCAGACAATTCCTTTGCGTAAAAATAGCTAAGAACTGATAATAACAAGTTTATTCTTCACCATAGATTGATTTAGAAATCTGTTGTGTAGTTCTTACTAAGGTTGTTAATGGGACTCGTCCTAAGAGTGATATCTCTAAGACACCCTACTGTACTATAGTTATCTACTTAGAATAGTAAAGTAAAATTATATTTGGAAACTAGAATCTAAAGAATTACCTTAAAATTTCTCTGACAGTACACAGTATGGTTGTAGAACCTGTTTGGTGAAGATATTGAGCTTATGTGCTCAGCACCAAAAAAAAGAGAGTTTCCATTTTGTTATTGATCTTTACTTGCTGCACAACTTCAAGTTGGAGATCCAACTTCAGAGTATAACATTAGAGATTCTCTTACGAAATTCTGAGAGGTTATTCCACTTATGTAGCAGTTTTAGTGATGACAAAGATACGCTTTTTATTCCTCCTATATAGCAGCTTTAGTGATAACAAAGGTACACTTTTTTCTGAGTTTGGCATTTGTACAACTTCTTAGACACCACCAGCATGGGAAACACATTATAGAAGACAATTCACCAAATGTAATGTTTTGTTTATTAATTCTAGGTCTCCATAAAATTAAATAATTGGATGTGAGAACACAGAGGAAGATTACATTTCGCAGTTAAATGTGATTTGGCACTCTAAAAAATAGCTAAGTAAATCTGCCATATACAAATAATTATTTTTCATTTTAATGAATGTAGAAAGAAACTTTGCTTTTCTACTGTGTGAAAATTTGGGGGGTATTAAATAACACCGGACAAAAAAGTATAAGTGATTAGCATGCTAACTTTTGATATTCGGAAATTTTTGATAGTCTAAATAAGGATTTAATTGTTTGCGTCTCTCTGAGTAGAGAAAGCTGAGCTAGAAATTGTTTCCTGCCAAGGTTTGTATGGTAGGATTTGCTCTTGCTGCTTTTTATCTATTAAGGATCATAGGAAGGAAGCCAATTCCAAAATTTAGTCAAAACATAGCGCACTTTCCAGCATATAAAAATACTTTCCAGCATATAAACCAAGCAAAAACAAACAATGTAATTCATCATGTATCATGTAAAGAACACCAGGAGCTTAGGTGTCCCATAGCGCACGCTTTCCTCCTTCAACTGAAAAAAATTCATATAAGGAGTAAGAATTCCACCTAAAGTCCACTTTGTCACGGGTTGTTGCTTCATGTGTGAGCAGAGCAGCCAACGCATCAGGCGCCGTGTGTATGAACGACGTGTCTTCTTGCAGATGTTCAATGTGCTGCATCTGACTCAGTTCTCTTTAAATGGTTGCAAGGAGAAGAAATATTCAGGGGGAGAAGTCCACTTACATGGGTGTGCAGGTTTTTTTGTAAAAGTCCACTGTGTTGGAAGAGGGAACGGGTATTTCACACATGCTGTTCAGTCTAATGAATCGACTCCAGTTGTGTGTTAAGGTGACTGGACCTGCAGAGCGTGCAGGAGGGGGAGTAGGGCCCTGGGTAATGTTCAGCACACAAAAATTTGATGCACCTGTTTACCTTTTTTGCAGCAGGATAATATGATTTTTGTGGCTTTTTTGTTTGTTTTCCTAGGTTTTGGTTGTTGTTTTTTCCTCACTGGAGGTTGCCTATGGTATGTGGATTGCCTCAAAGAGAGATTGGTCTTGCAGGACCATATCATAAATAAATGGAGATGATGAAGAGTTACACATTCAGGGCAGGATTTAGAGTGCATGTCTGTGTGAGCATTTTTCTAGATATATATATAAGGCAGAGCAAATTTAAGTTATGGCTGATCAGCTGTACACACATGCACATACGTGTCTTAACTCAGAAAAGGTAGCTGAAAACAAAAAGATTTTACATTTGTAAAAATGTTTATGTATAAATCTGGAATTTAAAAAAGAAAATGTGACATTACTTTCTATGTATCCTAATTAGATTGTGTAGTATATCACCCTGAAGAATGTTTTGGACTTCAGTAAATCTCTAAGGACTGCATTTCTTATCATCATGTAGCAAAAGATGCATTCAGAGGGAGAAATAGGTTTAACTGTAGCGTTAAAGGAAAGAATCTTTACATTTAAATCAAAAACAAATAGGAAACACCTTTTTTGCTAGTTGAACAGAGAAATACAAATGTCTACCCTGCCTACAGAGCTTCCAATTAGAGAGACAGGAATTGTTTACACAGGATAATTTATGATGTTATTTTTTTTCTTAAAGTGCTTTTGGTGGGGGGTTGCTTCACTCTTTATTTTATCAGACTGTTTCAGGTCCTGGCAGTCATGCTTTTTGGTTAGTTAGGTTACAATCAAAATAGGTAGTAGGTGCTTTCTGTTGAATGATGAAGGGCAACCTAGTGATTATTAAGAAAACTCTTGTGGTGTATTGAGCACTGCTGAAAGGTAGCATGATAAATAGCATCTGGCTGACAAGAGAAACCTCAAATTATTGTATGTGGTTTATGCCAGTATGTCAGTTTTCCACATACTGGGTGATAATTTAGAAAGGGAAAAGAGCAATTCACATATATCCATAAAATCTGAATCTAATCCAGGGTATCACGTTACTCTGCACAGCCAGGCACAGGCTATATATGTAAAATATTAGTAGCAAGTCATTTCCATCAATATTATCTGTGAAGAATCCAGTTGCTTTGCAGACTCTAGCAAATTAAGTTGTTGTGAGGATGACCATACATCTTTGGTGAAAGTATTTATTTGTTTTAATTAAAAATACCTACTCCAGCATTCGGCATGGTTTTCTAATAAATGAATTCTGTTCATTTCAGTTCCTATATTTCTGAAATCTGAGCCTGAGGAAGTACATTCTTCACAGACCTTAATTCTTTGGGAGAATGACAGGGGTTCATCAAACTTTGATCTCTAAGGTTTGAAGCAGTTTGAAACCAGCTGCTGCTGGGTTCTATTAAGGGCAGAGGGGTTGGATCAATCCAACAAAATACATGTTGACTTGGAAGAGAGGTTATCAGCTCTGGTTAGATTTTTAAGGTTAAAGATGAGGGTGAACTGTGAACGTAAACTGACAAGGACATGTCTTGTTTAGACACAAGCTGAATTGAAATGTGTGGGTATGGATCCAGAAATAAGGGAAGATTTATGTTTGGCTTATTGTTATAGCTAAATGATCTTTTCATTCAGATAGTCACCTTGAAGTTATAGGTATACTTGATCATTAAGAAATGTAATTAAGAAAGAAACCAAGCATTTCTAAGTTGCTTTTTTTTTTTTCTCTTACCATGTCCCTTTTTCTACTTCAAAGTGGGTGTGTTTCTATTGCCTTCAAAGAAAATGGATTTTTTTAGTACAATTCCAGCTGTATATCGGATATACTAAAAATGTTTTTAGTCATTGTAGTTTGAGATTAAATAGACTAAAAGGACTGATATTAAAAGATAGGATAGAACTTCTTTGTTTATCTTCAAAAGGCTTGTTGGGATACAGGTTTTGGGTAGTGAGACTCAGAAATAGTTCAGTATTTCAGGATGGCAAACTACTGTGTGATTGTTAGGTGCGTTCACCACAGAGCAAACATCCTTGGATGCAGAGTTTGCCTGTGCCTGGCACACCTATGGAGTCAAAAGCTTGGGAGGCTGTATCTGGGCTTGCTTTCTTAAATCTCAACCTACGTCTCAGCTTTCCCATCTGTAAAATTAGAAAATTGGCAACGTGGCATTGATATTTGCTAGTACTAAGGCCTTTTTAGGTATTTGAATTGCAAGCAGGCAGAAGTTCCAAAATTTTCCTTTTTTTATTTGTTGTCTGGGCTGGAAGACAGTTTGTCAATGCAGAGTTGGCAGGAGTAAACACAGCCAGTTGTGGCTTAAATAACTTTCCAAGAGTGGCGGCAGTCTTTTTCCATCTACAGGTTACTGTTAACTACTCCTTAAAGTATACATATATATGTCTTGGGGATACAACTAGGTTGTCAGCGGGGGCAGAATACTTTGTGTTGAAGATGTCTTTTCCAAATTTTTCCAATAACATCTCTGTGAATCCGAAGTGCAATTCTAGCTTCTAGAGAACTTGAGCCTTTCATTGTCTGAGTGCTGGCTGATGTCAGAGAAGAAAAATAATACTAGACTGGATCTTCCCTTTACCCCCCAAATCCAGGAAGTCGAGTTTTGCAGTGGCAGATGAGCAAATTAGTATTAGAAATGCAAGAATATATATTTCTTACTCTACTTCTCTTCTTATAGTCTAAGAAGTTGAATGAATATATGATCTAAAAGTTGGAATAGTTTGGTTGGGTGACTTCTTATAAAGCTTCTGTCATCCAACAGTATATTCATAGCATATCAGAGAATACGAAGCAGTACTGCCTGAAAAACTGTTTGTGTAATGCAAACTCAGAACAAGCCTCTTGTATGATTGTTTCTGTGCAACATATGTTTAAAAGAAAAGCATTGATATTAAAGGGTCGGTCATTAAAGATGAGCACATGCCACTGTCTTTCTGCCTCATTGCTACTTTATACTCGCCAAACTTCCTCCTATATTTAAGATGAAAATGATATTGCTTATTATTTTTACATAATAGCGTGGTGCGGTTGACATTTTCCACTCCACATAAATTGTGAAGCTAAGGAAGAGAGGTCAAAATGTGGCGGGATTAAGCATCCATTTCTCACCTAAACAAACTTTTGAGATACGTGCTAAGTGTATTTGATTCTTTTTAACATAAACTCTTGAAGTCAAGTTAAGGGTGATAAAAATTAGTGCTATGTAAAATTGTCTTGACCAATTTTCTTTTGGACAGAATTCCGAGGCCTTTTCCTGATCACTTGTACTGAAATGGTGCCAGACACCATACAGATTAGATAACAAACTGATATTTTCTGCAAAATTCACTTCATTATTGCACAAACTCATATGGAGATGAAAACAGTTGCATCTAGTGTTCATCAAGTGTGAGAAAGAAAAGTTCCTTTGATTTAAAAAACTAAAATAAAATGAAAACCAGACAAGCAGGCTGCTAATAGAGTCTGAAAAATTGGTAGACAGGCTTCAGGTACTGAGCTACATGGTTGAAGTTGATGGTACTGGAGAAAGAAGGAAAAAAAGTTTTCCTTTAAAATGCAACAATCCAATTTAGTGAATTTCAAGATGAAATTGGACAGTCTTTATCAAGGGCATCATTATCACCTGGTATTCAAAAGCATAAGGAGCTGCAGCAGAAACCCACATTAAGGGGTAACCAAAGTAGTAGTAATTTTAAGGAAAAATTTAAATGCATGCTGAGAAGGACTTCTATTTTTAAAATTTCATTCCTATTCAAACTAAACAATCCCAAAATGAAGTTACAGGTGGAAAAGAATTATTTTTATATAGTGTATCATGCAATAATGAAGGCTTGTGGGGCACAGATTTTTTTTCAAATATTTTGATTGTTCTGGTTTTAACTGACCCATACACTGAGGTTCCTTGACAGGTAGTTTTGCTCTGCTGTGTCTTCCAAAGGTGCTGTACAGTCTCGTTACTTCTTATTATCCTTTTCTCCTTGTCTTTGTCAGCCTTGAGGTCTCTCCTCTTTACTTGTCATCTCCAGATTTCCAATGTTAATTATTCTTCTCAGAATTCCAAGACCTTTCTTTTATTTTATGTCTCGAAGGGAAAGCCTTAGCCCAGGTCCAGTGGCCACAAAGCAGAACATTGCTCACATCTGATTGTCCTTTTTTATGTGCACTTTGTTCTTTTCAATGCAAGCAAAATAAGCTTTAGAAAACTGCAGACATTTCTACTTCAGTGTAGGTTTAATTTAGTTAAACTTTCAAAAAGGGAGGAAGGGGGTGAGATAATGTTAGTAGTTTTGGTTTTGAGAGTAAGAAAGTACAGGGTTTTTTTCCAGGGCCCTGAAGGAATGTTTTGGCTCAGGGGCTCAGTGCCATACTTATGATATAAATGCTGTGTGTATTTATTCTGAAGTAATGTATGCCTGTGTTATTTTCCACTGCTGTATCATGTTACAAATCCATGTCCAGTGTTCTATTCTCCCAACAATCTTTTTCAGCATTGTTGCTTTCCAAGTTACCCAGAGAGTATCCGTGTTTCAGGTTACATTTTTCCAAATAGAGTGGTTGATGTTTTCAGAATGGGGACCTTGTTTTTCTGTACATAGTTCAATTTGTTTTCTCTTACTAGTGTTTGCATGTCCCCTCCGTTTTTATTTCCTCCATGAATTTCAACACTATATTACTTACTCCCTTTTCCACATCATGTATGAATATATTAAGTAAAGATGGGTGTGTAGCCGATAGCTGAAGATTTCCATCTGAAACTTCCAACAAACCTGAGATATTGCAGCTTGTCTCTTATAAACAATTCTCCTTCCATTACCGGGACATGCCAATATTCTTGTCCCAAAGAGATATACACAGTATCTTATTCAAGGATAATTTATGTAACGTTGTATAAAGTGCTTTATCAACAAAGTATTTATTGTACTTATGACTCTTCTCTTACCTCCTAATTTTTGATAGCTGTTAAAAAAAAATCAAAACAATAAAACAACAGCAAATAAACAAACCCACCCTACCCTTCCCTCCCACATCCCACTCCTTAGTCAAAAGAAAGCAACTGACTGTTAAGCTTTCTTTTTCTAATTGAGCATGCTCATTTTTGTAAGGCATGAGTTCTGATAATCTGAATTCTACCAAGTCCATGTGGTTAGTGTTACCTGTTATGTAGTTGCTTGTGATGATCAACTTCCATCTGAAGGCCTGCATTAGTGAAAAGGGATAGACAATCTCTTGAGGACTGCTGAACTGGGTTTCCAATGACCCTTCAATCTTTTTTCAGCTATTTTAAGAGAAGAGTTTGGTTTAGAGGAAGCTGCTTGGTAGGAGCAGCTTGCTTGCTTGCTTCTGAAAATTACCACCAAGTTTTCTCCTCTCTTCCAAGGTATTATAGGATCTGATAATTTTTTTTTTTTAGGTGTATTCATGGGCAGAAAAGTAAGTAGTTTTCATTTTCTGATGTGCTAAGCAGTCCATGATAGTGACTGGATATTTAATTGTGAATTTTTTACATGCAATTTTTCAAGTATTACTTGCAGGACAGTTATCTATATAAAGTCTCCATTATTCCTAGCAGCCCCATCTTTTTTAAATTTTTCTTACTTGTTTTTAAATGTCTAGCTGAGGAGAATTTCAGTATCACTTGAGCACTGAGATGCTAACAAAGCTGCTTTTGATTCCTGTACTCTGGAGGCAATATCTATTAATAAGAAGCAATGGACACAACACTTAAAATGAATTTATTTGCTGTCTTTTAAACAGAAGAGAACTTCCAAACAAACGTCTCCTAAATTGGCTCTTGTCACGCATAGTGACTTTTTAGTAGAAAAGATTTTTTCGATTTTTCCTTCCAGCAATTATATATCCACATTGAGTCTGCAGTGGTGGTTGGCCAAGGCAAGTACTTTTATATTACATTATTTATAGAGACTACAATCTCTGTATGCTTAGCGGTCTCATTACTTTTGAACACATGCTTCAAGAAGACTGCCTTCTCTAATACTGGTCCATACTTGTATGCAGCTATGAAGGGTATCTGAAAGAGCATGTATTCTATTTGCAATTGCATGAATTTCATTTTGTGTACCAAATTTACCTAGCAAGTTTCTTAGCTCTGCTACTGGGATATAAATAGCAAATACCAGATTGTAGCACAGACTGTAAGGAAGGCCTTATCGTCAGTAACTCCAGGAAAATCCAGGGATAATTCATCAGTTCTGAACTGAGCCCTTGCCCAATGACTTATTTTGGTTCTATTACTCTGAAGAGTCAAATTTACATCCCAAATGAGTACACCTACAGATTTTATTATCTTTAAAAATCTGTAGCGGGCTTGCTGACTACAGCTTAAGTCTCTTCATAGTGAATAGTTAAGCGTAATCGTTTTGAATTACCCAAGTTATTAATTACTTTGAAAGATTCCTTCTAGTAAAAAGTAGATAGCTACTATGCCATATGACTGTACTTGCAATAATCAGCTCCCACAGGTCAATTAAATGCTTCAAGGTTTAGTCAGCAAGCAGGCACCCATCACTGCTGCATGTACTTAGATGGAAGGAAGTTATTGCTTAATTATTCCATTTAATACTGGATGGAAAAGGGGTCATTACGGGTTTAAAGCTTTACTTTCGATTTATATGGCTTGGAATTATACTTACAAAGACAAGAGCTTTTCTCTTTGCATAAATTAATTTAAATCATAGACTTTTGAGTGCTCTTCAGAAAGTAAATGGGTTTCTGATTAATTTTAGTTCTGCAATTGCAGGACTTAGTAATGAACTAAATGTAGACTGAAATCATGAGGAAGTTGAAGAGATCTTTTGAAAAATGTGTGAAAATGTCAGATGGATCTGCTGAACATGTGTTTCTTTCATATGATGTAACTAAATGTTTAGGTTTCCAGCCTATGTAATAAATTGTGTGTAGTGCCTCCCTTAGCCTTCTGTGGCATGTGTTCAAGGTGTGAAACCCATTATTCTAAAAGCTTTAAGTTGTCAGTGGAATTCTAGGAAAGCAGGGAAATATGTGGTATTACATTTTGTAAAGAAGCAATCTGTCTACTTTCAAGTGTCACATTTTTGTGTCTGATTTATTGCCATTGCATCCATATGTACAGCTTATGTGCAGCTCCAGGACACTTGTACTGAGAAATCTTGCACTCTTCAAATCAAATAATTGTATAGAATGTCCTTCTGTTTTTAAATAGATTCCTTCTTGAGTAAACTTATCATGAACATTTGCTTTGTTATCTGAATGTCAAGTGCATGCAATTTAAAATATTGAAAGACACAACAGTCTTCCTACCCTGATCTTAGTATTTCCTAGTGAGAATTTTGTACTCACTATCCGTTTTCCCTTGTGTATCATACACCTTCTTTACATCAAATATGGTCTTTAAAGAAAATAATTCTCAGGAAGTTTGCTGATTTCTTCATCAGTCTACCATAAAATTAAAATGAATTTAAATTATGTTTTTTTACTAAGTATTTACTGACATTCTCTTCAGAATGTATTGAAGTTCTGAACATCGAGTCCATCTTCTATTTTCCTTTTCAAATTGTTTATTTAAACTGATAATTTATTTTTAACTGCCTCAAGCAAACGCACAAGAAATATGAATCAGTTTCAAGCAACGAGAGGAGTGAAAACAAGTAGGTGCTGCTTTGATCTTGATTCAGACTGGTTTTGTGAAAACATTGGCTGTTGTTACTTGAGATATCTTATCCCATCTTATCCTAAGTGGCAAAACTGTTATTGAAACTTAAATGGTTAGTGTGAACTAAGTTTTACTGTGTGGTCTGTTATTTCAGTAACACGCACAAGAACAATAGCACAGTACTTTAAGAACTACCTTTAACAGTGAACTTAGAGATAATTAGTGACTTTTAGTGTGGATCTCTGAGCAGAGAGCGCTCATTTGGAGCGGTCAGAGGTGCAATACGGTATCACCATAACCAGGAACTGTTGAAGGCCATGTAGCGTCACCTGGTTAACTACATACTTGCGGTCTCCAGATTACACTCAAGACTGGTTTTAATTGTCTGTAATTTACACTGCTGCTCTTCTACATAAAACTGCACTGGGTGGATGAGCTGCAGCAACATTTCAGAATGCTTTGCCCAAGGAGGAGACACAGTGGTTCGTGAAAGGAGCAATCTGTGGAAGAAGGTCGAGAGTCAAGGGACTAAATCAGCTAGATGGAAGTCTACAAAGATCAGACCTGTTATTTCTCTTTTAAAATATAGTGTCATGGGATTAAAAACAGAAAGTACCTTATATTTAACAAAGCTAAAATGGTTATCTGTGTTGAGGCCAAAGAAAAAGAAAAAAAAAAAGGTAGCTCCATGATACGTGACTGGATTCAGTTTGCTTAAATCAGACCACCCAACCACAGTGTTCTCCTGGAATAGTATCTTGTATACAAAGTACACATATTTACTGTTAACCTCTCACTGACTTTAGATAACATTTCTGGACACATGCGTGGTATATTGTGGCCCAGTTGCCAATATGAACACTTAAAGGTATTTTCTCGAATAATATTGTTGGGGCCACCCAGTGAGCAGCCAACTCTTATCTGTAAAGCCAGTTAGAAGAGCAATGGCAGCTCTGTTGTAGATATTAGCTGACACCTTTAAACTAAATCTTTTGCTTCACTGATCATCAGTCTGTGTGTTAAACAAGCCAAAAAACAAGCAGATAGAGGAGAGATGTGAGATTACTGTAAAAACTGCAACGATAAAAGGATTTGCCAGTTCAGAGTCATCTGCCATTTGCCCAGGATTCAACATAACCACAAACTGATGTTTGCTTTACCATCATTTCTCTTTATTTTCAACCACTGTCCTGTGCACCATTCCATGCATAGTAGAATAGTAATTTTCTTTCTAATGCCCAAGGCAGCTGGTGTGTCCCGAGTAAGATTACATTTGCAATGGCAAGACAAGTATTTAAACACATTAAATTTATCTCCTAGTCCTCCCGTAATTGAAGAACCTGGTTGTTGAAAATTTTGCTGCCTGCTGGAGAATTTCAAAACCATGGAAGGGCTGGAGTCGGACTCTGATGGCCTTGCAGTTATATCATTATCCTTCATGCAAGTCACAGTGTAAGAGAGGGCTCAGGTGGCAGGGACAGAAAAAAATCCTTATTACTGTATCTGCCAATCTCATTCGCACTGGCCTCCTCCTAAGAAGACAGTGCAGCATTTGATACTGAAACAGAAACTCTTTTAAAACATTTCCTTAGCTGTTTTCTTCCCACTTTGCAAATTGAATGTATTATTACCTCTACAGGCAAAATGGCAAATTTTCTACTACAGGCAAAAGCATTGTATAAATATAAGCCCTCCTGACAGACTCACATAAATAATTCTGAACTACTTTTCTTTTCCTCATTTTTTACCTCATTTTTTAAGCAGTATATTATAGTTTAAAGATGAAGGCAACTGTGGTCTGCACATATCTAAATGACCTGTGTATTTTAAGTCTATCTGTAGGAATAGGAAGACTACCACTGCTCCAGACTGTTTTTCCTTTTCCATGCTAAAACCTCAGCAAGGTGTTTATTTAGATGTTCCCCATGACTTGTAAATTTCTTACTCTGTGGACACCAGCGAACAAAGAAAATCTGTGAAACAAGTAGCCCAAGGCCAACTATGTGTTTTTTCCCTGATCCCTTAGAGGATTAGATTGTATTCTGGCAATTATTTTTTTTCTATGCATTTTTTTCAAAGAATCATTAAATATTGAAGTGCTAAAATGCAGCAAAACTGCTAAACAATTCAAAATGAAAATAAATAGCAGTTTTCCACAGTTTCTGGCTTCATTATCTTTGGATTTTCTATCTATGCCTATCATGAGATTTCTTTATTAGCTTCTTCAAGGATCTGTGTTCTAGGAAAAATATGTTCCCTTCACATTGTGTGCCATGTTTTTGATAGTGCTGCAAAAAAATATAGTGGTACTATATTTTGTTACATATTACAGTTAAAATGAATCAAGAACAGGTATATTTTAATACTAAAATAAAAAAAAAATATATCCATGTAAGACTGACTCATATTTTTGCTAGTGTAGAAACTAGCAGAATAATGAACACCCAAACTCAAGAAGAATGGCTATAAAATGGAAAAGCACTCTGCTTGAATAACAGATTGCCCCTATTTTACAGATGGGAAAACTGGGGCGCGTAGAGAACTTAATTGATTTCCCCAGTGTCACCCTATAAATCATTGATGTGACAAGGCCTAAAGCTGACTCTCTCTGAGAGCTGTGCAGCTAACTCTTTGCCTGACTCCTTCAATAAACAGATTCTGAAAGCATGTTCTCTTCCATGCAATAATTTATACTTGATGCATGAGAAGCCTGAAGTATGAGCAGATAATGCTATTTGATCTGTATTTTGCAAAAAGCCCTTCCAGATACCCTGTTCTACTTGATCCGCTTCTTTCATAACAGATTTTGTGTTGCCGCCTTCTTTCCTTGTTCAATCTCCTTTCTCTTTGTGTAAATGAAATGGCATATCCTCTCTCCCAGGTTCTGCATTTATTTCATGCTCTCTTGAGTTTGGATCATATAACTCATCACAACCTCTCTGAGAGGCTAAACTCTTCTTCACTGAAGCTGGGTCATGAATAATTTCCTAGAAAGTGAGGCATTACCTCTTCTTCAACCCTGGAGCAGAGGGAATATCAACTGTGAGCAATTATTAAAAGTACCAACCGTATAAAAAGGTAAACCTGTGAGTTCTAAAGGCCCCTCCTTAGCTATGGGCTCTTTATGCAACAGAGAAATTACTAAATGACTTACTAGGCCCCCTCAGCTCTCTTGGTTCTATGTTAAGCCCTTGTTTTCTTTTAATCAGTCTTGTTTGTTAGTGCCATGTGTAAATACTGGACTTCAGCAGTAAGTGTCATGCTCCTGTTGTGTGAGGATTGCTAATTACTAGCCTTTATATCTCTTGCCTTGCCATCTGGCCTTGATAAAAGGAAACAGACCTGGGACAAATCTAGATTGAGTTCTTGGTTTGGGAGCATTTTCTCTGCCTTTAGAAGGACCTTCAGGTCACTGGTGGCCCATACTTATCTTATCTTACTGCATTGTAGCTTAAAGGAATTTGGAAAAGTGTTTGACAGATTTTTTAAATGGTGAGAATTTTTATGACAAAAGTTAAAAAAGTGTATTTTCGAAGTGCTTCAAATACAAATGTGACCAGTTATCTCATTCTACCTGAAGAAATCCTGTCCTTGATTATATATAACAAATGAAAGGGCAGATATTTCCTTTATCAGAAGCACTCTTCAAAGATCAATTTTAACAATATTCCTCTAAAAACCTCTACTCTCTTTACCGATATTCAAGCATAATGGAATATAGTAAAATCCACTGTAAAAAATGATGAGTGTTTTTTGGCAAACATGTCTGTAAGGGGTTTTAATCTATGACATTGAAGAAGACCGGGGGAAGCAATATAAGGACATGCCCAACTTTAATATTGAATTAATGATGAAACTGCTGATAGTCACAGTTAAAGCGTTGGTTTGAAGATTGGATGGAGTTTCAGTTTGTTTGGACAGAAACTGTTATTTCGTAATTTCTTCAGGGAAGGAGACTCTTTTCATCTAATAATAGGTTTTGAACCAAGTATCTTAAAGGATGGGAGGTGTCTGCTTTATTATTTATACTCATCTAGAACTCTAAGGCTATGCTAGAAATGTAGGCTTCCCAAGCCATAATCTATTTTCATATCGATACTGCCTTTTCTAACACTTGTGGTAGGCATGCTTGATAATGATAAAATACACAAGTGGTAAATATTCATGTAGTATCCTATGTAGTTTAAATAACAATGCAACAAATAGGAGAGCTGGACAAAAAGATGACCCTGCCCTAATTGTATACAATGGATCAAAATTGCAAAAAGTTATCTCCTGTAGCTTGTGAGGAGATGAGCGTGCTCCTGCATGGTAGAAAGTGTGAAAATGCTCATGGTCAATCACATTGCTTCCAACTATGTTGACATTTAAGATCTGACCTTTGGTATCCAAAGCAGTAAATTTTCCATCCCTAACAACATGGAAACATGTTGCTGTTGCATCTGAAGCTGGCAGTGTTATGTGATTTGCTGAACTAACCGATGGGGTGATGAGGGTGGTGAGGTTTGCCCCTTAATTCCACAAAAAAGGTGCAAAGCCTTTGTGTTGCCACGTTCTGCCACCACCGTTTTCTGGTTCTGGCCACTAATCAAGTCACTGGCATGTGATGTTTATAATTGAGCTCTGTCCCAAAATCTTGACATTCAGCTCTGACAATATCAACTTTGACCAAGCATAAATACAAAGCAATTATGTCTTTCAATTTTTTATAATCATTAATGAAGAATAAAAAATCTTAAGAAAAAAAGTAGTAAGAATCAATTACATTGGCCAGTTCCTTTTGTTTCAAAGTTCTGCAATTACAAATATTTAAACAAATATTCCACTAATTCTAAATTAAATTTGTGCACAGTTTTCCATCACTTTACTGTACTTTACATCACTTACTGTCTTTACTGTAATCCCTGTCAAGTTTCTAGAGCTTGAGAAACCTGAGTGACCCTGAGGTGTTTGTATCGTTTTTAGCATAATCTGGTCTAGTGGGAGGTGTCCTTGCCCAGGGCAGGGGGGTTGGAACTAGATGATCTATAGACCCGAACCATCCTATGAAAGACAGGAGGACTACAGTGCAAATATTTGGAGAATCAGTTGGGTGCAGGGCATACTGGCTAAAATTTTACATTAGCTAGAACTGAGCGAAATAACTAATTTATGTGACGATACAGTGTTTTAATGTGGTAAACTGTGGTGCCATTTCTAGCACAACCTAAAATTGTTTAGCCTGGAGCCTTCTTATTTTCAGACAGTAAGCTTCGTTCCCGCTTCTTTAGTATGCTATAACGAAACTCTAGACCCCATGCTGGCTTTCTTGGCGATCTTTTTTGCTTGTGCAATAGGAAGCACAATAAGAACAGCCCAGACCTGTTCATCAGTGTAGCTGATGAACCCAGCTATAGCTATTATGCCAAGCAACTTTGTCTTCATAATTGTGTGAAAACAGTATAAAATCTAAATATCGTTCTTTTCTCCTGTCTTACATAACTGTTTCATGTGGGCACCTCACAGAGACCGGTTTATGCTCTTCTTGCTGCTTCTAACATAAAGAGATAGAACACAAATGATGAGTGGCTGATTCTGTTCTAGAATTCTCTTTGGATTATTCACAGTTAGCTGTTAAAGTGTAAGACTGACTAAGACAAACTATGACTGGGTCATTTTGTGCCCCATGTCAATTGTTTAAAAGACAATTTAGGATTAATTACTAGCATTTTGCCTTTGAAAAACAGCTGCTTATTGTGTTTACTGGTGTACAGTAGAGAGGTGTAAAAGGGGAAAGGGGCATAGATTTTGAAAATGGAAAACAGTAAGCTTCGTCTTTTTCATGGAGGCGTCACTTTTTCTCCTCCATGCTTGGAGCATCTCAATGTGGATGAAACTAGAGCAATGTTTTGTGCTTCCTCTTGCATGTATGAGGTGCTTTCATAGAGTCCCTTCAGGAGCAGAGCAATTTTCAGTGAAAATAAAAAGAGCAATTTTCTCAAGCCAGGTGTGGTAGAAACGTAAGATAAAATTACGTGTTGGGCAATTCAGTAAGATGTATGCAGAAGGAGGAAAGAAGGAAGGAGAAATCCTGCTGTTCTTGAGTTTTTAGTCTAAACTTGCTGAAAAGTTTTGCTCAGGAGTGGGAGTATTGTTTAGTCTTACTCAGCTTTTTCATTCCAGTCGGATATGGGGAAAATAGTACTCTGAAAGGAGGAAAGGCAGGAGAGGAAAAAGACCAGGGGAGGAAAATAAATTGCTGCATACTATTGACCTTCTGATACGGTCCAAGACTGAATGAAGGCAATGGCAAAAACAAATGTATGGAATCTTCTCACAAGTATTTCCACATAGTTTTGGTACATTCACGTATCTTGCTTTGAGAATATTAGAATACAGGCTTGACAGCAGTTATGGGAATACAACAGTGATTTCTGCCTAGTGTGCCCCATTCATTAAGGCATTTCTTTTAAGGAATGGTGATTTGTTTCCTATGCCTCTGATTTTATGTTGCATTATGATTGTGATTAATTGCAGATTATTTACAAAAGGGAATGACCATAAATGGAAATTGGAAATATTTTTTCTTTGGAGGACTGTTGTGTTTGTGTGGCACATTCTATTTGTGCAGGCTTTTGTCACAGAGGCATAAGAACATCTTTTATTCCTGAGGCCCTGTTTCACAGCTATCAACCTCCTTTGGGGATGGCCAGCAAAGACTGTAAAAACACACAGAGCCACTCCTTCCTTGACTATTCAAGACTGTTGAGCAAAGTGTAAAACTCCGTCTGAACCCCCATTTTCTTGTATGCTGAAGACACTTAAATCTACTGTCTAATCGTCCTCTTGCCATACCCAACAGAGGGTTAAAAGGATTTGTCACACAATTGCTGAAGAACCCCCTTTTTTTTTTCTGTTCTGTTAGCAAAGACTTTGTACCACGAGAAGTTTCAGGCCTGTCTTAGCTACCGTATTGTTTGTTGTGTGTATCCAAGCCATTGTATTGGTTTTATTGATAATATAACCATACACTTGGTTTGGAATTTGAAACCTGCTAGGTGAGAACATAATAGTTTGATTAGTGATGTGATATGCAAAGAGCTGCAGCCAAAATATTGACATCAGCTGTAATTTTTTATTAAATACTATTTTTCTTATAAAGGTTGTTACTATGTTCTTAACACCTGCATTAGAGATTATAGTGGGTTTTTTGTTGATCCATCTCAGTAATTAATTTCACTTGCAATTAGATTGTACAGCTTTCACTTTGTGTCTTGTTAAAATTCAGCTAGAGCATAGGATGTTGCTGCATAGTTTGAAAGATTGTAGAAACCCCTATTGTCTTCCAATTTTTAAGTATTCCGTATTGTCTGGGCTAAGTAAGGACTTTTTTTAAAAGAGGAGAAGGTCGCACACAGTGGTATAGGTGTTGAAGAGAACTTAGAAGGTAGGGAGTCCCTTAATTTGATATATTTGTTTCTGATGTCATACAAAAGGCAGTGTACTGAGGCAGATACAATAGCACACAATTGAGATTTCTGTGAAAACTTTATGCATAGCCTTGAGAATTGAGTAGATTATAAAGATGTTAGAAAGAAAAACTTAGTCCATGGTATATTTTTTTTCTTCCAGAACAGAAGTGATTTATCTTACGATTTTCTTGACCTGATCTCTGTTAGGTTGCTTTAATGGGTAATAAAGAATTGGCCAGAATTATTATTTTGGTATGCTAGTAAAGACGTGCTTCTTTTGGTTACCTTTTTTATATGCAAATAATTGGTATACTGTTTAAAAATAGTAAAATGCATCAAAACTACAGTCTGACAGTAGTGACTATTAAATTCTAAGCAACATGAAGTCACACTACATTTATCAGTCTTTAATGAATCATTCACTTTGGTCCCTCTGTACGCCCTTGATGTTATTTGTCACTCAGCACTACGCCTCTAGAAGTGTCAGCAGTTCTAGGGTCTTCCCTTGCTTTGGATTGAAGAAAACCCCTGAAGTGTGTAATTTTTGATCATATATTGGCCACCTTCAAAATAAAAGAAAATAATATCATTATCCTATCCTCATTAACATTATCAGCTTCTGATGATGTTCGGATGCTTTTGTTAGTAGCCTGTGATTCATGTATGCAAAAGGAGTTTTATTATTCTTTTGAAAAGAGAGCTGATACATATTTATATCCTTTTTTTAACTCTTTCACTTAGTGCCACCATTTTGCATTCTAAGTTAATTAGCTCGCAACAATGTTATGTTACATATTTTATGTGTTGCTAAATGTATTAATACAGCTTTTAGTGGATTTTGGGGAACAGTTGGTTTTGGGTTTGTGTACAGGGTCATTTTGGACCTTTGTTTTTTCTGTTTTATCCCATCTGCTCCTCCTTTGTTCTCAGATGAGACGAACAGAGAGCATTGGCCTCAGTTGTAGGATGAGCAGAAAGATTATGTTGATATTTTGGAGAGAAGCCCGACTTTTGGAGCAGTCTTTTTGGGGCATTTGATTTAAAATATCAGACTATAGATATGTTCTAAGAGCATCCAGTCTTACTGTGGGGATTCCGGTGTCATGTCACGGAGGACTGTATTAACTGTTGATTTGTGCCAATGCTGTCTTCACTTCATCATCTCTTCTTGCATCTGGTGTTTTCACCTACTCCAAACTTTTTCCTGCTTTCTCCTGTCTGTGAGGAAGCAACATGCAGTTTTGCCTGGGATTAACTGAAGTGACGCTTCTGTTAGGGCCTTTTATTATTACTGGCAATTCTCTCCAGCACTGGTGATGCCGAATCTGTGCTGAACACGGTATTATATCAGTCTGTGCTACATCAACACCCTTCTGACAGAGCCACTGGTGAGCAGTTTTCTTAGTGCAGACACCACTTCAGTCTGAGAAAATAGATTGGTATTGTAAGTTTCCTAAGTAATTTCTGGAGAAGTTATTTGATAGGGTATTTACCAAGATAATTTGTAAATTCTCATATAACTGATACTTGTCTGGGCTTTATGCAGCTGTTAAGAGAGTTCACTGGAACAGGAATTGCATATTGTTGCCTTAGCAACTGCCACTTCATATTGTGCTTAAATCCCTTGGAAATACACAGAGTATCTTAAGGAATTACTTCAAACAAAAACAACCGATCTTAAATCATTTTAAATTATTGCACTGAAGAAGGTGAAAGGGTGGCCTTTCCTAACAAAGGCTGCCATATTTTTAAACTTGGTAGCCCAACTTCACCACAGGCTTAGCTTGTTAAAAAAGGCAAAATAAAATGTAAAGAACCCAAATCTTTGTTTACTCACGCCACCAGAATCCATGCGATTGCCAAATTGACTGGAAGTTACAAATATTCTTGAAAGATTCCTCTGAACTCCATCTTCCATTCTAGAAGATCAGCATTAATAATCAAGTGTCCTTAAGGGCAGACTGTTTGTCTAGTTTTCTGTTTTGTTCGTGAACGGTTATGGGTACAAAAGGAAGACCTTAAATATACTTTACCTACTCAGATGTTTGTTGTTCCTATTTTGAACTGACCTTTTCATTTAGGCTTTTTTCTGTAGATATTTGCCAGTTTTATGCGGTTTGTTACATCATCTGAAAAAAGAGGAGAGAGGCTTTTGCCAGTATTTACATTAAGGTAGTTGCTTGAGTGCTCATGCTACATGATAGTCTCAAATACCAGTTCTGCATAGAGTATTTTACATTGCTATAGCAACTTCCTCAGCTTTGTGGTCACTACTCTGTGAGCTGTGTAACAATCAGAATTGCATTTTACACATGTGGAAAGAGAGTTTCAGAGAGCACAAGGAAGCAGCCAGAGTCCCTTAGCAACGTTGTGCCGGATCCAGAATAAAACCCAACCCTGCCACCTCCTCCTTTTACTGCTTTAGCTCAGGTTTACAACAGAAAGATCCAAAAGAGAGAGACTACTTTAAGAGGCAATATATATCTCCCATTTCAGAAAACTTATTTTTCTTTTATAATAATGTACACAGTTAATAGAATTTAGAAAGGTAATATGACAGAGTTGTCAACCTGCTACTTTTGTTACCGCTTTTCTAGGCAATGAAAAGGAGAGACAAGCAAAATGCAAACTTACAGAATTTAAAAGGAATCAGGTATTTTGAGGACCAGTTGTCATTTTTAGGTCACCGCTCACATCTCTGAATATAATTTTCATCTGAGCTGCATGGCAGGGTTTGTATGTGCTGGAAGAAGCTACATTTTTCACAGCAGGAGACCAAATCAAAATGAAGCAGTCAGATGCAGGTGCACAGTAATAGAAAGGATCTATTTACCCTGAAGCGTGAGCAATGGGCCAAGAAAGCAGAAGCAGTCTACTTCCATCTCTCGCCTCCTTCTCTTCCTGCCTTTTCCCTCCCCCATAGCTATGCCAACAAATTCATAAGGGAACCAAAGAGAAGGTGTTTGCTTTCTTTTAATGAGCTGCACTGCCTGCTGCTGAAGGTCTGAGGCATTTTTTTATTATGCTGATTGTGTACTATTAGAGCTAGCTGTCTTTAGTTTATACCTAATCCTTCTTGCTTGCACAGCCTCAAGCCAGCCTGGAAAATGGTTGAAAGAGTTCGTCTTGTGGGCATCTGTTGCCTGTGTCCATTCTGAATTCTTGAATTATGCTGTGAAAGGAGCAGTATGGCTGAAGCATGCGTGCCTAAAACAAAACGACAACGAAAAATGCAGTTTGCTTAGATATTATTTTATAAATCATACGTTTTATGTTATCCCTTGAAAATAAAATTCCTGCAGCTTTGTTTAAAGATGGGCAGTTTAATAACGGTGGTTTAACAAAGTCAGCTGTATTGGTTGACAGTGAAATGAGACACCTTGATGGATGTTGGCTGCTTTTCACTTGGGATTCTGGAATTCTCTAGTTAAGAGCTAAGTACTTTCGTGCGTGCAAAGATGACCACCCAATGCAGCCTGTTTCCAAGGCTGCAAAAAAACTGAGCAATGTAAGTAAGGGAAAAACACTGGTTCATAGCAAGTGGGACACGGTAAAATGTAGCTGCACTGGCCAGAAGTACAAAACAGTCTATCACGGGTGGTGGGACCAGTGATATCCACTATCTTTTAACAGATTTATTTGTAGTTTGTACGTAGCTCTGTGATCTATGTAAGAGATTTTTGTTTTCCTTGCCAATTAGTGGCATTGTTGGACTGAGGCTAGGTTTGGGAGGAGGAAGTAGGAATACATGAAATCCATGCAGTGAATTCTGCCACTTATTCTGCACCACTGGAGTGAGCAGGTTCTCTGGTTCTTTCCTCAGGTGTAAAATGGGCCAAACACATGTTGTAAAGATCAATCTGATTGATGCTTGAACGATGTAAAAGATACAGGACTGTAAATATTAATTCTCTGTTGCCGCATTTCTGTACAGGGTTATGAACTAAGCATAAAATAATAAAAGGAGGCGCCCACCCATCTGGAATTGGACAGCAGTGGTACCATAAGCTGTAGTAAAGTGGCAGCTGTCTATGCTGTATGCTAGAAAAGTGTTTTTATCCTGGCATAAAATTTGCCATGCTCAGGAGCTCAACTGTTCTAATGTTACTGCTTTCCAATCTCCACATCTAAAAACCCAACAACTTTGAGACAAGTCCATTCTTTGTCTCCAGTACTATCTTCAGAAAGGGATGGGGGGATGCCCCTCCTAAATGTTGGAGGGGTGGTGCTGAACAGCAGAAAAAAGCAATACAAAGGAGAGTTTGGAAGGAGATGGGTTCTGGTTTCATCAAAATGGGACATAATATATAAATTATATAAATAAATGTCATAAGTTTCTACGAACTGTCTTTTTTACAGGGAGATTGTGGCACAACCAAACTTTCCTGTCAGGAGGAGAAAACACCTACAATGTACAAATAGAAGGCTTAGAGAAAGCTTGACTATAAGTTTCAAGAAATTTGGGTTCTAATTGCCAAAGGATTAATATGATTCATGAAAAGTAAGACCAGCAGTTCTCTGCTTTATAGGGAAGGATGCATCCTCTGCATAATTATTAAAATTTGTTTTAAATAATTAGACCACAACTGAAAAATCAGGAGAGAAGCATACCAAAATTGATGCAGGATGAACACTTTCTAAATTACTTTTGCTTAAACTTGGTTATACTTAGTAAAGGTCAAAATATGCAAGCTTACCAGAAATGTTCTATTCATCAGAATAATCTGCTAAAACCTACGCAAATAAATTGTGACAGTGTGTGTTTTGTATTGCCTGCTTTATGATTTATTTAAATAACAAATTAAGAAAAGTAGTTTTTTGTGTGGCTTCTAAGCCTTGTACTAAGTATTCTCCACAATGTCTGAGGTCAGAATCCAAGCCAGCCTCCTTCAGCAAGAGTGGAGAGATGCTCATCCGTTCCACTATGAATTGAACTCAACCTGAAAGAAGCCTTTGGCAACTGTCTCTAAATCAATGGAGAGGGCTGTGTGTGCAGTGTGTCTCCTTCTATGGGAGGCATAGAAATAGAAATGCAGTGGTTATTTATGGTTTTTTTTTACCCAAAGAAAACCTCTTAACGCTACTAAGATTCAGAGAAGAAAACAATAAGGAAACTGTGAGAAAGATGATGTACCACATGCTCTGGCTATAGTAAGTAATGAATCAAGCAGAAACAATTATAATTTTCGTTAACTACAAAAAAAAAGATTATGAGAATAAGTTATCTAACTGTAATTACAGCAGACTATTGTTGATGTTACGTAGCAATATTCTATCAAGGCATGTAAATAGGGCCCATCTGTTGCACCTATGCTTTTGTAGAATTTAAAAATTAGTCTGTGTTTTATGTAATTCAGTCAGTTTTGGTTTAAAAAACAAATCTGATTTGACTGCGGCCAGGAAGGATGTTTGACATTTCTTACCGTTCATTCGTTTTCAAAAATTATTCAGATGGAAAAACTGCTTTTTATGGTATTCAGTAAGGGAAAAAATGAGTTATAGAATTATCATGTCAGAATTTCCTGTAGGATAAATGAAAATGAAATAAAAGTTCGTAAGTGATTTGATCACAAATTCTGAGATTTACAAACTCCCTGGGAACTGTTGCAGTGTAGGAAGTGATAGGACCAGCAGTGCTTGTTGCATTATTTTTGTTGAAAACAAATTCTTCTCGTGTAAATGATGTTACTAGTCCATCTTGGGATGGGGGATGTTGCCAGGTGAGTCTTTTTGCTATCATTCATTATTATTTTCATGCTATCCTCTGTAAAGAAAAAAAATTCTGGGGCTATAGGAATTTTTCCGAACTGAGATGCCAGGGCTGAGTTTCCTCAGTTCCAGATGCTTTGTCAGAATTGTAGTTCCCTGAGAGCTGGAACTCATGCATACCTGTGGAAGCAGATGAAAGAATAGGAGTAAAAATAAGATAGTGAATTACTTCTGCTGGTACATGCCTGAAAAAAATCATCAAAGGTTATTATAATTATGACTGTTATTAGATACCATGTCTGGTTTCTGCATATTTAAATTCTTTCTGAGAGAGGTGAAACTTAGGCACTTAGAGATCCCAGGGGAATAATTGCAGAAATGATGACATATTCCACTTCTTGAACAAATTTCAATACCAAAGCTGCATTCTGCGTACTTATATTTCTTCTTAATTATACTTGGATGCAGGATAGATAGTCATTTTCTGTCTTAGAAATGCATGTAGCCAATTAGTCTTGTAGATCATGAATACTCCATGGCCTAACTCATTAAATGGAATTTTCCTTTTCTGTTGTTATAGCAAAAGAGCCTGCAAATAGCTGAATATCGATTTTCTCTGTCAGCTCAGCCTTGGCCAAGGCTGCAAATCCAGTGACTTGAGCAAGCGAACGATTCTTGGGTTTACCTGTACTCCTTAGAGTATGCCATCTTAGTCTTGTATATATATATGTGTGTGTGTGTATGTATTGTAAATTGGTGTAGGCTGTTTGGTTCCTCCGCACTTCTGGTACTCAATTTTAATTGTAATGCCACAGTTTTGATGCTATGTGACGAATTGCTGATTTCCTCCCATTCTCGAGAAATTCTGAGCCCAGAAGCTCTGTCTGAGAAGTGGAGACCTAAGCTCTTTTTGCTCATGGAAGCAAAGATAAGAAAAATTCTCTGAAGAAACCATTGCTTATATCAAATGATCAAACACAGGTGTTCTTTTTTTCTTCCCTCTGATATTTATTTTTTTTTGCATATCATGCTTGTTGTTCTGTCGTTTGAGAGTATGAGGATAACACACGTAAGTTAGACTACCTCACAGGCAGGATTCATAGAGACAATGAAGGCAGAAAGTTATGACCAGAGAGAAACAGGGAACCACAAGACAATTGTGAAGTGAGTTACGGACCGAGTATTGCTTTGAGCCGGTTTTGCTAAGTTATGGTATTGCTAAATAATTCATACAGTGTGAGGGCATGAGTTGGAGATTGGGCTCTCAGTGGTGCTTTTCGGTGGTAGCATGTGTCCCCAAGGGTGAGTGGTGCTTATCTAACATTTCCTCCTACTCTTTTTCATAATATTGCATGATATCTGAGACTTTGCTACTGTAGTGCTACAGCAGATACTAGATTGTGATTTTGAAAGCTATGGTCTCAAATATTATAGAAACAACAAAACCTCTCCATTCAGGGGAAATGTACCCTGTAATCTTATTACTGGTGCAGTTATCTCTAGTGTCGCTTTGAAAGGTATTTGCAAAACTCTTTTGGGGGTTTGGATTGAATTTCTTGAAAGAAAAAAACATCTTGCTCTTCAGCGGAATGGTAAACGGTTACACTAGAGTTAGATTACTAAAATTTCAATGTGTTATATCTGTTATTTGTAATTGCAGACTTCCCAGAGAAACACAAATAGAAATTTTAAACGTGCTATAAGCAACTTTTAAAAATATGCAAAAATATGCATCTTTGCTACTATTTGGATTCTGTTACTGGTTTTGTTATTGGACCCACATTTCTGGTCCTGGGGAATTAGCTCTAACTGCATGTGGGGAGATGAGCTGAGTGCTCACTATCTCCCTGCCTGCTCTCCAGGGTTTACTTCAGGAATACTTCAGGTACATGCACAGCAAAGGGAAGGCAAGAGTTATTCCATGAAGTCTTTCTGTTTGGCGAGTGGAGAATTATATCTGTATCGTGTGTGTGTGTATAGATATATATGCATATATACAGTATATATATGCCATAATGTAGATGTGATATAGCTGTTCATATTTCTTCATGTTCTTTTTTCTCCCACTGACTGTTAGAGAAAATCCTAATCTTCCCTTTAACTGCTTATACCTTTAAGAATCAAAACATTATTATCTGATCTGCATCTTCTTGCTAATTCACATGGACTTATGATGGAGACCTTAAAACTTCTACGTAACAGTTGCCACTAGGATGTGGTGGAAGTCTTCCAGGGAGGGGAGAGGGTTTTGAAAGCAGCTTTGCTCACAGATATTAAAAGTTCAGAGAAAAATGTGAAACCGTTTTTGATTCTCAAAATAGCGGCTGCATAAAAGGAGTGAGTAAATTTAACTTGCTAGACAGTTGTAATTTGCAGAACACATTTGTCAAATAGTTTGGAAAGAATCCAGGGCACATTTAGATGAAAAAAAAAATAATACAGATGGGCTAAGACTAAAAATGTGAGGTAAATGTCCTCCCAGGTTTGCAGAAATTAGGCTATAAACTTCATTACACAACTCAGCAATGCACAAAATCAAGAGGTGTTGTGCAGGGGATTTTGAACTTTGGGGAAAGTCAGATTTTGTTTCATGTCTACTTGGCAAACAAATGCAACTGATTTGTCTTGGGTTCTACCATTTAACTAATTGCAAAACTGGTGCTTCCTTTAAACTGTGTTAGTGCATTTGGAAATCGGGAGGTATAATTGATACACTCAGCTTTTTAGCCCAGTGTTTATTTGGCCTTTAAGATCGTTATGCCTGCGAGTTGTTAAAAACTCTTCTTCATTGAGTCTTTGTAATATGCAGTGTTGATTCCACTGTCGTGGAAATCAATCTGATTTCACAGGTACAGCTTAGTGAAATCACCAAGAAGGGATACAGAGGTGCCCTGTCATTGTAAATAACAAGTGTGGCTTTTTAAAAATGAGGCAGATAGATGAGCTTGATGGCATCTAGAAGTTGTGTAGTGTCCTACAGCTCCTTGCTTCTCTCAGGTGCTGCTAATTGTTTTATTTGTTGTAGGGCTGTTAGGGAGAGAGGTGTTACCCTTTCTGTGATTGATTTTCTGTGATTTGAGTTTTATGCTGAAGGGGAGTTTTTTCGTTAGTCGCATGAAGCCATAATGGACTCTGTGCACATCTGACGTTATTATTTGTTATTGTATTAATAAGTAAAAAACAGTTTATATTTCTAAACTGGATTTTCATGTTAAGCCATTACATTACCATAGTTCTACCCCTCAATTCTGACTTCTAATCCTATAAATTTTAGACAATCTGAACTAGAGTTTTCTCTGCCCGGCTTTCTTGCTGATACAGAATTTCCTCAGGGAATTTGATTATTCCACTAAGAGTGTTTGTTTGTAGTTGCAGCTCTCTTCTGATTGTAAGTCATTATTTTTGTTTTCTGAGTCATCTCTCTTGTCTTTTATTTTCCAGGTTGGTGAGAGGCAGAGGGTTCTGGTAACAGAAGAATCCTTTGATTCCAATTACTATGTTGCTCACAATCCTTTCTATGAGCAGGTAAGGTTAAATAACCAAAATAACATCTTCTTGTTTTATCTTTGCTTTCTGATAATCTCAGCAACGAAGTGTGCCACAGTGAAAAAAAAAAAAAAAAGCAAGTAAAGAAATAAGAACATTTTCCAGTGAAGGCGTGACCATCAAGACTTGTTTATGAGATATTTTGTTTCCGTGTTATAAATACAATTTACCTGAAATTATGTCAGGTGGCTCTTTGAATATACAGCATAAGGAGGATACATGCTATATGTCCAAATAACATTATTTGAATGGTTTAAGAAGCTGTTAATTATTGCAGTAATTTTAATTTCTGTGTCTTCAAAGCATTGTTGTTGGAGTAGATAAATGTTAATCATTTCCATGCATCTCTCAGAAAATATTTTCAGACAATGTAATTTGAAAAAAAAAATAAACAATAGGAAGGAAAGTAAAGAATAGGAAGGATCAGAAATTTCTTTAGATTAAGACTTCAGCCTGGTATGTTGTATTTCGTTCAGTGTACTTTCTATAAATTAATTCTTTCCCCACAGAAACATTATCTTTGAACTAGGAAGTACGTACAGCATCTATTTCACATAATTATTATTTTTGCTCAAAAGCAGATGACTTGCTGAAAACCAATAAAATTGGGTTTTCTGAATCATTGTGATTTCATTCTGGTTTTGCCTTTGGCTTGTTCCCCATTTTGTTACACTGAGCTATCTACAGTTTGCCTTTGCTACCTTTGGTTAGCCAGCTCTCCAAACCTGGAGAGGCTACTGGTGATGGCTGTGGTTGTAAAGTCACCAATAATGCTTTCTTCTGGTTCCAGGCTATGTTGTAGCATTTATTTATTTATTTTTGCTTAGTAGTAAGCAACATTAGTGCTCTTAAAATACCCGTTTCTATTAGATATCTAGTTTACTAATTTATTTTTTCCTTGGGTTTTGGTTTTTTTTCTTGATAAATCTCTTTTTTCTGCTATTACATCTCCAACCTCTGTCTGTGTCTTATATATCGCTGTTCCTTGCTTTTGTAGCTTATCAGTCAGATTTGAGGAACGTGGTTTTCCATACAGAGATTAAGAAGAAATTGCTTGGGGCTTTTTAGCTTTCACTGCTTGTTTTATGAAAGTTCCATTAATAAAGGGAAAAGCGGTTTGTGCAAAAAAAGTGCTGACGTTTTGTGGGGTGATTGTAAAGCACCTAATACAGCTCCTGATTGGGACTGGTAAAGAGTACAGATAATACAAATAGTAACATGGGGAGTAATTTTAAATAAATACTTACCATTATTAAAATGTGTATCTTTTCGCTAAAATCTTATGTGTGGCCTGTTTGACAAGGGTAATATCCTACTGTTCAGCCAGGTAAGCACAAGACTTGGTGCTAGTGACTAACTTTAATAGCAGTAAATGTAATGATAGTAAATTGAAAACCACTCTTGAGTCACTAAATATCGTATTATACTTTGGAAGCTGAAGCTCGGAGTCTTGATGTAATGTTCTATTACCTCAAATAGTTACCAAACCTATTCTCTCTTCACTAAGCTCATCTCTGTTAAAAGAGTTTGCTGTTAAAGCCACATGGACAGAGCTGCACGGACAGATTTCCTGGTAGAACTGCAGCCTAGGTTTGTGGAGGCTTTGGTGATGCAGTTTAAGGTAGTTCATTGAACGGAGTATTCTAAACTGACCAAAGGGTACTTTGCCAGAACAACAGTCAAGATGAGGGTTTCTGTTGCTATAACCTTGTTTGATAAAAATATGGTTGGGGATTTTTTCCTAACAAATACTTGTATCAGAAAAATGTATGAGTGTATGCCAAGCCTGGCTGCTTGGTTGATTACAGTACGTCCCAGATATTTTTACTTAACCTCTTTCTTTTTCTGAATTAGTAGTCATTTCCCTATGTCTGTCCCTATAGGATTTATACTTAGTTACCGCCATTTTGTGTATGGAGATACCAAGATTTAAGAGGTCACAGGCCCAGTGATACTTAGTAACCTAATTTTCCTTTGGTTTAAATTAGCCTGAGATTAATTATGTGGGAAGAACTGTGATCTAGTCACATTATAATACTGTCTCACCATTAGGATCTTGGGTTTGTGTTTGCTACTTAATTCCAATTAGTCTCAGCTTGCCCATTTCTGAAAGGCAGAGATGCCTGCTTTTCTTGGAAAATGCTTAGGAAGCTCAGCAGAATCGTAGGATTTGGAAGCTTCTAAAGTCATGAACACCTTGAGCCTTCAGGGAAAAAGGGAAACTCCTGGTGATGATTTCCTCCAAATGGGACAACCAAGGCTTGAATAGGTGAAAATGGAGAGGCAACAAAAATGCTCTCCAAATGTGGTTGGCACAGAGTTTTCTTCTGAAAATCCCCTGCACATTTTGTCTAAAAATCAGGCTATTTTAAGGTGGTTCAGTTTCAGCATCCAAAAATCAAGATATACATACGTGCTTATCACCTTTGAAAAGCTTGCATTTGTGTGTGGATGAGCTTCAGGTAAATGTGATTCTGTAAGTCCCTGTGATTCAGTTTTTCATTGCTTAATCAGCAAACAACTTTTCTTTTTTAACTGCTTCTCAGTTTATAGAGCTTTTTTGTGCCATTTGTTCTTCCAGGCAAAAAATGTTGCTACTGTATGTTGGACACTTTCTTTTGTAACATGCATGACCTAGGAACATTTGTTATGTGGTGTCTTTTTGTGAAGTTCTTATGGGACTGTCTGATATCATTGTGGTGCAAATTCAGGAAGGGGTAGCATTAGTTGCTGACCCAAGAAACACACTTGTCCATTTTTCCAAGCATTATTAGTCAATCGTGCATCTCAGCTGCAAAGAACCTGCACAATCAAAATAAGGGCTTGTGCAAACAGAAACGAGGCCATAATTTCTGGCATGAAGCATTTACAGACTCAAAAATGTATTTCTTTCTTTTAGTGATCATGAGATAAATATGAAAATAGGAAGCTTTACAGTAGTCTCATAGAATTGTGGAGTACAAGTGACCTTGGGAACTGTTTCGGTCTGGATTCAAATGTTGCAACTCAGGCCCAACTTTCTCATCAAGCAAAAAAACGCGACAGAGGGAATCGGTTGGAGTTGAAAGGAGCTGAGCTAACACTGCAAAGCTCTTGAAGAAAGCAAGCTGGAGATGTTACTGGTCAGTTGTGTCAGGGCAATAGTGTGTGCTGATGACTAAAATTTTAAAGTTTTAGGATTTGCTCTGGTGTTTATCAAAAGTCTGTTTTCTGAGTGGAAGTTGGAGACACTGGTGTCCTTTGTTTACTATGTAGTAATTATGTCTTTACCCTTATTTGAAAGGTTCTCGTGCCAAAAGATCCTCTGTTAATGGGTAAGATGGTAGAAGTGAATATTTATGAAGCTGGGAAACATTTTATGAAGGGGCAACCCGTATCAGATGCCAGAGTTTACACTGCATCCATCACCAGACCGTTAGCAAAAGGAGAAGTTTCTGGTTTAACAGAGGTGAGTAAAAGACATTTTCTGCTTTACTACACTGGTAAAACAGCAGCTGTTCAAGCATAATGATTCCATGCTATGTATCTGTTATCATTTTATAGTTCCCCTTTTATGTACACATGAAGCTTTAATCTTTCCTGACAGATTGAAATCTGAATTTAAAAGATGTGTTTGCTGATGCCCATAGCTTTACTTTGCTGACTGTAAAGGGAGTAATGTGCTTGTTTCTTGTTCCTCTTGTTGAGGAAAGAACTTACTAGAATTGAAAAGATTTAACACCAGTGATTATATAATTCAATGTATTTCAGTTCTAGTTCAGTGGAAGGATGAATCTGTTTATTTTGGTTTACGAAGCTGTTTTAAAAAATGTGTATTGATTATGTGTCTGTTAAAGCAGGTCAAAATTGGGTTCAGAGATTCAAAATTAATTGATGGGTAGGGGTATGGAATATTTACAATATATTTTGAAAAAAGGTCAACATCTGATTTAGTCACGTAAAGAAAATGAAACTCTCTTAAAAAGAGATCTGATCCTTATTTTACACCTCAGTAGATATGGCTGTTAGCCAAGTATTCTCAGACATTTCATGGAGCTCTAGTTGTAAAAACTGATGGAGTGTGAAATGAAAATGTGTATCACATTTCTAAGCATCATTTGATGTCCTTTCTCCAGCACTGTTGTTAGGATCTCCAAAAATATGTAGCAATAATTTAGCACATGGAAGAAGGATAATTGGCAGTTTATCCAGCCACCTTGCTGCTTTTGCACTAAATTGTTGTCAAGTATTAAAGTATATATGCATCCTTGTTAAAGGTCTAAGTAGTCATATTTAAAAGAAATAATCAATGCATACCTTATGTGACTAGTGTTAAGCTAAGCTACTTGGTCTCCTGAATAAACCTGGCTATGGAAAGACAGAGCATAATGCATCTCCTATAATGTGTTTAGCAGATGATGAAACCTAAGGACAAACACACTGCTAAACTCTCCTTTGAATAGTGTCTGTGTGTATGTGTATATTGGCCTGATAAGGGTCTGTAAGAGGAAAAAACAGCCAAAACCCTTAGATTGTCTGACTGGACTATGTAGCTATTTAAACACATCTGATTTTTTCATCAGAACACGTTTTTTAATAATTTGCTGGAACAGAACCAAGCCTGTCATTAAACTGAGTACATGCTGCCAGAAGCTTGCAGCATGGGAACAAGCAACCAGACTGTTGACTGAAGTTTCATGTGTTAAAAATGAGAGATAAATATATTAAAATCGAGGATACTGTTATTTTCTCTAAGAACTCATTCAAATGTATAGATCTGCTCCTGCCCTGTAAGTAGATATGAACAAGTACCTGGAATGCCTGGGCAAATGGCTACAGCAAGCAAATAAGGCAAATTGCTTTTCATGACTTTTGTGGCTGCCGGTGCTCCTTCAAGGGAGTATCTTATTTATGTTTGGTCCACTGGATGTGTTAGGAACTTCATCTTTCTGGAAAAAACTAGCATCTCAATACTTCAGTAAACTTTTGTACAGGGAAGCTATAGCTGAAAGGTTTTAATCATGCTTGGCCAGTGTATAATATGTAGAACACGAACTGAAATTGTTAGTGGGAAGTTCCTCCTGACAAGTCATATGTAAGTGGCAAATCAGGAACTTTCTTTAGGTTCCGAGGAAAAAAACGTCACAAAAGTCACCATTGGTTTTTGGCTGGGCAAAAGATGCTCTTTCTGTTGCTTTGTATGGTTGAACTGCTGGGAAACTTTTCCTGCTAGATATGCTCGAGACATTCGAACCTAAGATGCTTATGAACACGATAAAATGGGCAGTGTATGTCATATGACCCTTTGTATAGCTTGTTATGTGCCCAGGTGGCAGGCTGAGGAAAGAAGAACAAGATGACTCAGAGTGTATTTATCCATATACTCCCTCAAAAGTAGCCAAAGATCTTGGATCGTCAACAAGATCCCAAGGGTCTCCACCAGATTTTCAAAATGGCAGCATGCAGAACTAAAACCTTGGATAACTTTTACGTTAAGTCAAGCTATCAACTATATAATGGAGAGAAGAAACAGTTACCTAAAACAACTTATAAAAGAAAAAAATGAAAATGTGGTACTTTGGCTTTCTCCTTCCCATTTTTCACACAAATGAGCAAGAATTAGGACCTCCTTTATATTCCCAGGTGTGAAAGGTTGGGTAGCCAGCTGCCAGGTGGTTCTTTCTGTTCTTCAGCATGACTGTCCTCAGGGAAGAAGCCCTTTTAGGCACCAGCCAGCATCCTGTAGCTGGTGTGCTATCTGAGGTGCCCACAAAGTTTCTAGTGGACTTGTAGTCTCACCCTGTCAGTGGTAGGACTTCCTCTCAACTCCTTTATGTTTGTTGCTCCACGATGAGAGCTAATTAAGAGAAGCACGTGAATTTAAATGTAGATCGAGCTGATGTAGATAAAAAAAAGTGTGATAATGGGCTTGCACTGCAGTAAAACATTTATATGCTTCAGTCCATTCCCACTCAACACAGCACTTGGCTCTTTCCTAATGCCCATGTAAAATTGCTGGGGCTGCAGTGCACACCATACAGTTCAGCATGTTGCACAAATACTGTGATGGAGAGGGATAGATTGCTGAGTCAGAGCTGTAACGTGGTTGAAAACGGTTTGCAGCAGTTAAAAAGCTGCTATTTTTGTAGTGAATCCTAGGCGTCGCTCGCTATTATTAACAATATTTTCATTAGCTTATATGGGACGCAATAAAAGATACTTCAAAATAGATCACAGCTGTACTTCCCTCTAATGAAAAGTGTTCACAGGAGAAGTGAGAGCTTTTAAAACTGTAGCGTTTTTAGGGAAAATATTCATATGGCTAAAAAAATAAAGTTATAAAAATTGAGAGCACCATAATGTCAAAGCAAGCCATAAACCCATCCTAAGCAAGAAGAAATGTCTATAAATGCTGTGATGAGTAACACCTCCAAAAGATCAGAGCTTATCTGCATTGCGTGCTCTCTTTCTTGTCCGCTGTATGTCCCTCAATAATTTTTTATGAGTTCAGAGGGGGCCACTACAAGCAACATGGTGTATCTGAAGGAATAATTGTAGGCCTTTTTTTTTACCCTTTTGACTGCACAACTGGGGTGACAAATCGGTCTAAAGAAATACAAGAAGTAGGTCACCAACTGCAATTAACAGATTTGACTGGAAAAGAGGGAATGTAAAACGTCACACAAAGGGAAATTTACAGGCTCCATAAAATATTCACGCATTGTTTTTCTGTGCCAAATAAGAAGCAGGCAAATATTGCTAGCATTAATTCAGGATATTTCTAGCGTGTCTTTTTATCGTGCTTTTTCAATATATAAACACCACACCTAATATGTATATCCATTAAGATACTAATGATGTAGAATCTCTTAGCAGTTATTATATTCTCTAAGGAAAAAACTGTGACTAAGTAGATGTGCCTAGAATAAGGTTTTGACATTTGATAACATTAGGCTCTGTGACAGAAGTTGTGACAGGAAGGACAGAGGAATGTAGGAGTCAGCAGCTCAGGTTAAAAAGCTGTCAAAAGCGATCAGATTTACTGGTTGTAGTGGACATATTAAATATTAAAATGCACAGGTGTTTGCCAAGATTTTATTTTTTTTTCTAACTTCAGCCTGATTTTTTTTATAAAAGCCTTTCAAAAGTGAATGATGTCTCCAAGTTGCACAATTTTATAGGAGGGCTATTCTGGGGACAAATACATTTTGAAATTTCAATTAACTCAGGATTTTAAATCTACTATAGATTTATTTGGATTTAAAGTGTGGAGTTACTGATTCAGTAATAGAACAATATTTAGCAGATACATAGCAGAGGATATATAGGTGAAAGTTGAAATCAATAATACATGAACACGTGTAAAGGTATTTTTATATTTGGTTCTAGTGAATCTAACAGGATATATGTGGACTGGGCATTAAAAATTATTGACAATAACATTAAAAATCATCATTTAGACAAAAAAGGCATATCATGAGTTATTAACCGCAATTACAAATAACAGTGAATAAATATTTCAAATCTTTGATCAAGAATTAGTTCTACTAAGTTTCACAGGAAAAAAACAACATGTAAATGCTGCAGATGTGATATCCTTTCACTGAGATAGGCTTGGAAGTTGAGAAAGCCATAAGGATATACTTCAGCAGTTTGAGATTCAGTAAAGCAATTTGGGGGGTCTGCTGTGTTCTTAAGCACTCTGGTAAACTAGCTTTTGAGATTTTTGAGGTGGGTTTGCAATGCATATAGTACTGAGTACGTTGTCACTGGATAATAAATATTTTTGAAAAGTCAGCAGTGTGGGTCAACAGTCTGAATGTCATTCAATTTTAAAATAACATTTTAATATTTTATTTTTATTTATTTTATTTGGCCACATTTGGGGATTTTGACAGTTTCTCAGCAGCATAAAGTAAAATACCTAATAAATATACACTGTTTACAGAGAAATGTTTGCCCAAATCTAATAATTGAAAAAAAAGTCAAGAATCTGCAAGAATCTGATCTTGTTAGATATGGAAACAGAGTATGTTATGCTTCTGTACTCCAAAAATAATTCTAGTTGTTTACATATGTTCTGTGACTAGAGGAAAAAAAATATTGCAAGATGAGAAATATATGAAGAAGAGACCAAAGGACTGAGGGATAAAAATAAAAGGCTGGCTACCTGCCAGAGCTGTAATGAATTGCCAAAAATCAAAGCCCTATAAGTCTGAGGGCCTTTGGTGGGAAATTTTCATCAGATGGAAAATTAAGGCAAGAAAAAAATAATTTTAACAGACTACTCAGTTATGTAGTTATGATTGTTTTGTGTTCATAATTCCTGTTTCTATAACGCATCTATGACTTTCTTTTCAAGCAAATATAGGCACGTCTTTCTCTCAGTTATCTGTTTTCCATTGGCTTATGTGATAACATTCTCCATGTCTAAGACTTACCCTGTGAATGACTCCTGCTCTCAGTCCCCATTTGCAGTGTCTCCCTTTGTGAGTGTGGGATCTTGGTGCACATCTTTGTGGCTCCCAGGCCATGATAATATCTACGGTTGGCCCGTTAAGCTAATAGCTCTTCAAATCATTGGGATCTTCAGAGGAAACGAGGAGTGAGCCACTGATTTTCAGTTAGCAAGCTATTGCTTGTTCTGTTTTGTCTCCAAGCTGCCTTCATTTTTTTGCAGTAGGTTACTCTAACATTGTACTTATGGATACTGCTGAAGAAGCTTTCTGTTCCTGGTCTCCCAGTTAGCCATAGGTATTTTCTAGTTACATTAGCAAAAGATGACCTCTAAACATCATCCACCCTTTTTTCTGATGTTAGGAAGCAGGAAAGCTGCATATATCAAACACTTCTTTATAGCCTGCCAGAAAGAAGAATCAACAAAGCATAGCTTAAAGGGAACTCTCTGATCTCAGGTAGAAAGGGTGCTTCACTTGTGGGCAAAATAAAATGGAGAAGGGGGAAGAAAGTATCTTCTGCTGGAATAGAAATGAAAGAAATCATGGCAGAATTGAGATCTCTGTACTGGAAACTTCCTTCAAGGATTTGGAAAGAAATGTGGAAGATGTGCATAAAATTGAAGTCATTATTAAGCACAGTTTTTACATATGCTGGAGTTTCAAAGTGGTGGAAAACTTGATTCCTGAACAGGAACTAGAGATTAGAGATTTAGGGAAAAAAGAGAATGAGGAAGCAAACTTTGGATCAGAAAATGGCATAGAGGTGCGAGGAGAGGAATGTTTCATAAAATTACAGAAGCAGAAACTATAGAAAGTATGAGAAGAGCTAATGAAACATCGGAATTTCCCAAGTAGAAGGATGAAGTAAAACAAAATACACCTTTTATCTCTCTTGGAAAGCTACTTTACAAAGGGATCTTTGCATCACAATGTCCAAGTTTGAAAAATATATATGGAAGCTTCTATTTAAGATAAATATACTGAAAGGTAAAGGAATGTTTTCTGTGTAAAATAGTTTTCAGGTAATACTTCATAAAAAGATGGTGCAATATTTGGTGCTCTTGCATTCTTCGGAACATACCTTTTGTTGTCTCAATTGCTTTCTCTCCCTCTTTCTCTGAAAAAACTGATTGCGGTGCAAGGTATACAAATAGTGCTTTTGCATGAATTAATCTGTTTTATTTAATGTGTTACTTATGTTCCCTGCTGGTTGTAAATAGAGGTCATATAAAATGGTGTTAAATCTTTCTTAATTAATCCTTTTTTCTTATGTTTTCTTTGGTAATTTCACTAAGGTCACTATAAAGTTAATGTAAGAGAAGAGAAATTTTCTTTCTAAGAGTGGAGCTCAATACCATCTATGGATGTTTTTAAAAAGGACCTTCAAAAGTCTCATTTCTGCCTGAAAAAAAAGACAAACATTTGTAATGTGCTGTTCCTTAGGACTGATTTGCATAATCTATACATTATCTGCACACCATGTTGGCTTTGTTTGTTTGGGGATTTGAGTTGATTTGAATTTTTCTTCTACTTGAAAGCCTGACATTTCTCAGCTGAGAATCAGAAATTCAGGATGGATTTGATGGATTCTTTCTTACAGGCAAAATAGATTTTTCTTGCTGGGTTTAGATAAGTGCTGGATTGGATCACCTGTAGTGCTCGGGGAATTTTAATCAATACTAGTCTTTAGGAACATGCTTAGCAAATACTTGTGAAAAAAGCTCGAGATGCAGGTGAGCTGTCTTGGGTCATGGGTGGCAGCTAAGTAACTTCTTGTTTCCAGCCTTATCATCTCTAATTCTGTCAACATTTTAATTTAGTCAACAATTATTTGATGACTAGCAAACTGGAATAGAAGGTAGTTCATTGATCCAAAACATTCAGTTCATTGATCCAAGCCAACATGGCTTCACTAAAGGCAAATAATGTCTGACAAATTTGGTGACCTACGACAGGGTTACAATGTTGGTGGATAAGGGAAGAGCAGTTGACATTGTCTACATGGACTTGTGCAAAGCGTTTTATACTGTCCTGCATGATATCCTTGTCTCTAAATTGGAGAAACATGGATTCAACGGATGGACCACTCAGTAGATAAGGAATTGGCTGGGTGGTCACACTCAAAGAGTTGTGGTCAGTGGCTCGATGTCCAACTGGAGAGCCAGTGACAAGTGGCGTTCCTCAGGGGTTGGTACTGGGACCAGTGCTCTTTAACATCTTTGTTGGAGACATGGACACTGGGATTGAGTGCACCCTCAGCAAGTTTATTTATGACACCAAGCTGTGTGGTGCAGTCAACACGCTGGAGGGAAGGGATGCCATACAGAGGGACCTAGACAGGCTGGAGAGGTGGGCCTGTGCAAACCTCATCAAGTTCAACCAGGCCAAGTGCAAGGTCCTGCACCCGGGCTGGGGCAATCCCAAGCACAAATACCGGCTGGGCAGAGAATGGATTGAGAGGATACCTGAGGAGAAGGACTTTGGAATGTTGGTTGATGAGAAGCTCAATGTGGCCTGGTAATGTGCACTTGCAGCCCAGGAAGCCAACTGCATCCTGGGCTGCATCAAAAGAAGTGTGGCCAGCAGGTCGCAGGAGGTGATTCTCCCCTTCTATTCCTCTCTTGTGAGACCCCACCTGGAGTACTGGATCCAGCTCTGGGACCCCCAGCATAAGGACACGGACCTGTTGGAGCAGGTCCAGCAGAGGGCTGCAGAGATGATCATCAGCCTGGACTCACCTCTCCTATGAGGACAAGCTGAGAGAGTGGGGGTTGTTCAGTCTGGAGAAGAGAAGGCTTCAGGGAGACTTTATAGCAGTCTTTCAGTACCTGAAGGGGGCTACAGGAGAGGTAGCGAGGGACTCTTTATCAGGGAGCGTAGCAATAGGACGAGAGGTAATGATTTTAAACTGAAAGACGGTAGATTTGGAGTAGATATTAGGAAGAAATTCTTTACTGTGAGGCTGATGAGGCACTGGAACAGGTTGGCCAGGGAAGTTGTGGATGCTCATCGCTTGAAGGCCAGGCTGGATGGGGCTTTGAGCAAGCTGGTCTAGTAGAAAGTGTCCCTGCCCAGGGCAGGGAGGTTGGAACTCAGTGATCTTTAAGGTCCCTTCCAATTCTAACCATTCTATGATTCTAGGATTTCTCTGCACTGCATAGAGGGTAAAAATACATAGAGGTGATTTAAGGCAGCAAACCCAATAGCCAGCATGAGGTCTTCACCAAGTGGTTTTTATCCTGAGGTCTTCAATTTAATGGCCACGTTGTCTTTCTGCCCATCCCTCAGCAGGGCTGAATTTCAACTACAGTGATTGATCTCAGCTGAAACACCACATATTACATAGCCCTTTCTCAAACAAATGCTCTCCTAAGTCCATTTCAGGTGAACTTTAGTTTATTTACTTTTCATTTCCTCAACAGACAGTGTTGTTTGGCTGAATGTCACTGTCTAATCACATTAAATTACATAATTATGTTAATCCTGTGCAGTGCATGCAATAAATGGAAATAGTAATGACTGGAATGATTCAACTGTAAGTCATTTTCTGGAGAATGAGTGAAGGTTAAACAGAAATGTTCTCCCCCTCCTGCCTCCAGAAGCAAAACTCCAAATGCTAAAATAGTTCTGCCATTTTTGTATATAATTGCAAGTACTTGACCTGCTGATGCTGCGCCGCAGGATGAGTGGGTGGGTTCTGCTCTCCCTTGGCATAGGGACAAATTGGAAGTGTGCAGCTGTGGTAATTATAGTTACGTGACACTCCCTGTAATATTTAGGAGTTCCTTTTAAAATACTTTTTATTTTCAATCAGAGCTTTAACAAACAAACTCTTTGGAGAGAATCAAAAAGCATTTTTTTTTCGGTAATGCTCTATCATTTAAGGTACCAGGTTATAAATTCACTAAGTTTTACTTGGCTTTCAGGAAAAAAAAAATGCAGCAGCCACAACTTTTCTCAATTTTTCTGTTGTTTTGGAGGTCATCTGTTTCCAACTCATTGTGCCGGCAAAAGTCATTATAAGTTTGACTTAAAGAGTTCAATATAAGGGCAGGTGCCAAGGATATTCAGCCCGTGTATACATTGTATCTTTGCATGTAGTAGTAGTCCCTTTTTATTTTTATTACTACTCTTAAGATCACCAAAAAGCTCACGTAGGCAGTATTAGTCTCTCCATTCCTTCCCTCTCTTTCCTTTCCCTGCAAGCAAAGACACAGTCAGAGGCACAAGATATTTATGTCTTGGATGAATGATTTTTCTGCCTGCTCCTCATCTGTCAAAGCTATAATCGTAGTAGACTCTCTACATGAATATTTAAAAGAGACAGCAGGAAAAAGGCACGTGGAGCTTGTGAGAGGAAATAGAGGTTTAGAAGGGTGATATAACTGTCCCCATCACCAAATGAAAGGTCAGTAGGAGATTTGATTTTTACGCATACAAGGTATTAGAACATTGAACTTCTGCCTCTTAGAAATATATTTATTTCCAAAACCATTGAAATAAGAGGTTTCATTAGCTTTGAGATTGTTTTAAGGGCAAATAAAAATAACAGTCGGGAGATTCAGCTTTTTTTTTTTTTTTTTACTTAAACTGTTTAAAAAGTGTATCTCATTTCAAAGAAATTAGCAAACCATACTAAAGGCAAATTAGGGTGTTCTGTATTCCTTAATATTATTAAATGTTCAAAAATTTTTATTAGGTTCTCAGTAGATTAATGGTTTTGTAATAGTCTAAAAAGCATCCTTTGTGTTCTTATTGATTCTCTTTATGGTAATGAGAATTTACTAAGATATTTATAAATTTTGCAAATAACAATATTTTTTTCTGACTGTTCTATTAAAACAGTGTTGAACCGATCCAGCAATATTAGGATTAATTGTGAGTTGAAGTAGAATCCTGTTATCGTATCATAGTTTCTCACTCAGACTTTGATAATATTTGGATATAGTTATTTACATTTATGTTTTTTTAATATACTTGTCAATAACATTAGATTAGACTTTTTTTGTGCTGTCAAGGGTAAAAAGGTAAACAAAAAGGGGAAAAGGCTCTTCAGTAGGAGAAATAAATGAATTTTTAAGCTTTTATCAGTATTAAATTATATTTTGTGTATGGGCATGTCTGCATATAAAAATTCAAAGGCAAATTTACGGTGGCTATATCTTTAACTGAAATTAATTACAGTTGAGTAATAAGGATGAGGTTCTATTTGGTGGCTACATTGGAAAAAATTTATCTTAAAATATAGAAATGCTATACTTCAATGAACTGAATGTGAAATTCATAGCCTTAAATTTAGTCCTCCAAAGATATACTCCTAACTACACTACAATATCCAAATAATTTACTGTGACCCTGTGGAATACATTAGAATGACTGTGTCCTTAAGGACAGTTCACAGAAAGATGTAGTATCTAAGCAAGCTTAGTAAACTAGTGCTTCTTCAAAGGCCATGTACAGTAACTTTGTGTTTGTCCAGGCTGTGTTCCATATCAAGTTTAACATTCACTCGAGATCCTTTGTCATGTAATCAGATCAAAGTCTTGGTCACACCATCAGCCATTAAAGCATGTTGTTGCAGATTTACTGGACCAAACAGCAACAGAAATAAACCCTTGCCCTCCTACTACAATCTCTCCCCCAATCTAAGATTTTTTTTTAAAGGAGTCCTCTCAAACTACAAGAGGAATAATCACTGTAAAGTTTCCATTCTACTTCTAAGAAACTTGGCTCATTGCCTATTACACTGAAGGTTTTCATGGGACCTGACTCTTAAATTTATTTAACTTTAGGTTCAGTTCTTATTTGTAACAAGTTCCAAAGCAAGCTGTTCCAGTGGGCTTTATCAAAGACCATTAAGTAAAAGAAACATGTAGAAAAGTAACTAATTATATAAGCACTTCATTAAAGCTGTTCAAAGACAGCTTTACCTGTGGTTAGTGTACAGTACACCAATCTTGATAACCTTCCCCTAACTGCTTCCCATTGTGTATTTAAATGACTTGAAATATTCCCCCACCCATCTTAAAGATGTAGAAAGATTTTCTACTGGCTTACTCCAATGCCAGGTGAAGTCACTCATGCGAACTAAAATCCAGAAGGTATGACTGGATTTGATGAAATTGTCTTATCCAGCATCGGGAAGGAGAAATATTGCAGTGAATGATCTAGTCAGTCTAGCATGAGATGTTGTGGTATGATATGGTTAGTGTGGATAGCCCAAATCTCCTAGACATTCCCACTAAAGTAAAATTAGCCATCCATCTGTTTGTATGGTCTTTTCAGTATTAAGCCTTTCTTTTTCATCAGAACAGATTCCAAAGCTTGTTGATCGTTTTCACTGAGAGTCTGCTCTAAGCAGATTTGCAGGTGTGCATCAGAAACAGTTCGTGTTTTGAGGTTCCAAAGGAGTCAGAGGGCTTCAAGCACAGTTTTCCTGTGTTAGAAACTCAAGCCCACAGGATGTTCAAATTTTAGCATATTTACTTTAATTTCTTTTGGTGGAGTCAGGACCACAACCCAGGTTTGGTGTAATAAAATTACGATCTTGGGAAAAACTAGGACACACTTCTTCCACCCTCGATACCATAAAAACCTCATACTTTGGAATTATGGTGAGGAAGATATATGTACTTCAGTGGTGCTTCAGCTTTTATTTGTTGTGGTCACAAGCACTGGCATAAAGTTATTTTTAATTAGCATACACTGGTGTAGAGTCAAAACCAAAGTTGAACTACATCTGAACCATCAAGCTATGCAAGAAATAATACGGATTTTTCTCATGTAGTCTTTACTGTAGAGAAGGGCTGACAAATCATTTTTAAAACAGAAACATGAATTTAAAAAAATTTCAGTGATGAACATTTTTTAAAAAGAAATTTAATTTTTTTAAATTAATTTTTTTTAATGTCTTTTAAATTTCTTTGAATTGTTCTTGGTGATGACAATCACACAGAATAATTAAGGGCCTGCAGACAGACCATGTTTGACCTATGTAGCTCATCATTCCATAGGAACATAGCATTTCCCAGCTTCTGGCTCAACATAATTCAACAAATGCTATAATGAATGTTGATGTTGCTGGGCTATCAATGTCTTCTGGATGACATCTCTCATTTTGCCTTTTTACCTGGTCTTACAAATAGAAACATTGTTTTGTGGGACTTGGCCTGTAAAGAAGCCCTCTCCATGGATGCTTGAGCGTATTGTCATTATACTAGTGCAGAAATGGCCGGCCTCTGGTGTGGGATGACCTGCAGCCACCAGAAGAGTTCACCTGCCTTGCTAGGTACTATCCAATACCCTCTTTTCCAGTGGCTACCGGGTGAGGGTCATAAATGTCGGAGCATATGTGATGTGCAGAGAAGGACAGCTAGTAGCTACTAATCACATGACAAATTTATGTCTGGTTGTGGGTCTGGCAAGGCATGGTAATATAAGGATCACAGTAGACTCATGTGGCCTATCAAAAAGGATTGACCGTCCACGTACTACAACACAAGATGGATGAGTGATTGATAAATGGCAAAAGGAATGAAATGTGACTGGCTGGAGAGGCAGACATCAAATGCAAAGCAAAAAGCAAAAGCCACATCAAAATTCATATTCTTTTTCTTTATTCTCAGCATAACCGTGGCGTCATTGAAACAATATTATATGAGAAAATTATTCACTAAATATCTTAGCTTTCAAATTGATGGATTCTTCTTCATTGCTACATATATATGTATGTATGTACTGTGGCAGAACTTGAACACATGCTTCATTTCAGATTGGTGTGCCTTGGAAATTTTTGTGAAAATACTTTTGATGGAACAATGATGTATAGGCAGTACATTTAAGCTTCTTTTGTCAAAACCTTGCATAGCTACAAAAAGTACCTATGTATAATATCGACCAGATGGATTTCTGGTCCTTAAGAAAGAGTTATCAGGACTAGAGGTTTTTTTTAAAAATCTCGTCCTTGTTTTGACATGACTTCATGTGTGATTGTAAGTCATTTCAGTCAGTCTGACTGTGCTTTATCTTATCCGTATGGAAACTATTTTGCAATTCTCACATACAAAATCTCTGATAAGTGCAGATAACATAATTGTCATACAAAAAGGATGGCTGTGAATATCCATTTCTGACACAGTTTTTTTTTTTTCTAAATACAAGAACTTTAATTTGGTAAAGTAATGGAAGTAGTGCTTAGAATGACAGGAATTCTTTTCCTCTTTCAACTATTCAACATGTATCTCTGTCTAAAGAAACATTAGTTCATTATTTTTTCAGTGAGGAGTGCTTAAGATTCTGTAGCATAATCAGATTGTCACAGAACCACAGGGAAAAGCCACATGTGTAGCTCTTAAGTGCTGGAAAGGAATGAATTAGAGTTATGCTTGGGAAAGTATCTTGTGTAATAAAAAAAACTGTTGTAGTTTGTAGTATGGAGACATCAAACATTTTAAAATCCACATCCATCCATTTGTTAAAGACTAGGTTAACTCCTACGGTTGTCATCTGTTGGCTTGCATATCTCACCCATGTAGGGTCCTCATACATGTTTGCCATTTTCAGGTTGTCCTTGGTTTTATTTGTGTTTATCTCTGATTTTCTTAATTTCCTTCACTGAAAGTAGTGGATTTTAGTATTACCTTATTTTAGGAAAGATTTTATGCGTTTCAGAGAAATAGAGGTGAGTGAAACTCCTTTCAAATATTGTGAATCTGTCATAAGAACTTCAGCTTTTCCTCACTTACAAGGACATGGCCTACAACCGCTGATAAAAACTCATTACCATTTTAATTTAGGTCTAACGTGGCAAATCTGAACAGTATAAGAAATACCTTTGCAACAGTTTATTATTTAAATTCATTCTCATATCCTGCATTGCTATGCAATGGTAGCATGCAATCAGATAGGTTCCTCAGCTGTGAAGAGGTGGGGGGAAGTGGGAACTACAGACTCTTTGTATTATGAGCAAGCTGGTTTGTTGAATCACTGTTCCCCATGCAAAGCAGTACCACCTCCTTCCCTTTCATATGTATTTTTTTATCCAGTTTTCATCCAGTCTTGCATTTAGTTTTGAAGCACTATGAAGCAGAGACAGTTTTTGTACAGGGAAGCTGCATTCACAGAGTTAGAGAACAAACAAGTGAGTAGTTGAACTAACAAAGCCTGGTTTCTCATGCTTATGGTCCCCTGGTTCCTTCCATGTTTCTACAGCAAAAACCACAGTTTCTTCTCCGCATCTTCTCTATCTTCTCTGATTGCCCTGTGGACAAAAATGTGTTGTAGGTGGTCTGTGCAACTATTGCCTGTGATATGGAGTATTAGGAATACAGATTGCTCAGCACGGTGATGGCAAAAACCAGATTGTTGAGGCTGGGCTTTGGCCTTTCCCTCAGTGAAAGCACTGATTTAGATCTCTCTGTTTTTTCTACCAGCCTTTGACATTTATGTGAAACTTAGTGAATTGCTCTTCCATTGCTGGAGTGAATGAGTAGGTTCAAAAGTTACTAGGATGGGCAGAGACAATGAAATGGAATCGAGGACACTCTATGTTCAGCAGCCAATTTCAGTTGATACTTGTATTCATCTAAAGACAAAGGCAAAAACAAAACACCAAAGAAAACTGTATTAAAATATTATGGGTTGTGTTCTACAGACCAGTGTCCTTTTCTAAACAGAGAAAAAGTGTAGCACTGCAATGACACTGAAGACTTATGGAACTATATATAGACTATATATATATAGACACTGAAGACAATATATATATAGACTCTAACTGCTAGACAAGAAGAAACTAAGAATGTTATTTCTTACATACATGTGTGCACAAATTATTTGGAGTGTAAAGTGAAGTACTCTGAACTAAGGAAATTCTAGAGTTTCAGTTCCTCTTTTCCATGTAAATGCCAACTATATTATGTTTCAACCTTTAATTATGTGCTTATGCACTCTTTTCACACACACACAGATTTGTTTCCTTCTGTGCACAGAGCTGAGTCTATTCATTTAATAAGCTATTGTTAGATATTTTTCCTCTTCATTGTTCATTGTGTAATAGCAGTGTTAGCAGTGTTCTTTGCTACATGCTGTTTAAATCTCACTCTCAAGGGAGTTATTAATTTCTTTTTAACCTTTCCTGTGACCCCCATAACTAAATATCAGAGTGCTTCAGAAACAGTAATAAGTTTATTTTTACATTATCCTCCTGAAATGCAGCTTTAATTTTCCCATTTCACTGATGAAGATGAGGCAGATGTTCAAAGTGTCCACTAGAAGGTTACTGTAGTCAACAAACTTGATGGTGATCAGTTTAAAATGCTTGGAACTGTATATTTACAAATTATTAAAATTCTGTAGCATGCGTTCAAGCAAATTGCAGTGGTCACTGTTCAGCATTTAAGAGAAACTAACTCCAGGGTATGAAGTCTCAAAGAAACAGAGGAAATTAGTACTTGTTAGTTCATAGTTGATACCAGAGGAGCTGATTTTCTCCTCATGAGCTAATCTTGGGAATTATCAGATACAACCTGATAGAGCACACCGTGTAAAACCTGTGTGGGAGAAGACGGAGGTCCAGTGGGTTCATTGGAGGCTCTTAGCTGTGGTACAAATTGCCAGCATTTGAGCATGATAGTGCTCAAGTTCATGCTTATGCACTTCAATCCTTTACAGATACAGAAGTTGGTTGTCTAGTCAGACCACCCTCTGAACCATACAAATGCTCTCCTGAGGGCAGATATTCGTTACAGCCTGTAGATTGGATATGTACTGTGCTTTGATGTCTTAGACAGAGCGCCAAGGTGCTATCATGATTATCTAGCATAAAATACACGGCAAGCCAAGAAAGCTTTTTCTCATGTAATCTTTATTATTGTGGAGAAGGGCTGACGAATCATTTGTAGAGACTGGGGATACAGAGATTATGTTAGAGCAGTTAGGCTTGCTAATCACAGAAAGTAACCATTGTTTGATGTTTCCGTGAGAGAGTCCTCCATTAACTGCAGTTGAACTTGACTGAGTGTGAAATTAAAAAGGAGACTCGGATTTCAAGACACTCCCTCAGGTGCTCAGAAGTATGCTAACTGGCACTGTGGGAGACCTCCTAAAACAACTAAGGATACTTAAAAGAAAGAGGCCATGACAATATAAAAAGAAAACCTTTGTATTATCACTGAACCCACAAAATTGGACAAGATCAGTCACACTTTATTAACTGTTAGATGTCACACTTGCATGAAGGGCACCTTTTTGCCAAAGATCTGATTCCAGCTGTGCTTGGTGAGCATCTGTAGTCCCAGGAACTGGAAGTGTTTAATACTGGGCAGAAAAGTCTGTGAAACTGAATGTTAGATACATTGTCAGGAGACTACATATTAGAGCATTACCTAGCTCCAAGAAGATGTATTAAAAATGTAAGCTTGATAGAGAGAAAGGATTTTAGAGGCTATGTTGGCTTCTGGTGACAATTGGAATCTAAGACAGGAATTGTAGAGACCTTATTTCTGGCTTGCATTATGGCACTTGAGACGCTTCAGTCTTCTTTGTTTCTCCACCTATAAAATGAGGGAGACATCTAGATCCCACAGCTACCTAATGGTGTGAAATTTGAAACTCTGGAAAGTAGTGTAATTCCTAAATATTAATAATGCTCATTTTATACCATGTTTATTATCTGTGAGGCTGAGGTGTAAGAAGGGCCATATCCTTTTTCTCTCTGATTGTCTTATAATACAATGTTGATGTCTCCGTGGAACATTCCATTTGTAATGCTCGGTTCTGTAGGAATAGATGGAAACACCATAAATTCAGGATTATGACATACTCTAGGATCAAGGGGAAAGCTTCAGCCAAGAATATGAATATGTACATTTATCAGTTTATTCTACTTTGCTCCATGTGAAAGATCTTTAAAAGCTTTTCCTGATTTTGAGAGAGAATGTCCCTTGAGATATTTCTTGGATATTTATCACAGTGGTCTTTGCAAATAACAATGGTTAGAAAGGCTTTTACTATTTTATGCTTTCTACCATTCGGGACTATAGAATTCCTCTTAAAGATAGTGTTTTAATATATACTCTGAGAGTTCACTTCCAAGTAAAAACAGTATTACTCATTTCATTGTTGTTATGTGAATATCATTCAGTTCTAGTGCAATTTCTAGTGGCATGAATATATATTTTCAGATCTAGCTATTCATGTTACTGAGTACTCTTTCTGATGGAAACTTTTTGTGTCTTTGCCTGTAGCTACCGTTGACCTCCATATAATTGTCATTGTTATTTCAAGATTTAAAAGGAAAGCAAAAAGGTGGTGGTCTCTGAAGGCTTGTGCTATAAAAAAAAAAGTATATTGTATTTCATTTAATAATCTCGTTTATAGAACAGTCTTTGAACATTCACATACTACTAGCTCTTTGTCATTTTTTCATCATCAAAAAAAATAAACTGAGAAAATTGTTGTATTGTAAACACAACCTTAAAATAATTTTTAAAAAAAATATCTCTATGATCCTTTAAAAAAGGAGCTAGCTGGACTCCTGTGAAATGATACCTACTAAGACATGCCATGGTCTGCACACTGAAAAATGGTATCTAGCGTTATTACAAGTAAATGTATATCCTGTAATTCACTGTAATATATTTTCAAAGCTGTGAAGCCTGTGCTCGTGATCTCTAGCAAACAGATTTGTCTGTTAGCCAACTAATTACCACATAAGTGCCCAGAGCAAGCACCTGCCATCTCCTTCATAAAACTGTGCTATGCACAGCGAAATAAATAGTGACAGATCCCCATCCTGAATTTGTCCACATTGTGCTGCTAGGTTCATTCTTCATTTCAAGTCATTACTCGGACGACTTTGTGATTTTTGAATCACAAACTTTTTCCACTTCAAAGATATCTCAGTTCTCTTGTGGTTGCAAGTGCTAGCTGGAATGTTGGTTTGCATGCTGCTTGTCTCAGGCACAGTGATTGACACCCCTCACACCTTATTTAAAAAAAAAAATTAAAAAAAATCCCAGAATCCAGACATCACACTATTTTTCAAAATGTTGCTTCTGACCTTGAATGACGGATTATTGTGATGATGCATTATTTGGATAGTGGGAGGACACTGAGTCACTAAGTTTAATAGCAGCATAAAGTATAAATATGTAAAAAAGCAGTCAGCTGCTGGCTGGAAGAATTTCTAGGTAAATATAAAGAAACAAGCTGCAACAAGTGGGTGTAATGGAAACCAGCACAAGACTGTGTTTTAAACGTTTTTGAGGTGTTTTTGGCTTGTGTCTCCTAAATTGTTTGTTTCTCTTCTTTTTGTTTCTTTTATTAGTTGATGTTTTTGCTTGTTTTCCTCCTCCTCAAAGTGTACATCAAAAAGGAAGTCATTTAATAAGCCCCGGTTACTCAGCCTTCTGTCTAGCTTTTAACTGCATTATGAATTTTGAGAGCTCATTGAGGTAGTGATCCTTAAAGACTACTTAAGGGAGGAAAAAGAAGTAGGTAGGCAAGAACCTACCCTTGGGTAAGAACATGGAAGAAACCAGAGAGATGTGTGCCAAGAAGAATACCAGTGGAGCTTACAGCTTACAGTGATGGTGGGGAGTTCAAGTAGAGTAACTTACAGAGAGGGAATAGGTTTCTTTTATACTTTCACATGGGAATATTAAAGTTTGAATTTAATGTTAATGGAGGAGGAGGAAGTTCTAGAGGTGCGTCTGTGTGACATGGACAGAAAGTCATGATATGGCATGTCACTCCAAATTTGAGTTCCTTTTGGCATCTCTGCTTTTGTTTATTAGGAGAGGTGATATGGTCAGATGATGCAGGAGAGAAATGGGAAGAAGTAGAAGCGAACAGGACAGATAGGAGGATATTGTAGTACTAATCAAGGTTAGAGGCCATTGAGTAATGGGAAAGGTGTTTTTTCTACGCTGAGGAAAGGAATCAGACAGACTATGCAAGTGTTACTGGGAAATAAAAAAGATTTTGCTGATTTGCTATGCAGTTCAGGAGTAGGCCCTCGTTAAAAGATGATGTCCATAAGGGATGACAAACCTGGAAGAAACTGTCAGAATTGCTGCAGCTGAGCTTAAGGTCAATCAATCTCTATATCTTCCCATTATTAAATGTATTTTATGGTTGCATTTGACCCTGGTCCAGCTGCTAGGAGTATTGCTGACCTGACTTGACTGGGTCATGCGTGGTGATCTTGATATAAATTGGGAATTGGTAACTGGAACGAGTTCAGCGTAGGGTCACAGAGATGGTCAGGAGCTGGAGCACTTGGCGTGTGAGGAGAGGCTAAGGGACCAGGCTTGTTCAAGCCTAGAGAAGGAGTGGTTTCAGGAGACACTAACAGAAGCCCCCCAGTGTCTATGGGAAGGTTACTGAGAAGACCGTGCCCAGTGCTTCACCAAGGAATATGTAGAAGGATAAGAGACAGTGAGCACAAGTTGAAACGAGAGGTTCAGACTGGATATGAAAAGAAACATTTTCCCCCTGAAGATGCCAAGCAGTGGAACAAAGACCCAGAGAGGCTGTGCAGTCTCCATCCTTAGAGGTTTTCAAAGCCCAACTAATTGAATCCCTGAGCAAACTAGGCTATAGCTGACCCTTCTGTGAACAGGAGAATGGACCAGATTCAGTCTGAATTATCTTAGGATCCTATGACAGACAGTTTTAGTGACTACAAGTATTCGTAAGATGCTTTGATTAATTTATTTTCTTGCTCTAACTTCAGTGGTAATGATTTGGGGTTAACAGATTAAGAATCCTAATTATTGCTAAGACTCTGACCGTTTACTGAGAAAATAATAAATCTGTATTTATCCTTCAGCTCAGTTCTGCCCCCTCATTTATATATTAAATCGTACAGTCATACATCATACCCAAACACAAACATATATGTATATATGCACGCAAAAAAGGAGAAACAATCTGAAAATCCTTTGCAAAAGTTCCTGGCTGCTTTGTTTGTTTTTTCAAGGTTTCCCATTTCTTAGAATGGGTAAGTAAATTCCATGTCTATTTAGAATCAGTGAATTCCTAGGAACGGTGTACAGCTTATAACATCTGACACAAGCAGGCTTGCAGACAGCATTTTCTCTTAAAAAAATAGCACTCTGCGTTCATTGGAATACACGGTGGCAGGGATGCTTCTTAAGGGAATTATCACGTTAATTCCATTAGAAAAAAATATTTTGTATGCCATTTATTTTCTACTTTAAGATCAGCATTCCACATTTGCAGAAGGCTGGTAGAATTTCATAACTAATAAGTCAAAGAAGCTCTCTTAATACCTACAGAACTAAATGTGTCTTCCGGAACTATTCAATAAAATTTAATTTACATATTTTTTGGACGTAAAATCTATGTGACCTTCAGTAACTGTTTGTTTTTTAAATCTGAAAAAATGTCTCCAAAGTGTAATAGCCCAGAGTTTCAAATGGCGCAGTAGGATATGTAATGCATATTTTAACATGTTTTCTTTTAATTTGTCACACAGACTTGTTGTGCATGATTATATAAAAGTCCGTATTTCTAAACCTGTAGTACAAGTGTGTAAAGATGTACTCGGTTGGGCTAAAAAATTCAGAAGTCTAATTTATCTTGAGATATGCTCAGTCAAGTAGTTTTTCACAGCAGTTAGCTAACACTTCAAGCTCTAACAGTGCCCCTGAGCCATAAAAGAAATTTGCATGTAAGAAATGTTTTGAATCTATTAAAACCTCAGCTCAGAGCTAAAGAATTGCTCTCATGTCTTTGTTGACTAACATGAAGTGGGATCTTACAAAAAGCTGGGCTGTGATCGACAGATACCAAAGCTTAGGTTTTGATGTGATTATATATTTCTTTCATGCATAGCAGTTTAAGTCTGGGACTGGAGCTTCAGAAAGACAGCAATCAATGGGTCTGTGCAAGAGTACACAAAATATATTACTCCTGGCAGTCGTCAAGGCAGAATTATTCAAAAAATAATCTGAAATGCATTTGATCATACACTAGATGGTTTAATAATTTATATTATACCTTATTAGCAAAGTCTTGTGTTTACTTTGTGGCTGCCAAAACAAGATGAAAGGCTGCCTCCATGGAAATACAAGATGCTTAGCTCAAAGTGTCTGTCTTTGCATTTCAGTTTGATATTTTCCCATCCACCTCCATTTTGATTATTAGTATATAGGTTTAAATCTTAGAGTACCTTTTCTTTCATTGCAGTCTTTCTTAGTGAGAGCAATGCTCCTTATTAACGAGTCCACCAAAGAGTTTATGGCCTATGAAGACTTAAATTAGTATAAACACATCTATCTGGAAACTTCTTTACCTTAGGATTTCCTCCAAGTATTTTTTTTTTTTTTTGGGCTAAAAGAGGCTTTGGATTTAGTTCTAAATTCCGCTGAACTGAATCATTATGTTAATCTTCCTGAGTCTTGCAGCTACAAAATTGTTATTTCTGAGCTTAGTTTAAGAAACTGTTGCACTCTGACTAGTAATTGTGTATAGTAAATATTACCAGTTATATCAGTTCAGAATATTACAGAAACACCTTGAAGATTTCGTTGAAAGGCTAATGCGCCGCCAATATTTTATCTGGAGATACAAGTAAAGGCCTTTCCGAATTAATACTTCTCTGAAGTGAGAGCACAGGGAGTGGACCAGAGTAACTGCTAGTTCAACAAATGAGATCTTTGCCTCCACACATCCTTTTTGCACCATAGGTGCATGAAAAAGCTCTGATAAAAACCCAGTTTTCTGTGGAGAACTCCCCTCCCCATGAAACATGAAAGATCTTTTCTGCGGGTGTCTTGGAAAGCTCTTCAAGGCACAGTGTATGGAAAGCTTTAAGTGAGAGGATCTCAGAATATAGCACTACAGTATTGCAAACTCTGAAGCTCATATGACAGCTCAAAGAAGCTCTTGTAATTTACCTTATCTACCTTAAAAGGCTTAATTTATTTTTGGTTTCTGTAACTTCATCTTCTCCCCTCCTTCTCTGTGTGTGCAATATACACCACAATGTATATACTTTACCTGAAAAGTAGTTCCGCAGAGTCTACAGAAGGACTTTTTGCCCACATAAATATGTATCTGTACAGTGGTTTTCACTAGCACAGCTGCTAATGTGGTACTTGTATGTTAGTAAGAACTGATTATGTTCCAGGCAGGCACTTCAGTGTTGTCCAGACTGCAGTGAGGGCCGCCCAGCCCGTAGCTCAGGCTTCAGAGGGTGCAAGAAGAGAGTCAGCTTAGCAGAGCTCTTCCTCTTCTCTCCGAGTTTTGTGCCGTGTCTTACAGAGCTGCACAGCAGACTCTTAGGAAGAGGCACCTGCCTGCAGGTGTCTCTGAGAGATTATCCTGTTGTTAAAAGCTGTTGTGAGAATTGCAAGGGGGACAAAGGACTGCCATTTTCTAAAGGAGCCTTTCAGTTGTAGGGAACCAGAGGTACCCTTTTTTACAAATGTGTTTTCTCTGACAATAGTGACGGACATTTTCAAGGAAGTCAGTGGTATTACCCATGCATTAGTGTTGCAAGGCAGAATTTTGGGGCAAACTAGAGAATAGATCTTAGAAAACATGGATTAGATTAACATATTCATTACTTTTCTTGAAAGAAAATATTTAGCAGGATCATTTGAAGAGATGTCTATCAAATAGAAATGCAGCAGTGTTTTAAGTAATAAGCTGTGAAGTACGTCTTAAAAAAAAGGGTCATTCTACTTTGCAAATGGTGATCTTTTTTTTCCGTCAAAGAACAGTGTAATCCATGAGAAAAATTGTAAAGAATTCACATTAGCAAGGTAATAGGAGTAGTATTTCATGTACTCATCTATTGAAAGAAAAGCTTCTGGTTTAAAGTGTTTGACAGTCTCTTACGTGATCTGATATACTGCAAAAACGTGAAAGATTTGAGCACTTTAGAAAATGTGGCTACCAGTAGGAAAAAATATAAGATAGAAGGAAAACAGAAGTGTAGTGAAATTGTGAGAATTGTACCTCCAACCCAGTTAAGTTTCAGCATTAGGAAAGTACCATAAGATAAAACTTCACCTGCAGAAGGAACATAAAAAATGGGTTCAGTGTATCACTATGATCATCTGATTTATGGGAAATGAAGAAAACGGGGCTCGCAACTTTACAGACTGACTTACTGAGATGAAATAGCATTGTGACAACTTGCCATGGGGCCAATGAGTTCCCCATGACTGGAACTTTGTAAATCTTGCTAAAATCTCTTTTGCCGTTCTGTCCTACTAGCATTATGCAGCACTAATTAATTTATATGCATTTCATGTTGCAGTAGAGGTTTAAGAAAACAATATGGTAACAAAAATAACAGTACAGGCTATTCATGATGGAAATTATAGCAACAAGATGAGACTATTTAGTTTTATGTTGGAAAACAGAAAACCTGTAAAAGAGAAATTAAGTGTCAGTGAAATCACTACTGAAAATTGCTGCAGAGGAACGTGAATGAATGCATGACAGTAATGTGTTTAATTGTTAGTAAAACAGGGGGGGAAAAGGCCTTCAAGACTTTGTACAACTTGTAGCTTGTGTTTGGAGTGTTTTGCTGGCAAAATGGTGTCTGGCAAATTTGATGGCCTTCTGCTAAGGGGTTACAGCAGTGGTGGATAAGGGAAGAGTAACTGACATCATCTACCTGGCTTTCTGCAAAGCATTTGATACTGTCCTGCACGACATCCTTGTCTCTAAATTGGAGAGACACGGGTTTGATGGATGGACCACTTGGTGGATAATGAATCAGCTGGATGGTCACACTCAAAGAGTTTGTGGTCAGCGGCTCCATGTCCAACTGGAGATGAGTGACGAGTGGTGTTCCCCAGGGGTCGGTGTTGGGACAAGCACTGTTTAACATCTTTGTTGGTGACATGGACAGTGGGATTGAGTGAGTTACAAAGTCCTTTATGAGGCACTGGCCCTTTTTATCTGTTTTCTAAGAGATAGCATTTAGTCTCATACAACTAAGTATTCAGGACTTTACTGATTATCAAGCTGTATAGAAATATTTAATAAGGAGTTGAGAGTCTGACTTTAGTAAGCCAAATTTTAAGTCATGAATTGTTGAATATTAAATATCAGAAGAAATCAATTTTTAGTTGTATTTTACAGTCTTATATTTTCTTTTAAATCACCTCAGCCTTACTGTTAACATACCAATGATAGATGTAAAATAAGGTCATGACCATAAATTATGCTCAAATTGGTAGAGATTTGTGAGACCTGCAAAGAAAGGAAAGGCTTTATAAAAGTCTAGAAATAATACATTTGCAAAGAAGTTTTGATTCATATCTAAAAAATTGTTAATACTACACGGTTTCCAGTTTATTCTGCAGGCAAAGGTTAATCAGCTTTGATTTGGGGGGATAAAACAGCTGTGGCTGGTTACTAAAACTTCAGATGCCTTGGGAATTTATTGTAATTAACAACTTAACAATATGAAGCAGTTTCATAGTTTTTGGTGAAGCTAACATATTCTGCACAATATAGACTGAAGTCCTGGAGTAGTGTTGTTATTGTGCCTGCAGAGAACTACACCCCAATTTGCTTACCTGTTTCCTTTTCCTCTTTTTATCTGGTTGATGGTCTTCTGGGTGCTGTATGCATAAGAAGTCACCCTCATTTTATAGGTCACTTGTTTAGTAACCCTTTGCCTGTGTGAATTGTGATCTAAATCAACAATCCCTTAGGTGTTAGAACGGCACTTACACCAGCCTGTCATTCACCCCTTTGATACCAGTAGTAATCATTATTTTCTTTCTACAATTACTGTAATGGAGCTGATTCCCGAAATGGAAAGCAGGAGGCAGTTCCAGACAGTTTGAATTGTGCTGTCACACTTTCATGGGCAGGCACCTCTTTGGAGCTTTGATATTTCTTTGGGTTTGCCCAGAAATGCATTTGGTAAAAGAGGGAGTTGGGCATCTGGTCTGTATTTTCACATTACCCTGTTTCAGCTGCTTGGAAATACAAGGTTATCCACACAGGTACTTTCTGCATCCCTGACTTGTTTTATACAAAATGTGAAGGGAAAAAAATACTGTGGATCACCCAAAAAACTTTTTTAAGGTTTAAAACTTCAAACTATTAAAACTGTGGTTTACCAAAAAAACTTTTTTAACGTTTTTAATTTTTATGGTTTAAAATTTCAAACTATTGAAACTCCAGCTGAGCTCAGTTGAATTCCTAAGAGGTTAGTTAAATAGAGAACAGAAAAAAGAAATGAAGAACAGAAATACTGAATTTTGTGATGTAAGATCATTACACCTTTGTTTAATTATACCTTTACTGCTTACACCTCTTGCAAATGTCATCAGATTACAGTTTTAATAGATGTTTTTCCTTTTGAGTATCTGCAATGCTAGTGTGCTGAACTGAACAGGATTGCAAGAGGGAAGAGTTTCTTATTCGTTCCGCTTGGATTTTCAGCTGAATTAGCGACTCAACGTCTGTAACTTGTGCTGCAGTTAAAAGTCCTCATATTGTGGGGGATCTTGGTGCTTGCAGTCAGGTTGAGAATGGTAATGGCCAGGCGCAGCAGGGAACCAGGATTCAATATGCTGAATGAGAAGGTGAGTGTTTTAGCACAGCTGCTTCCTGAGGGTCAGGGGAAAGGAAAAACCCTGTGGGAGGATTTTCAAGCACCACTGAGCTGGCACACCAGGAGACAATGATTGACTTTAGAAGAGCCCTGCTGTGCAAAGGATTGTCGTGTTGTGGTCCCCTTTATCACTGGTTAGGCATTTCTTTTGAAGAAGCCAAAAATGGGAGAGTAGTGAGATAGCAGCAGAACAAACAAATAAAAAAATAATCATGAAACAACTCTCTTTGATGACATTGAGGTCTGGAGATTTGTTTCTTCATTGATTCGGCAGTTTAATTTCATTTGAAAGATTTACTTTGTATGGCATTGGTAAGATTTCAGTATGAAAAACTGATGACCTGCTGCAGCGCAGATTGAATTGTTGTTTGTCTTCAAGAGAGAGCTTAATCTGGACCTCAATATAAAGACGTTTTCTTTGTATTTGGAATGTACAGTCAGGAATACATAACGCCCTTTCAATCTAAGTGTGTGCATTTCTTCACAGGAGTTCAGACATGCCCCACAGAATGGCAGAAACTGGAAAGCACAGCCTTCTGCTGACATCCCCGTAAGAACACCGCTCAGCTCCTGGATGGCACCGCAGCTCCCATGGCAACAAGGAGGAGGTGGACTGAAGATACTGTCTGTCGGCCTGGCTCTATTGGCAGTTCTTGTTATGTTTTACTACAGAGGAATGAAAACAGAGCTGTGAACTGAATGAGGCTTTTATGAAAACAATAAAACTACTGTTGAAAATCCTCAAAGGAAACACTTTTACCTACAAGTCTTTTTTTCTTTTTTTTTTAAATAATATAAATTGAGCAATAATTTGTACTCACCCTATGCCTTTCCTGTCATCCATAACAGAGAATGTTAATAAGCTTTAGGGCAACGTATCTTGCCAAAATTTGAGATCCATGGTTGGCAGAACACTTTATTGCATCTTTGCTCTTCTTTTTTTCTAAAACGATGCAGTGTTTGCGTTGCTTACTCTTTTTGTAACTGCTGTAGCAGGTAAAATTGCATGCAGGAAACTCATGAAGTTTATAAGACGTTTTTCCATTGAGTAATGTTGGTGATCTTTTATGGGCAGAACATTTAAAGCTTTCTTAAAGATTTTGCTTAATGCAGTGTGATGGTTTGATATGTGTCTTTTTACGTTAGATTCAAACGCTGCTGGGCCATTAAAGTTTGTCATTCGTTGCTATTGATTTTGCTGTTACGTCTGAAAGAATTTTTGGCCTGCCATCCTGCCTCTCTCAACTTCACAATGCGTTACTAGGTTTTGTTAATATGACAAGAATTATTTTTTGCATAGAAATAGTTGTAAAGGTGTTAGGTTTTTATCATTGAATGGGAAGATGGAGTTTTGGTGGTAGAGTTCTGTTAAAAGGTGGATTTAATACGGTCTTTATAGATTTAGTATAATGCTCAGAGAACGAAACATGAATGTAGTATTAGATGTGCATTGGATCACTCTGTGTACAAGACAATATTGCTGTGTTAGTGGGGAGGTTACGTTTTGCACATTGCAATTTTCTAATTACTTTCTGTCATGACAGGTTCTCCACCCATCTTGAGATTGTGCTGGTCAGTCAGGGACTGGACTCTGTGCCCTGTTCTGCCAGCAGCTGACTGCGGGATACTGTTCGTTCATGCCTTGTCACCTTTCTGGATCTTCATCCAAACTTTCACTTGCAAAGTATATTTAAAATCTTAAGAGCAGGAACTGTAAATTTATTTATTTATTTTTAGTATTTTGTGTCATATGCAGCACAGACGGTGCTGAGCTGCCTACGTGGCTGTTGCAGTTCGACCCTGGTAGGCAGCTAACAGGGAGCCACTGGCTCACTCCCCCGCCATGGCATGGGGGCGAGAATCGGAAGGGTAAAAGTGAGAAAACTTGTGGGCTGAGATAAAAACAGTTTAATAGGTAAAGTGAAAGCTGCGCACACAAGCAAAGCGAAACAAAGAATTCATTCACTGCTTCCCACGGGCAGGCAGGTGTTCAGCCATCCCCAGGGAAGCAGGGCTCCGTCACGTGCAACGGTGACTTGGGAAGACAAATACCATCACTCCAAATGTCTCCCCCTCCTTCCTTTTTCCCTCCAGCTTTTATTGGTGATCACGACGTCATATAGTCTGGAATATTCCTTTGGTCAGTTGGGATCAGCTGTCCTGGCTGTGTCCCCCCCAACTTCTCATGCACCCCCAGCCTATTTACTGGTAGGGCAGCGTGAGAAACAGAAAAGACCCTGGTGCCATGTAAGCACTGCTCAGCAACAGCTGAAACATCCCTGTGTTATCAAATCTGGTTTTGTTACAAATCCAAAACATAACCCCATCCTAGCTATGATGAAGAAAATTAATGGTATCCCAGCCAAAGCCAATACAGCAGCTCTACAGTGGAGATGAACAATCCCCTAGGAAGGATGCTTTGTACTTCATAAAATGAGGATTCCTAGTAGTTACAGACAATTAATCAGGAAGTTCCACCGTGATGCTTTCAGTACAGCCTGTAAATTATAACAACAAATGTAACTGTCTTCAGGAAATTAGTTGTGTGATGACTTGAATATGATATTTCTTATTGCAACCACTGAAGGTCATGAGCCAAGACTCAAAATTCACGAGACTTTTTTAAAAAACTGTGCTTTTGATTTGCTTCTGCTTGTTTTTTCAGGCTTTTTTTTTTTTTTTTACAACTATGAGCATGTAAAAATCAGTAATTTACATTTTTAACAAATCTGAAGTATTCAAAAGAAATCCCACTTGACTTTGCAAGCTGAAATTTTCAGGAAATTACCACATATCACAAGATTCTCAGGAAAACTGTGAGTTGACAAAATCATTATCTCTGAGCCAAATTTTTGCATTTGATGGGAATAAACTATGCAGATATTTTCTGTGCCTCTAGCACTCTCTCTGTCAGCCACTCTAGCTTATCTAATCATAGCAATTACAGACTCATTGCATCAGCTGTTACAAAGACTTACGAAGCTTGTGATTTAGATTCTGTGCATCGTTGACTTTAATGGGCCCAGTTTATTTTCTTGGAAATAATGCAATATAGAGAAAGTGACTGAGGAAGACTTTGTAAATTACATTGCCCACAAATGCAGTATATTCTTAAACTGAGCTTTAACCTGATAAGTAGGAAGTGTTGTTTATCACGTATTTTGTTATGCTCCTTTAGATTTTGAGAGGGCTTTTTGACACTTTGTACTGTCGAGCAGTAGAGTGTTTGTCATTTGTTCCTGTTTATTTGCAGCAAAAGCTTTCAAAGACGCTGAGCTGAATAAGTCAATTCTGGTCAAACTGCTCATCTGGACCTTCAGGCAAAAACCAAACGGGGCTACTCTTGAAGGCTGGGAAACCTCTGAGCCATAGAGTGGACTGTAGAAGTATATCTACTTCATGGAATGGGGTGGCCTGAACACATTTGATCTGTGATTTTTGCTCCCACTTGGCTCCCTGAATACTTCTAACTGCCGTGCCAGGTGGCATTTTTTAATTTTTACATCGGTATTATGTTTGAGGCCTATTTCCACTAAGTATTCTGTCTTTACAAGCCATCAGAGTGGGTAAGAAATCTACTGCACTCCCAGTTAATGATGTCATTGCAGAAGTTTCCCCACAGTCAGTTGATCTCACTCTTAACACGTGTGTGAAAACACTCATCACTAGAGAATGTGTCTGCTAATAAGCAATCTGAATCCAGTGCCTTTTTTTTTGAAAAGCAAAAAAGAATCTGATTTCCTTTTGGTATCAAGGAAGCCTCAACTATTTTTCTTAAATGTCTGTGGTAGCTCTGAGTTCTCTTTGGCTATTTTCAGTAAGGATTCTTGCAAACCACAAGACTTGAATAGCAAAGCCATCTGAAATCTCTTTTGAACAACATTAAATGCACACTTTTGATGTCCTACTTGTGCATGGTTTTGGATGCTGGAGGACTTTGTCATTTAATCTTTTTATTTTAGCTTTCTATTAATGCTATACTTGTTTAGAAAAAGAATGTGAAATAAGTGAATCATAGAATGATTAGAGTTGGAAGGGACCTTAAAGATCATCAAGTTCCAATCCCCCTGCCATGGGCAAGGACACCTCCCACCAGACCAGGTTGCTCAAAGCCCCATCCAGCCTGGCCTTGAACACTTCCAGGGATGGGGCATCCACAACTTCCCTGGGCAACCTGCTCCAGTGCCTCACCACCCTCACAGTAAAGAATTTCTTCCTAATATCTAATCTAAATCTCTCCGCTTTCAGTTTCAAACTGTTACCTCTCGTCCTATCGCTACACTCCCTGATAAAGAGTCCCTCCCTATCTCTCCTGTAAGGCCCCTTTCAGGTACTGGAAGGCTGCTGTAAGTTCTCCCCGGAGCCTTCTCTTCTCCAGACTGAACAACCCCAACTTTCTCAGCCTGTCTTCACAGGAGAGGTGCTCCAGCCCCCTGATTATCTCTGTGTCCCTCCTCTGGACTCCCTCCAATAGGTCTATGTCCTTATGTTGAGGCCTCCAGAATTGGACGCAGTACTCCAGGTGGGGTCTCACAAGAGAGGAACAGAGGGGGAGAATCACCACCCTCAATCTGCTGGCCACACTTCTTTTGATGCAGCCCAGGATGCGGTTGGCCTTCTGGATTATGAGCACACATTGCCAGGTGATGTAAAGTGGTTTATGTAAAGCAGGAGAGAGAAAGAAGGAGAAGGTATCTTTTGAGGAGAGTTCATCCACCTCTGTCACATCATTGCCTGCACATCTCTGAGCATCTGACAGGTTCTGTTAATGCAGTTTCACTCCCCAATTCAACTTCCCATATGGAAAGCTGGAGTGATTTTTGAATAACAGCAAATAATATCTGAAGTGGCAGAAACTGGCAACTCTGACATTGAGCTTGGCTGTGTCCATTACCCAGAATCCTTCCGCTCTTCTTGAGAAGCAATTACAATTTCACAGGTTGGAATTAAAATTCCCTGCGGTATGCAATAGAGTAACTGAAACTGTCAAAGTGATTTCAAGCTGCTAATCTCTCGCTGCTCGTAGAGTGAAAATAGAGCCCCTCTTACCCAGGCACAGATCTGACAACTTAAAAACTCCAGCCCTCCACTATGTTTAAATACATATGGAGAGTGGCTTGATCTGCTCACAGAGGATATCTGTAAAGATGTTATGTCTATGAACATTTGTGCGCTATTAACAAGTCTATCTTTTTTAACTTTAAGATGTGTGTAACTTGAGGGACTAAGACAAATACAAAAGAAGTCTTATCCACGAGCTTTGAGAATTTGGAGGAATGAGTAGGCATGTGCCCGTTTGTATGAGGCTTATTAAAATCTTTATTTATGTATTTTTGAACATGTACTATCTTTTGCTGGAAAATTTGCTTGCCGCTTTCCCGGATTTTATTTTCACATATTTATTTCCCACATTTTATTTTGAGCACATTTTGTTGTACACTCTGTTGTATAGATAGAAACGAAGAGCATTTAAAAATCAAAAACAGAGGAAAAAATTGAGAGGTTGTAAAGCTATAGTGCAAAATGAAAAATATTAGTGCAAAAGCTGCAAAGCAGGTTTGAACCAGGAAACACAGCCCACAGTGAGGGACTGGCTGCAAAACACCATCTGACTTTTTCAGAGGCAAGATTCATCCTCCAGATAATTAAAATTAGAATGATTGCTGGGAAGTCTTTGTGCAAATATCATTAAATGTCTTTTACTTGCATATTTCCTTCACGCATGCACTTAACATTGAAATGAATGCTTTTTTTTTATTTAAAGACGCTTCAGTAGCGGGTGGAGGGGTATGAATTATGAATAGTCCTATTTTAATTTTAAAGAAGACCAATACAAAACAAAATTGTAACAAATAATCATGTCCCTGCACCTGCTGGTATCCCAAAGCCTGTTAACTCCCACTTGGGAAGCTGGGGTTATGGACTCGGATCATTTATGCTGTAGATCTCCTTGTGCTATGTTGTGATAAGTTGGGTGCTGGAAAAGTCATGGAAGTGTCTGCGTTCCAGTCAAAAAGCTAGTCAAAGCTGATGGCAGAAAAGATCTTCAGATTTCTTTGTTTCTTTATTCCACACCTCTCTTTTACGCCTTTTCACCATCTGTGCACAGACCTCTCTGTTCTCTCACTCTTGTCTCATTCAAATCTCCTTTATCAATGTCAGGAGTTTAAAGAACAGTTAGATAATGTGTTTAAGTTTCCATGTGATCCTCTTAGGAAAGGAAGGTAAGAATACATAGTCCGTTGATGAAGGTGGTGTGATGATCAAAGAGCATGAGAAACTCACGTGCAACAATATGAGAGCTACATCATCACCTAAAATAGATGTCTTGTGTGTGCATCCTTGTCTTTGTCTACCTGTAATCATTAGTTACTCCCTCTTGTATTATCACTCATAGTAAACTGCATTTTCTATGTACTGCTGCAAAAATCCAGAGTGACTAAATTATATCTGCTAGGGCAGACTGAAGTACAGCAGTAATGTAGACTAAGATGTAGTCCTTAAAAAACAGAAGCCAGTGCAACTTCATACATTTCTGGTATTCACAGATGAACTTTTTCATGGAGTTCTAGTTATTAATATGCAGATTCCAGGTATCAGAATCCCGCCACGTGCAGAAAGCTACTGTTGAAAAGGAGAGGAAGAGAAAGGGAGAGGGGAAAAAGAAGGGAAAAAACCAACCTTGACTAGTTATGTTTAAGTGTGAGAGGATGTTACTTAGTAGCTGCATCACCAGAGAAATGCATTAGCGGTTCAGAAGGAGGGTAAATACTACAAAGTGGCATCCCAAATCTCTTCTTTGCACATTTTGCTTCCTTTTCCTAAATACTTCTTCTACATTCCAGAGGGACGGAGATTCCTTTGGCAAAACCTAACCAAATCAAATGGGGGAAAGTCTGCTTTTTGATTGTGGTGATGTAGCACTTTTTTCACTGAGGGTGAGAGGCAAAATGAGTGAATCAAGTCCCGTGAATGGAGAAATAATATTTGAGTATCTTTTTGACAATCTTGATTTTATTGGAAACCGTTTAGCAGTGATAGCTGTTCTTCTTGAAAAGTGGTGTTAGCATGATGTTTTATAGAGCACAGTCTGCCTGGGATGGTTTGCTAAATGTTGGTTGTAGGTAATGGAATGAAATTCCATGCGGCTGAGCAGAGTGTGATGCAGATTTGTGCCTACAACTTGCATGCTTTAAACGTCCTGTCTGTCACTGAGTGTGAGAACAGGCTAGTTGTGCTCAACTGAGCATAAAATATTGTCTCTACTCCCTTCCTGTGTGGTGTGTGTGGGGACTGCTATAGAAATGTTTAGTTGGCAATGGGTTACAGATTACAGGAGAAGCCTGGAGATGATAAAACACCCCCAAAAAAGGGTCACAATTGTTTGGCACATAGCGTGAGTTGGGAGTCTGAGAGAAATTAACGTGACGAAATCATGACATCATGGCAAGTTTGACTTTGCATAATTAGGATCTCGTTATAGTATGATCTGAAGGGTAAAACTGGTTTGTGGTGCTTGGAAGGCTTTGCTGCAGGGACACCCTTCCCCACTGCTCACAGCTCTTGGGGTTGCTGTGGTGTGTTAGAGCAGCCTGTCTCCCCACACCAGCTACTGTGCACTACTGTCACAGCAGGAGAAAGGCAGCCCAGCTCTCCTGGCCTCTGGCTGCGAGCAGGACATGGACAGTGTTACGGAGGAGGGCACTCCAACTAGTTGTCACCTCTCACAATGTCAAAGCGTTACATTTCTTACTGCAGGGTAAGGAAAATGGGTAAACTGTGAGCAGCAAAGAAACTTGCTCGGTCCAATGGCGTTGGGTAAATAATACATGCTATTTAACGATTGCCAGGTTCGACTATTTGTTTTTGAAGTACCGCCGTTCCTTCCCTGTGAGCCTGCGTTCTCATCCTTTCTTCCAGCCGCTTCGCCCAGGCTCCCAGCACCTCATTTTGTTTTATGGAAGATGGTGTGTCTTCAGAAGGGCAAGTATTAGTCTGAGCACGGTGGCTTCTTCCCTGAAAACAAGAATGCTGCTTCTCCTGTGGAGCTCTTTTACCAGAGGTATCGGTGCTTGGACGCTATTGTGTTGCAGTGTCTCTCCTTGAGCAGTGTAGTGGTCTGGTTGACATAGCCTTTGAGTTACGTCAGAAACTGCCATTTGCTAGTAAGCAGCATTGAAAGGCCTCTTCTGTTGTGCTATGGTTGTTTTTTTTAATCCCGCAAATTCCAGAAATTTAGTAATTTGAAGCAAGAGATAAAATACATCATTGATGTCAGTTGAACGTATTAAATTTGATATCCGCTAGTGGCTTTATGAGCCGTAAAAGTCAACATCTAGCAATCATTAACTACAAGAGCTCTATACAAGAGATTATAAAGGGCCATGTGTGACATGGTCTGCAGAGTATTAGTGTGAGACAGCAGAAGGAAACAAGTGAGCGAGTTACCGAGTCAACCACACAGGTAACCAATGACAGAGAGAAGGATGTTCCCACTCAAGGGACAGGTTAATCTCCAAGTATTACAGTAATATTAAGGCAATAAAAAAAGACAGATAACAGCTTGGTTATGCTGCGGTGGCCTTAATTTGCTTCTGTCCTGCTTGGATTGTTTAGGAGGCAGAAAGGGCAATCTAAGTGAGTCTCCAGCAGAAGGATAAAGTAGAGCCTAACAGCAGTGATCAGCTTTGGCTCTGTGAGAAAGAAATTACTTGGTACAAATTTGAACCTCCCGCACTTCCTTATCTCCTCCCCATTCAGCTCCAAAATGAGAGACCTCCTTGTTTTGGTTTGGTTTTATTTGGGATCTTTTTTCTGCAAACACGTGTTCTTGTTCCAAAAACCTACTTTATTTGGCTCTGAAATAATGCTGAACAAAATCATTCACTTATACTTTTATTTTTAAGATGAAGCTTGCTTGTATTTTGTTGCATCGCCTGTGAGCCTGAATCAACTGACACGTTACTTGTAGGAGGACGGGATTGATTTTTATATTGATTTGAACCTAGACTGCAAGTTTTCAGTTGGCCTGTGGAGCACTACTGAGGGGATCAAAAAATCAAGCCTAGCTGGCAGTCAATTTGCTATATTTACTGTCTCTGTCTACAGACTTACAAAGATTGCGTGCTGAAAATTGTTGAAGCTAACTAATCTAAATCCACTGATAAATTTTCAGTTCCTTCCAATTTATAGTGACATTAAAATCAGGCACACAGGTAATTTCATAGCCTTGCCCCAGCATATATCTGCTGTAAGAATTACCACTTCAGGACAGGAGTATTATGCATCTCTCCCACCACCTCCTTCATGAAACCTCTGCTACGCAAGAAGAAAAATAAATAATAAACATCAGATAAGAGGAAGTTCCTAAACTTTGTAAAGAAGTCTTTGTCTTGTGCCTCTGGACAAATATTCTTGAGAAGGTGTAGTAAATTGTAATTTCTGGGTTCAAAAAGTTTGTTCTAGAATAGCTATCAACGTAATTCCAAGGTAAACTCTGCATTTTGGTTAACAGGTTTAAAACAAGATGTAACATCACTATGAAACATCGTAAGTTTTCATGCCATTATGGAAGGATGGAGGAACTCTTCTCTTTCCCTACCTCAGCAGTGCTTTGCCGCTGTAGAGGTGGAGGAGCCTTAGATGCGTGGTGTGTCAAACAGCAACGGGTCAGCCTTTTGTCACCTGTGTTTGTTTCCACAGTCGTTGAAAGACATTTACTTGTCATGTGTCCCGTGGAAGCTGTGTATTCCCTGATGTCCTTCAATGAGCTCGGAAGCTCTTGTGAGTATATTCTGCTGAAGTCCAGGATTACCGTTCCAGCTTTCTGAATCACAGCAGGGAGAACAAGCTATTTCGGCCCTTCACATCAAAGTTGTTGTCATAAGAGGGTTCAATAGTATATTTCCTGTTCTCGCTGCATACAGAGCTGCAGAAGTTGAGTCATCAGCATATAAATACTTTCTTGGCCGCAGAATAACTGATTTTTTTGCTGTTGATTAACTGCCCATTTCATTTCTCTTTCCACACTTATTGACTCATCTAACTAAGAATAATGAAATTGGGTCACTGCCAATCCTACTTTCATATTGGTGCAAATGTAGGAAAGCTGAGGCAACTTGTAAGTACTATCTTATGTGCCAGGAAATCCATGCAACTGAAATTCTAGTGATTCCCGTTCACAGCAGTAGCTTGAGAAAAAGACCTGGAATAGTTTCAGTCATAAAGTCTGCTCTTGTGGACAGTTTTGCACTGTGGTCTCTAGTGGAGTGCTTCTGAGCAAGGAAAGTAAATAAAAGTCTGGTCCATGGAGGGAATACATTTTATTCTGTTTTCTTGAAATGTTTAACAATCTGGCCCAGACTCACTTGACAGGTAGAATTGACAAGGTCTCCTTGCTTAAAAAAAATGACAGTGTACTAACTAGTCTGATTTTCCAATTGTCAGAGTTCAGTTATCTAGACATGCTATTCGTGTTTCAGGCAGTAAAAGCAAGCTGGTGTGATGGCCAAAGACAAGCATAAAACTTTTCTTCTCTTTTCTTAAGCACTTCAGAGTTACTTGGAAAGCAAATGTTTTGGCCTTATGGAGAAGGAATGGTATAGGTGGTTCTTTCCATACCTTGTAGTTGTCAATATGGGACAAGCTTTAAATAATATAAAGACCTAAGCAAAGGAAGCATTTCAAACAACTCTATTCTGTCATGCAGTATGATTTTAAAGTAAGCTACATTTTAAGAGTTATATCCATGACAAGGCCAATTATTGTATTTTGCTCACTTTTCTCTTTTTCTTTTTCTAGTCTTATGTTTCCCCCCTTGGCAGATTAAACATTTTAATTTAAAATACAGTTGCTGTAGCTCATATGGTCCTCTTAAAAAAAAAAAAAAAAAAAAAAAAAAAAAAAATTTGAGTCACAGAAGTTTCTATAGGCTGAAGCTAATTTTGCAGAAATTGGAATCACTGTGGCAGCCTGAGGGAGTGGCTACAGCAGCCCAAGCAGATTGAAGCTAAAGCTGCAGCCTTTCTGTCCTACCTCCTTCTATCAACAGCTCTTGCTTGCATGAGAAGAAGTGCTGTGAGACTGCCTGAGGAGAAGTTCAGGTGGCTTATCTAACTGAAACAGGTTTTTTGGCGGGGTTCATTTTGAGGTGGCTGACATCACTAACTGGCTCCCTGTGCTGTTGCATGAGCGCTGGTTCAATGCAAGGGCTGCTTTACATTGGCTTGAGCTGCCAGAGGGCCACACTTCGGGCCAAAGACAAGGACTGTGTGAGTCTTACAGGCCAAAGTGCTGCTTGCTGGTTCAGCTTTGGAAAGGTGCTTATTCTACCACTTTATTTCAGTTACAGAGTTGCAGTAAGCATGCTGTGGCCACACAAATACATGACTGAAAACACAGTGTGGTCATGCAAGCCCTGTAGAGCAGAGCCATAAAGTTGGTGTTTGAAGACCTTGAGGCAGCTGCAGAGGTAAGGTGTGCTCTGGAACTGCAGAGGTAAGGTCACAGCCCACAGGGCAGGCAGGATGTTGCTTAATTATAGTGTTTCATAGTACTTGCATGATCTGTTGTGATGGGCTCAGGATTAGTAGATCATAAAGTCCACATAAACTTACTGTCAACCTGTCCTTTCCCTTAGGTTGGTAAGTCTCCTTTTCATCTCTAGGGGTACATACATAATATGACTTTCCTTTATTTTCTTTTTTTTTTTTTTTTTTTTTTAATGGAAGCATAATGTGCTGGTTGCCTCCCAGGGAAGGGCTGTTTATGTGGGTAGAACAGACTTCATGTTTCAGGACTCCCAATCTGTCCCTTTTGTTAGCTGTAGAAATGGCTTTAAAAATGATCTGGCATGTGAGTGGGTGGTTTTGGTTGGTTGTGGTTTTGGAAATTCTTTTCTTTTGTTGCATTACTTTCCTTATGCACATGCTCCTAAATTTCTATTTGTTAAGGAAGTACAAAGGAGGAAAAAGTAAGTTCTGCGTCATTTCAGTTTGCCTTTGTGCTTAGATCTGGTCAGAGCCAGCCAAATTCTGGGCAGTCAGCAATGTCAGCAAACATAAAGCAGATATCTAGAAGAGGACTTTAAAGTCACATTAAGACTTTGCTACAAACTTCTGCTTTGAAGACTTGCGGTATGACACATGGAAAAGATGTTAACTTCCATTAAAGGCTCTCATGAGATTTGTTACCAAATGTTAGTGAAAACTCAGCAGGACATCTCAAGGGGTACATTCCAGAAGTTTCTATCATGCATTTGATGAAAACGTCTTTAAAAAAACAATTAGTGTAAAGGAGGCAACACTGTACTTGTACCAGACTGATATTAAATGCAAATTTGATTTCTGGGAGCAATTTAGGAAAACAGTGACTTTTATTGAGAGCTTAATGGAAATGTGTGAGAATAGAAATGGTCTTTGCTTGGCCTTCTGTCCACTGCTCGCAAAGAAAGCAAGTGACTAGGCATGTAAATTGTGAAACACCAGGGAAAAAAAGCTGTTTATCATCAGTATCCTTAATGCAGTGTTATGGGCATCCTGTGATTTCTAACAGTACATGTTTTGTAAGTCTTTCCCATGGATTAAGAGTGTATGCACTTGTATATATATATTCTGGTATGTTTTTGTCTTTCTCCTGCTCATTCTGTAGTCAGTGGCTTGAGAAAACTTGCGTGAGTTTATGAAGAGGAAAAGACAGTTAAAGAAGTGATACTGTGTTGTGTTCTAAGGCTCCAAAATTCAGTCGTTTGGGTTTCTTGAAACAAATGCCCTATCTGGGGCCAGGGCGGGAGAGAGCTGTCTCCCCCGCGCCCAGGCCCTGCTGGCGAGACAAATGGCTCCATTGTTTCTGTGGTGTGTAAATATCACCGGTCCTGGGAGGTCAGGTTTGCACGCACTGAGTGGGTGCTTAAAGAACTCGGATCAAATACATGTAGAAGATTTGGAAGATAAGGAGTCAGTCACGATCCGGCTTGTGTACTCTCCGAGCGTGTTTTGGTGGTACAGTAAAAACACAAAGCACTGAGCTTGTGTAAACTTACTCACTCTGCTAGTTCAAAATATGTCGAGGAGTTAACTTTCTACCAGCAGGCTTTATGCCAGATAAGCTATCGTTTCTCCCTCCGCAGCCAGCCTAAAATCCTAATGCTCCCATGAGCTTTCTGTCTTTTTTTCCTCGAGCAAATTCTACAGAAAGGCAGTTACGTACCTGTGCCTGCCACCATGCACGTGTGTTGTAGGTGACCTGGTGTCGCGGGGGTGTGGAAGTAGTGAGCTGGGAGACTGCAAACGTCTGAGGCTCGGGGTGGGACTGGGTGAAGCTGGGCTGTGAAGGCTCCCCAGGGGACTCCACACAACTCTTCGGGAGTTTGGGAGAATTTGGGCATAACATGGGGCTGAAGGTAAGCTGTAGAGTGGCGTGTAGATTTTTACGTTTTAGTGCTATAAGGATGATTAATTCCCTTTTAAAAACAGGAGTTGCCTTAGAGATATATATAGTAGCCAGAAGGCTGATCAGGTATTACAGAAGAACACAACGGTGCTCATGAGCTGGTGATCTTTGCTTTGGCACTTGATCATTGGCATTGTCAATGCCTTAGGCTGAAACAGTTCTTCACGGAAGATCAGTGATCGTGGAGATTTGCCTAACTCCTAAATCGCTCGTGTTCCTAATAAAAAAGAATTCTTCTTCCTGGTGTACATTATACCACTGCCTGTCGCTCTGACCACGTGCAGGAAATAAAAAGCCTTGTGCTGTTCCTGAATTACACAGACGGTTTCCACTGTGTGGTGTCCTTCATAATTAGCTGTCATAGAATTGGACTAGAAGTATGCTAAAAAGTTTGGCGTTTTAAGATGCCATCTAATTTCATAACGTTTTGGAAGGACAATTCCCCTCCTCCATTAGGCTTAGGAGGAGGAACACTTCTCTTTGTTGTCCTGCATCTCCTGGTGTGAATTCCCCCTTGGTGGTGTCTACTAGGAATGACGCTTTACCGATACCTGGGACCATTATTGACTTTTATATTGCAGACGATGAAAAATCACTCACAAACAGACTTCGTTGTTGTGATGTTGTTTGGTGTCTACTTTCAGTTGGATGGGTTTTAGTGACTTGTCCGTGTGTGCACTGTGCGTGAGACTCTACAGACAGCAGCTGCTGCTGGCGATCGGAGTTAGAATGAGATGATCTTGAAGGCAGGACTGAGTGGGTTAATTTAATTCCAATATAGCAAAGTGATTTAAGGGCCTGCTTCCCTCTTATTTTGAAGTTGGATTTGTCTGACTTGAGGATTCTTATATTGACTACATTCCTGGAGTACTCAGGCAGTACCAGAACTGCATGCAAAATTAATTTTTAAAAAATATTTATGTATATTTCATGGTACGTGTGTTGATTTCATATTTCTTTATGTTTTAATAATTTTGATTTGCAAATATTTATTGGAGTAAATCCTTATCTCCCTATCATTGTAACACTCCTTTTGTTTTAATTTATAAGGTCACTGCAGATGGATATTTTTTTTAAGGTGGGTTTTCTGGCCTTTTTTTAAGGGCTTGGAGGTAGGGCAAAAACAATTATGTAAGAGAATGATTTTCATTCCACTAATGTTGATTCACTTGGCTCATAGGAAGAGCTTATTGCTTTGTTTACTTGGAAAGAATGAATATCAACACATAAATAATCAGCTGAGAACTAGATTTCCAGAAGGAAGAATTTTCCTACTCACTTTTCTGTTAATTCAAAGCAATATCTTTTAAAATTGATGTAACTCGCAGACTTATGATGGTCACATTACCTTCCCTTAGGAGTAAACACAGACAAAAGTGTCTGCTTAGTTTCCAAACTAGAGAGCAGTTGTTGCCTCAGGTACTCAAATTTCTATAGAAAAAAGCCTTCCATAGCTGTTTTAGCTGTACATACCGAATGTATCAATGTACCTGGGGACTCTCATGCCAACTTTCAGGAAGCAGTAGGAACTCTTCTTCAGAAAGACACAGAAAAACAATTTACTGAACAAGCCTCACAAAAGTGCTTTTTCAGACAGTCTTTCACCTAGCTAAAGTACTCAGACCTGGGGTGCTGTAGCTGGAAGAAGATAACCATATCATATCATTTCTGAACTTATTTTTCCCTTCCTTTCACTCTTGGAAAGAAATGTAACCTAACAAGACAACAGGGTGAACCCTTTTTTCAGCCCCCCTTGCAGTGCAACACTCAAACCTCCTTCTGGAAAATCCTCTCGGGCTAATACATCGCAATCCTACTTCTCAGAGTTTGCAAAACCTAATGTGTTTAGCTTGTTAACAGCATCCCACAGAATCTCAGGTCCAAGGGACAATTCATGTCCTTCACAGCTCGTGGGATTTTGTAATACTCAACAGCAGTAGGAGATTTGCCCGAGAGGAAGGCCCGGGCCACTGGCCCTCATCTACACCATTGTCTGTTTCAGCAGTATGGGTTGATTTTTAAAGCTTATAATAGAAAGTGTATTACTTACATTATGCATAAGTCATCAGGTGCTTTTATCAAGTACTTCAGCCGCTCCAGACTGCAAGCATGTTCGTGGGCTACGTACATTTATTGGCTTATTTCTATACAATGGTTTCATAATGCTGAAAACAGATCAAGAAGCAGATTCATTTTCCTCGAAGTGCTCAATGTGAGAAAATTATCCTCTGAGTTCCTGCTGTTATAGAAGGTTGCTGTGACCTGGAGATGTACCACTCAGCTCATCAGTTTCCAAGTTTAAGAGAATTAGTTGTCAGGAACAGAAACTTTCTCTCTGCTTGCTTTTACAGCACTTTTCAAAATGCAGTGCTGATCCGTGTCGACAGACTTGGGATGCTACACAATAACACTTTTAAGTAAATACAAGTAACCAGTCATCATACTGGCTTCCACAGTATGGGAAGTAATACTACAGTAATAGGGCCTAAATCCCTTCTTCAGACATTGGACTTCCTATAGGTAATGAGGCAGGAGGTGTCAAAAACTAAGTAACTTAAATGGTAAGAAAGAAGTTGGAGGCAGAAATTGCAAAGGAGACAAGCTTTAAAAAACATACCTTAAAGGCACTTAAGGCATTTGGGGGTGAGGTGGAGTTGTTGGCTGTGTAGGATACCTGAACTGAATTGCTGGCTTTTGAGTCAGCAGAGCTTTAGGCTTTAGGGCTGAGGACTGCATTTTCTACCCAGACTGAGTCAAATGCAAAACCAACTTTAGTTTTGTAATAAGAATTGCATGTGATTATTGAAAAATAGAGATCCTCTTGAGTTGGATTTTCAGAGTGGGAAAATACTCCGTCCTTTCTGGTGGTACTTGTTAATGGCCAGAATCTCTTGTTCGGCTTTTTTTTTGGACGTAGCTCAGGACAGACATCCTTGGGGATGATTGTGCTAAAGAAAGTTTTTGTAGGTGGACAGTTGTCTGAGTTGCCAGTAAGCCTGCTGTTTAACGCTAAAATGAAATCACACTGCCAGCACTGTGCTGGAACTCTCAATTTCTAATTACTATTCAATTACAATTTAAAAAAAAAAAAAAAAAAAAGAATGTCCTTAGACTTCAGCTTGCTCAGTGGGACAGCAGAGGCTGAGGTACATGCGGGGACAATTGGTATGATACTTTTTTCCCTAGTGTTTTGAACTTTATATTCGTTTGTGTCTGACATTACAAAGCATGAATGCAAAATACTGCCAAGTCATGAGTGTAACAAATCTGCACCCACTTGCACTCAAGGTGGTCAAAAGTCAGGCCTGGGAATACTTACTCCCTGCAGACTGTCAGTAGTCTGGCAAAATATGAGTGCACGCCCTTATCCAGGATAATGCTAGGGCCTCGTTCATGTTCAGTTTAATCTACTTTGGAAAAGGAAATACCTTGTGACATTCTTCAGTGGCCTCTATGGACAAATAAATAAAAGATTTAATGGAGCCTTCTCAGTAGGACATTGGCAACCGAGGAAGACCCTGAGGACGGGGTTGTATAAATTAGGCAGAACTTGGGATATTTTCAGAGCTCCGTAAGGGATGAGGAGGAGGTCTTTCATCCACCCAAGTTCCTGGGGCTCTGAGGAAAAAAAAAAAAACTGCACCATGTAGCATTTAGCACAGGGAACAACTGTTTCTCGTGAGTGTTTTGAGGCTGTATGCATGCATCATATACTCTGGCCTCATTCCATCAAATACATTCCTCTGAATTGGACGCTAGATGGTAATGGCTTTTAGTATGTCAGCAGGTAATTAATTATGATAAACGTGCAAATTGTGTATTGTCTCCATAGGCTGTGTAGAGCCAAGAGGGTGCACGTGACTAAAAATATACTGATTAGTCTGCAGTGGTAATGAGCACTGCAGCGTTGTACCATACGGAGCCATTGAGGGCTGTGCTGTCAATTACCTGTGGATTAAGGACCAATGCGATTTTAACCAGATCCCTTATGACCTGCATGGAAAGCCCCAAGGGTTTTGTGGCACTGCCTCTTACAAATGCTCCATGACAGATCGGTTTTCAATTCTTATTCTTTCTCTCTTTTTTTCTTTTTTCTTTCTTTTTTTTTTTTTAGAAAATCAAACTTCAAAGTAACAGCCTAATTTATGATTAATATACCTTACAGTATATATCCTATGACCTTTTTTCCTTGTCCCTTCCATTAGCTTTCACTGTAGCTTCTGCACCCGGATGCTGAAGGGAAGGAGAGGGCTGGGGAGAACAGATGATGCATGCCAAAAGAAAAAGACATTGTGGTGATAAGGAGTTTTAGCAACTTGGAGAAAGAATCCTTTCCCTCAGAATTCTCCAGCCTCTTTTGGCTTTCAGGTTAGCCTCTCATTGTTATTTGTGTGTGCAAACATACATATGTGTGCATGTGCATATTAAGCACATTGTTTTATGGAAAAGAGGGTTGGTTCTTCACGTCAACACATCAAGAACTCAGAACCACTTTGTCAACATACATAAACTATTAGACCATCCACAGCTGACGTCTTTGAGGTCGTCTTCTGTAGCCAGAATAAATTTCTCTTTAGCGGTACAGATGGATAGTAGGAAAGCCAGCAGATGCATTGTAGCTAATCAGAAAGAGGCTCAGCAGGGTAACTGAAATCTCTGCTAGAATTCATATCCCTGCACGGAGTTTAATTAAAGAGCTTTGTGTGCATCCTTTTGTTTTATCTGTTGCCAGTGTTTTGTCTCCTATTGTGGCAGTTCCTTCAAATAACCATCAATTTGCTGTGATAATCTAATGAGGAGAACGAGCAGCACTGTTTAATTATATAAAAATGATAATGAGCTTTGGCTGCCGAAGAGTTAAGGAGCTGCTGCTGGCCACTGGAATACAAAAGAGCTGGTGCCAAAGGGGCCCCTGGAAGTCTGTGGCACTTCAGACTTCATTGCTGAGCAGCAGTAACTGGCTTGAGCAAGCAGCAGGCCAGCGGAGCTTCCTTCGGGGAGAGATAACTGAATTATTGAGCAGCCTCCCAACAGCAGGAAGCAGAACAGGCATGGGCAGATTTCTGTTTCACACCCCAGCGAAAATACCAGGCAATCAAAAGAAAGATCTCTTGTCCTTCATAAGCACGCTGCCTTTGGCACCGTACTGCATTCCCATCCTCACGCCAGAAGTTGGAGTTTGGGCATAACCAGGTGTCATCTGGTGCCATTTTGCTGCAGGAGGTAGCAGGAGAACTGGGGGGAGCGGGGTTCTGGCTGCTGGGGAAACACGGGCCAAGGTGCAGATAACTCAGGTATGTCTGTGCTCTATCCAAGAGCAGTATGGATTCAGGTTTATCAAGAGATAGCTCTCCTAAGAGGTTAAAAACTATCCATTTTCAGACCTTTTTTTTCTTTTTTTCCTGGTCCTTTTTATTTATTTATTTATTTTTAACCAAGAGGTAAGTAAAATCTTGTGCAACCTCTTTATTTTGCATTCAAAATGTTTAGTCATAGAAGTTGTTGTTTTCCCTTTTCTGTTTTCTCTCGCTGGGATCATGCTGAAGTAAGCATGGGGCTGGGAGCTTTGGTGGAACAGGAACAGCAGAGGAGGAGAAATTGCTGGAAGCCCTGTTTCTTAAAGCGGAGAACCAAGTCCCCAGAATTCAGCTTAGTATTGATGTGACTGACTACCACGTGCGTAGCGTCCTGATTAATCACAGCACTAATGACCTCCTGAGGTATGTAGCACCCACAGGTGCCTACAAGCCTGGTCTCCAGGCACAGAGCCGCTGGGCTGGAACAGGTACGATGGAGCTGGTGATAAAACATCCAGGACCAAGGATGTCTGTGAAGGCAACCAGAGGTGGCAGGACCTGCGTTTCCCCTCTCAGTGCGTAGCCTGGCCACACGGCTGTGGGAGAGGAGGTGTGAGGAGGCAAGAGCCATCAGCACAACTGAGGTAAGCCGCGGCGAAACCTGCGACAGAGCGATGCTGTTAGCGATCTGCTGTGAACAGGGCTGTGACAGTACCACTTCTGATGGACACTGCTGTACCACTAATACCCAGAAAGTGGAAAAAGCTTTGAGGAGCACTCTTTTTACCAAGGTGTGTGTTCACAGAATCTTCATGGTTGGAAGGGACCTTTGAGATCATCGAGTCCAACCATACAGTGTGCTGGTTGTATATAAGGAGGGCTGGCATGGCGAGGGGCGCTACTGAGTCGACAGGAGATGCAGCTTTGCCTTTATTGCAGCATTTGTCCTGCAGTACGCTGTGCTGTGTATTGGTATTTCTGTATCAGGAAAAGGTGTGCTGGGGTAGATACAGTCTTAAACAGAGAGGTTCAGGTAAGCTTACATTAGGAGCACTTTACAGCTGTAAGACTACAATCACGTTATACCGGCAAAGCATTTTTATTGCTACTGGGAGTCTTTTATATCCTGGCCCCTTTGTCCACGTACTTTGTCACATGCAGTGACTCTGCAAATTTCTCATCAGGCCAAGTGAGCAGATGTGCCACCTTCCTCCCTTCTTTTGCATATGCTCCGCACCTCTCTTCTACATCTCTGTACTCATACTGTCCATAACAGGGTTGTTGACCTGCTTCCCTCCATGGCCCTTCCATGTGCCACTGTCTCTACTCCTGTATTTCCTTATATTCCCTGCCTTTATCCCTGTTTCATCCCTGTGGGCACTGAAGCCAGAGCATGCTGTTCAGCCCAAGAGCCACAGAACTCCTTCAGCACTGGCTCTTCTGTGTTCCAGTGGGCCAGCCACAGCAGCTCCTGCATGACTAAGGCACGTTATCATTTTTACACGGAGAGTACCGTGTACCTTCCTCACTAGGAAAGATGTGAATCTGAAGTACCTCTTCCTCTTTTAGCCTCACTCTTTTTGACATCCCCTTCCATTTATGACCCAGTCCCATAAGTTCATTTTGCATGCCATCTATGTAATGCATCCATTTCTGTCCACCCAGACAACTACAACTTTGCTATTATAACTTCAGCTCTTGTTATCTTATGGATCAATCACTGTACTCATCCTGTCATAAATCTGACAGATGTACCCTACCCATCCCCAGTGCTTCTGCAAAGATAACTTTCCCAACGCTTACATTTAACCATGTTGTCTGTTCTTTCTGGTTTCCCATTGCCTTGCTCTAGAAATTTAAGCTACTTGTTTTTACTCCAAGGCTTATCATGGCTTGTCTTCTCCCTACCGACCAACACCTCCTCAGTGTTGAAGAGTTAGCTTCCACCTCTAATAACACACAGTCCTGGCCTCCTCTGAGAACTCATTCCATTTTTATACATTCTTCAGACTTGCAAGGAGCATCCTGCGAAGCTCTGCAAAGCAGCTTCATTTGGCTGTTAGTATCCATTCATAAGACTCTTCCTTTCCACATTGCCCCTTAAAAGACTTTGTCTATGGCTAATCTGCTGGCTGATGTTGTCTCATTTTACTCCCTTCCCTGGCCATACTGCCCCAACATTTTATGCTCAGGTCATGAATGCTTTGGGATTGGGACTGTCATGCTGTTCTGCCCAGGTACAGTACACAGCACATGGGGAATGTGGTCTGTGAAAAGGGGTCCTACACACTTCAGTAGTAAATACTTAGGCAGCAGGAGGGCACCTGTAAAGGCAGAGTGACATGGTAATCATTCAGTAAAATTGTCACCCTTCCCCTGGTGAAATAAGCACTCCAGAAGAAGAGCAGAGTGGCTGATGTCTTTACACCCACACTCGGCTCATCCACACTCCAAAGAGATCAGGTCTCTTTCTGCTCCTACCTGACGTAGCTTATGGAGAAACCTGAGGATGTGAGTTTTAGTGACATCACCTGAAGGCCACCTCTAGCTGGGCCGTGTGTTAGGAGAGATACCTGTGAGCACACAGCACTTCCAAGTATGACTACTGCGGTTAAGGGCTCGGCGGCTGGCCCCACCGCTGTGCAGATGGAAAGGATGGTGGGAGCACTCCTTCATCCACGTCAGCGCTGGTCCATCGGACCCTCTCAAACTACCTTATTGGTTGCTTAAACTGGCTGGGCTGGGGGTGCACGGTTGCAGACTGGGGGACCCTCTGGGGTGCCTTTGGGGCAGTGAATCCTGGCACTGGGGGGATGACAAACAGCCGCGGTGTGGGAGAGGAGGAGCGACTGTAGAGCCTTCAGCCCTCACAGCTGTATGCGGTGTAAGCCCCTGCCTGCAGCACCCCTGCACTCGCTAGCGCCCCAGGAGAAGTAGCACTTTCCCTTTTGCAGAGACTCAGGGAAACGTTGCCTTCTTTCTGCACGAACTGAAATCCTTCGTTATCCGTGGAGTTTGACCAGCGTCGCGTGGAAATGAACTTGAAAGCAAAATCACGTCGAAACTGCTAGAGACTTAATTTTTTGCTTGGTTTTGATACAAAACATGAAAATCACCTCAGGCTAGCTGGCAATGCTTGTGACGAGCGAATCTTTTGGTGAAACAAGAGAAGGCTTCCAGTTTCTAATGAAATCCTCGCCCCTCCCCCAATGCAGTGGGCATTTACATGGTTTTCTTGTGAACATTTCACGCAACTTTGAAAATCAAATGCTTCCTTACAGGAAATGTTTTTTCTCTGTTGTGCATCTTTTGTGGCTGGCTGCCAAGAAATCCTGATCCGACACCCAGCTGTGCTTCTATGACCTGCTTTTGTGACCGTGGAAAACCATTTTTTTTTTACTTCTGCCTCCTCCGTTTTCTTCTCTGTTACATATGTATAAACAAGTTAGAAATCAGAGCCTGTATGTTCTTTGCAGCCATACTGAGCAGAAATGTAATAACAAAAAGTTAGGCTTCCTAGTATCTTAAAAAAGCCTCTAAGAAATAAAACAGATAAACTTTTTTTTTATCTGACAAAAATTATTTTTTATTCTTAAGGTGAGAACCATGCAATACTTCAGTGTAAGTAAAAACAGTAAGCGACAAAGTGCTTATCTTATAGTAAGTTTTGCTAAATGGAGGAGGAGATAAAGCTCTTGCAAGGAATATGCAAGGAAAAGAGTTTCCTTTTCTGGAAAACATGTTTTACTGGTTTGCATCTTTTTATATTGTCTTAAGGCATTCTGAAGTTACAAGCTTGCAAAAGCAATCTCTGTTCACTGCATTTTGACTTAAACAATGAGGTAATTACTAATGTGGTCATTTCATGTGAGCAAATGCATGAAAACCCAGAAAGACAGCCTGCTTTACACTTATGCAACTGTAAATGGGTGTTGCAGTTACAAATATCCAAAAAACAGGGAGGAAGGGGACATGGGGAACAGGAGCAGGTCTGGCAGAAAACCTGGGATTTATACAGCCAAAGCCCTTCATTTACACTCTGAAAGCAAGGCCAAATCAAATTAACAATTAGAAGGACAGTAGTAATGTGTAACAGGAACACTTTTCATGGACTACCATATTAAAGTGACTGTATAGTCTGTCCCTGGCAAGCCATGTGTATACCTGGTGCTCATACACAGGGCATCGCTGCACTGGGGACACGAGGATTCAGCAGTGTCCCCACCGCTTTTCAGCAGTGTTCAGGAACCAGCGGGAACCCATTTGGTCCTCACCGAGGTTTCTTTCACACTTTACAAATCAGGGTTTCAGCTAATATGGAAATCAAACACCCATTTTGATCTGTGAAACAGATGCAGTCTTGAATATAGGAGAAACACAACACGCCGTCTTATGGAAAATTTACCTTTGTCCTTTCTCTTTGTTTTTTGAATCAACATTGTGGCCAGTGCTCTATGTTCAAAAATAACTTGCTTGGATATGATGCTATCTAAAGATAATCACAAGAAAATGGCTTTAAAGATAAACATTTTTCCTTTTGGTTTGTCATTATTAGGGTTTGGATTATTTAAGATTTGTGCTTCCAATTTCTTTATCCTCATCTCTGGCACTAGATTTGATATATGTTTCTTGTCAGTGAAAGCTGAGGCTTTCTCTGACTCTGAAACTGGGTTAGGTATTTTCTGCTTTCCCCATCTATCCCTCCAGCCTGTTAGCTGGCTTGAAGCAGTGGTTTGTGGTTCAATTTCAGATTTCTGAAAATAATGATTAAGAAAAGCTGCCTTCATTTTTTTCCTTAATATTTACTTTCATATGGTTTCCATAATCATTCTTATACTGTAGTCAGTAAAACTTATTGAATGGCATTGTGAAGATGCCATGCTATAATGGCCTTTCTGATCATCATCCCTGCGTTTCATTGAGCTCCCTATGAAATAGAGGCCTCATGATGGTAATGCTGAGCTTTCCTACAGAGAACTGTTTTTCACCTATTTACTTCAGTGGTGTGGCACTGAGGTGGTGGTTACGGCTGTACTCCTGGTCATGTTTCCCTAGGAAAATTCCACCCACAATAGACTTAGTTAAGGCATATTTGATCCTCCGGAGATTCCCTGTTCTTCTGACACCTGAAAGATATGACTTCATGTTGCCAAAAAGGTGACTCAAATTTGTAGTCTTCTTCTCAAGAGAACAGAACAGACCATGATTTGTTCCTCTGAGTCTCAGCGTGGTGTTATCCAGATCCTTCCATTACTTGAGGAAGAAAGGGTAGCCTTACTTCCTCCCATTTCCTTAGCTCATAATTTGGAAAGAAATAAAAAAAAAAATATTCTTAACAGGCTGATGCCATTACAGTCTTCAAAATGACTTTGTGTGCCCTGCTTCCTGCCCAGGAGGACTAGTAAGTCCTGCTCGCAGGCTTAGGAACTGCCAGAGGTGTTGGAAAATTCTGCACCAGCAACCAGCTACTGTTGGTGGACTGTGGAACGGTGCCCCACTGGCACTGTGCAGTTTTCTTAGAAAAAAAAAAGAAATCAAAACCAAAAGAGCAGTATCAGCCTGAGAACAGCCTGTTTGCTGACCTCTAAGTCAGTCAGGTTCAAAGTTAAAGTAACCTACCGACCCACCACAATAAAAAAAAAAAAGCGCAAAACTGCAGTCTATAATTGCTCCTATGTGTTAGGAGTTAATTTGTCTTTTTATCCTGTCTTTTCAACTACTGAAACTTGGTTAAAATAAATAGAAGTAGAAAAAAAATGGAGTATTTCAATACTCTGTAGAATAGAAAATTCTTTCTGAATAGAAAATTCAGTAAGTCTTTTTTAAAAAATAAGGGGGGGGGGGGGGAGGACATGCTCTCTGTGCACCAATGTGCTGCACTTTCCATTTGGGAAAGCTGCTGTGGCATCCTCAATAAGCAGTTTAGGAGTGTCATTGATTAGCCTGGTGCTGAGTGGTCATTTTTAACGTACTGTATTGTCCTCACTGTAGTACTTGCTGGTGGTGAGGGAAGCTTGGGCTGGAATTGCCACTGCAGTTCTGTTAGGTTCAGGGTTTGGGCACTTGCAGTTTATCCCTAATTTCCAGAAATTTTTACAAAGCTTGTTTTAACAAGGTGAGTGAGGTTTCTGAGCAGCAAGTCAGGGACATATCCATTTGCTTGAATCTCAGCACTGTGGGAGTTTGTATGGGGACAGAAGTGCCATAACCTGTGGGATGAGTTTGGGGGTTTGCTTAGCTGGAATAAAAGAAGAAGAAACTGCATTCTTTGCTAGACCAGGGGTGCTAGAGGAGCTCAATTTTGTAGTTATTCCCTTCTGTAACTGCATCATATTTCCTTTCAAGCTTGGATGACTTGGATGACTTCAGAATCTTTTCCACCGTGTCCTAGTACCTATCACCTAAATGTGTGAGGATCTTAGCTTGCATTTTCTTGAAGCAGATTTCTTTGCCTTGTGGTTGCCAAGAAATACTTGGAAACGCTGCTGAAGTGTCTACATAAGAGTTCTTTCCTTTCTTTTAAAGTGAATTAACAAAAAAAAAAAAAAAATACAAACCCACAAAGTAATTACCTTTTACATTTAATAAAATCTTATGATTTTAGAGAGACTGACTCATGATATTTGAATGCCAGGAGTTGGTAATGCTGCTAGATGAGGTGTTAAATCACTTCAAGCTCTGCCCTGACGATCAGCTTTATTTCACAAAGAACAGTGAGGAGATACATATAATCAAAAAGTAAAGCTGGTGCAAAGGCGTCATTATTCGATGCTCAAAGTGGTGTATCCTCTCCCTGAAAGAATTTTGACCTGAGAGTGAATATGTTAATAGCCATTTGTATGTTACCTTCCAAGTTCCAGGCAAAAATATGTTTGAGTATCTCTTTCAAGATGATTCTATACTACTGGAATGTCTTCCATTACCTTGTGCTGCAACATATTGCTTGAAAGAGTGATAGCACTTAAACAGTGCTGCTCAGATAACACAGCCCATGCCTGCCTGTTTTGGATATTGTTTCCCACTTCTGAAAACCCAAAGGAAAGGCAGAAATGGTTTAAACTAACTATTGGCCCCTGTGCAGGTCTTATCACTTCTACTTCTCCCACTTTTCCCCGAGCACAAAAATCTTTTATATTTGTGGTTTATGTATGGTCTTGTGGTGTTTTCTCTTGCGATTTGACTAGTTCTACCTTTATGTGGTATGGTCATGCCTCTGGGGCAGAGCACAGTGGAGGAGGATGTTTAAAATTAGGTGCAAAATTATAAATCTTTGATAAAATGCTGATAAATCTTTATGTAATGTGTATTTAAAATCACTCAAAATCAAGAAATTGTGTTGGCAAATCACAAGCCAGCAGTGCTGTTTCATGCCACCAGAGGCCTGTTGGGAGGAAATATGCTGGATTTGGATTTTCCATCAAAACCTTCCTTGTTTCGAGATCTCACAGCACTGTGGGCAGAATATAAAATAACCATTTTAATTATAAGGTGAAACAAATATCATTAGATGCCATTGGGACATTCTCAGTTAAGCCTGCTTTGCCGACACAGGACATGTATCGTGAGAGAGAAGTTGGGATGTATCGGACATTACCTGTGTTGTACAAAGAATGAAGAATGGGCTTCCTGCTGTGGAAGCTGTGTTGGTGCCTTAGAGACATGTACAGTGCCCTCAGCTAATACACTGAAGGATACTTCTTCTAAGTAAGCTCTCGTTATCATAAATGGGTGAAAAGGGTTTAAATCACAAATATATTTCAATTTATATTAATAAAAAATTAAACGGTATAAAAGCTGGGTCACCGGTTAATCAGAAATGCCATGGAAACAGCATCAGCTTTAGTAGCAATGATGAGATCATAGGCAAGGGCTTTAAAAACAACACTGAATGATTCTGTGAATTACTTGCCTGCTGTGCTTAATATTTTTAATCTGAAATTACTAATAAAAATATCTGTTGCTCTGGCAGATTTCAGGCACAAGTTCCCAACACAAGGGGTAAAGCAAATGTCCTACTATCCACTGCAAAGGCAAAGCTGTGCCATATTTTTTCATAGGTATTTAAGGCCAAGAGGGACCATTACAGCCATGTAGTTTGACCTTCTACATAACACAGACCAGAGAATTTAACTCAGTGATTGCTGCCCTTGGGCTAGGTTTCAAAAGGGGAGAGAGATTTATTCCTTTCTTTTTTTCCTTTTGATCCCTCAGTGTGTTTCAACTGCCTGAACCTGGCTCTTTGTTAAAATGAAGACTGTAATTTTAATTTATGTTTTGTTTTCAGAATATGCATATATATATATATAAATACATAGGTGTGAGTGCAGACATACATTTAAAACGGTTTGCTTTTGTAATAATAATTGGCACCACTGTAGAGATGACCTCAGATTTAAAAGGATACGTAGACTCATAGGAAAATTGGGAGAGGGGAAGGATGGCAGAAGGTAGCATGACCTTCACATGCAACTCATCATGGGCCTCTCTGGTGAAGTGTTTATACTTCATATTAAGTCAGCACAGGGAGGGATTAGAGGCCTGCAGGGAGGAACAACTTGCCTCACCCTGAAGAAATTGCCAAAAATGTAACGTAGGACAGAGACTTCTCAGTTGGGGCTCATTTTAAAAAGGCAGAAGCAGGCCAAGTGCTCAGCCCTTTGCAGGGAGGTTGAAAACTCCTTCCCGGTGCCCACTGTGGGAAAAGGCTGGGCAGAAGCCTCCGTGCTGAGGAGCCAGTGTGGAGCCACCAGCTTTGCTACCCTTTGCATCTCTGCTGGGTCGAAGTTGCAAGGGTTTTATCCTTTGCTTCAAAAAGGTTTTAGCGAAAGCTCCGTTGAGATTATTTTACTTTACCTTATGTGGGTTAAAAATTTATTTTTTTTTTTAAAAAGCCTGTAACCACTTTACCTACTCCAAAGAGTATGGTAAAATGGTAGGATGCTCTGCAGATCTTCAACCATTTTGTGTTTACTGCCAGTGAACCAGGCCACCCTCAGAGAAACAATTTCTGTTAAGTAGTCCATTAAGTGCTCTAGTCTGATTCATGAAGCAGACTTATTTATTGTTACTGGAAGTTGATCTGGAAGCTTATTTTATAGGAAAACTGCAATGGAAAGTTTCCATGCTTTGGATAGGTAAATACTGAAGAAGTAAGACTATATAAAAATGAATTTTTCTTAGGATAGCTACCCCCTCTTTCACAATTCCCATAATAACCATGACCAGTCTGAATAACCTCCTAGTGGGCCTTTTTATTGATACTTCCCAGCAGGAGTTTCAGCCTGATAAGTAGGTCAGGATTCAGTTGGTCTGATTCCCATTTGAATGCATGACAAAACAGGAGGATTTCAGCTTTAATGTCAAAAAGGTTCTTCTCTTTCATGTTCAGGTTATCTAATATCTAGAGGGCAGGTGCAGGGGTAAAAATAAAAATCACAGTGGGGAGAAGGATAAGAAAATTTAATCCTCTGAGCGATAGCATGACTAATGTCTCCATAATCTCTACTCTGTCATTTCCCATCTACAACAGAGTTGTCCTGCTGCAGATAGTACTTAATGTCCCAAAATATTTGGTAGCCACCTTCAATTTATGAAGTGATCTCCCACTTATCGTCCTAGTGCTATCTTTTTGGAGTGGAAGAGAGGGTGTGTTGATACATTCTGCCCTCCTCCACAAAAATGCAGAAGGTCCAGGGGGCAAACCTGAACTTGCTCTGACAATTCCTGCTTCTCCCTTTTCTCCACGCGCCATGTCCTGGGAAGGGAGTTCATGCAAATTTCCCAGTGCCCCTCTGGCACTGGGAAAGGAAATTTTAATCTAATTTACTAATTCACCCATAGGCTTATGGTGAATAGAAAATGAAGAGGTGTGTCATCTTGTCTGGCGAAGGTGGAGCTGATGAGCTGAAATCAAGAAATATATTACAAAAAAGGTAGCAAGCTGGACTAAACCCAAGTTCTCATTGATGAATTATTAGTCCACTGTTCATTATGATGTCTAGTTTCAATCCTAATGAGGTGGAACTTGATGAGATAATTACTTTGAACTATAGGATTCTGTTTGCCCACAACAAAAGCTTATAGTATGGTATCATCTCATCAAGCCCTTCCCTTTTTCTCAAAAGTTATTAGTTTTCTTTTAAATTGGATGTTTGTCTTCTCTCATTTAATGAAAATGGCACGGTGACTGGAGATACCTGGTACCTACCAAGATTTATCTGAAGGTAATCGCCATCTGCAGATTGTTCCAACTCAGTCTGGTAGAGAAGAAACTCAAAAAAGGAATGTCAAGGGGGTATTTACAGGTAAACCTGGTAAAAGTTGATGCTGTGTGTACTGTCTGATACCAAAAAGATGACGTGAACTAATATTATTGGTACATTTTTGGTATCACAAGTTTCACAGGGCATGGAGCTAAATGATGTCATTTCCACAAGGCGGATTGCAGTGTATGGAGGTCACGGGTTCGGCTGCCTGTGGCTCACAACATCATTGGTGTGTAGTAAAGATGCCCAAGATCTCTTCTCTGTTCTGTCTTTGCTGACCCTTTTTTTCAGCCTTGAATATAGGAGCATTTGTGAGTGTATGAATGAGAGTTCCTGTGTTTTATTGCTTTGACCCGTGGTGTTAGGATATGTATAATATTTCACTGAGCAGATACTCAAAAGTGTAGGGTTTTTCAAATAATATTTGCCAGAAGGATATGACGTGTTGGTTGAGCCTCTTCACTTTGTTCAGGAACCTAGAATGGCTGGATTTAGCATAATTCAGTAAGGAAAGGGGATGAAGGAAACTGCCTTCAGGCTAAAAATAACAGAAGGATTTTTCTTTGGGTTCCAGTTTGAAGGATGCAGCAATATATTATAGATAGAGCATAGGACAAGCAGTTTAAGGCCTGCTTTTCTTCTCCTCTACAAATATCACAGACTCTGGATGAGGCACTTATTTTTCTCTGATTAAAAATTCTTAGTTATAAAATCAGATTGGTACAGTACAAATCTCATGCAGATGTCAAAGGGCCCATGATATTAATCTTTTGATCTGAGGAGAGTCTAAGATTGAAGGAGCTCTGGGAAAGCTGTCTTTATAACAATCAAGAGATCCATTGAGGGAATGGGAGGATGTGTTGCAATGTTGTAGAACTAAGGAAAAATAAGGAAAAGAAGCAAAATAGATTAGCAGTTAGGATGGAAACAAAATTTAGCAAATCAAGAAAGGAATTATCAAAAGATGACATACAATCTGACACACTTAAAATGTGGGAGGAAAATGATGACACTTATTTCTTCCCCTCATTCATATCTCGCACTGCTAATGACGTTAGTATAGAGTGGTGGCTTGTTTGTGTTGTGAAGTTCTTGCTTTTCCTCCACAGAGACAGAGACAGAGCATGGAATAGCACCATGATGAGACTGTAGGAACTGCCATTCTGGCTTACAATAACTTGCTGTCTTGCCTCCACCTTCAGCCTTTTAGCTGAAATCAAGTATCCATCCCTGGAGGTATTTAAAAGATGGGTTGACATAGAGCTTAGTGACGTGGTTTAGTGATGTTTTTTTATCAGGGTTAGGTTGATGGTTGGACTAGATGATCTTAAAGGTCCCTTCCAACCTAGACAATTCTATGATTCGATGACATGATGTTAAATGAATGTGGGAAGCAGGAGGTTGCTCTATGCCTTGACCCAGCAATGCAGTGCCCCAGGGAACAGGACTGGATGACGGGAGGGGTGGGCACTAGTGAGTGCTGGAAGAAAAGTGTGTAAGCAAGGCACATATACAGCGATATTTCACAACAATATTTTCCCAGCCTACAGTGGCCTGGGGTTCAAGGATTTTCTGAGCCAAAGCAGGTCTTTGTGTAAATTCTATTCCATTGATTTTCCTGATTTTTTCTGAGCCAGGAAAATTTTAACATTCTGGAGCAAGGAGAGCACAGCAACGTCTTGACACACTATGTGAAGAAGCATCCCCTTCTCCTGGCTTTGAAGCTCCAAACCACCTTTTCCATTGATGCTTCCCTAGTTCTTTTTTTTGAAAGACATAGAATAACTCTTCTTTCATTCACCTTCTTTGTGGGCCACTTATGATTTTAAATATCTGTGTCGTGTCTCTTTAAAAAGTTGTAAATTATGGTCACAATATGAATACAGTTAATTTAGTTTAATGGCAGGCTGTATAAGAAAAAAGCTAGCAGGAAGTTAAAACAATGATACATCCTTCAACAGACATTTCAGTGTGATTAAGAGACAATACAGGAGCTATTAACTGTCAGGCTGCCATGAAGTTAAACAGCTTGTTTTGTTTTTACTGGAAAGCAGAAGGACTATAAAGAATTTAAAATGTCTTTCAGATCAGGGCGATGGAGTTGCTAAGAAGCTATTTCCTCGTGTAAAAACCTTACTGAAAAGTCTGAGGAACCTGAACCTCCTGAACTCTTTTCATAAGGAATAGGTAGAAGAGTTGTGTAGAGACACCATTTATAGCTCTAAAACTCTCTTTCTTTGAAGTTTTCTCCTGTTCTTACAATTCAGACAGACAATACTGTGGTGCTTGCTCTTTGTTGGAAGAACAGAGGGAAGAAACAGAATTACTGAACCCTGTCAGACCCACATGGGTAAGCCCTCTCGACATCTAGGGTGTTGTAACCCATGCCAGAGCCTAAACAGAGAAGAACTTGGAAGTTCCCAGAAGAACTGGTGGAGATTCAGGTTTTGTCAGTTGAGGAGATGCAATGAGGACACCATGGAGGGCATGGGTGTTTGAGAAGCCCTCCAGACATTGTTTTCCTTTTCATATATTTTCAATGGTTTCAGATTTTTGCCTCCAGGATAGATATGGTTTAGGGAACTCGTAGAAGCATGCAGCAGCTTTCAGAAACCCCAGCCTACATTTCCCTAGAGTTTAATACCTTTATTGGCATTGATTTTTTCTTATTAAATTATATTTCGGGGTTTTACTTTTCTGCATGCTCTGGCACTGATTGCAGTGAAGAAACTTCCACTTCTGTAATCCTGACTTTTTGTGTGTAAATGCTATTTTCTGTTTTAGCCAGAGGTGTTAAAGCAAGATGTGGCTGACTGCCACTGCAGGTACTTTTCGACACTAGTGTCTCCTAATTAATCTTCAGACTAGTGTCAGTATCGAATTTGCAGATGTTTAACCGTGGATCCCAAAGGTTGTGTTCCTGGCTGTAGAAATGTCCCGTGTCTGTTAGAGCGCAAGGTTGTGAGTGGAAAATTCAAGCTCCGCTTCCTGGGTGTCTCACTGACGTGCTTAGTGTTCTTTTGCCGAGGATATGAGGTGGTTTTAGCCTCCATGAAACAAGTACATTAGTTTCTTACAACAGTGTGGCCCAGTGTGCTATTCGGGAGCTCAGTAACATTCGTCCATGAAAGAAATTTCTGAATGACACCTTCAGTAGTAAAGTTGGTGCTTAAGAATTTCTCAGTAGAGTGACTATACCAAATGTCGTTACAGTGCTCATTTTATGTAGATTGTCCCCCAACCAATGGAATTCCCCCAAATCCATGAGCTATTTCTTCACATGCTGTGGGGGAGCCATTGCCATCGGTGGAGGAGGGGATGCCCAGATTTTGCGGTGCTCTGAAGTGCTCTACCAATGCTTTTTTGTTCCCCTTCCTCCTGCCTCTGTTTTGAGCCCCGTGAAGAGATTGCTTAGAGAGTTATTGAAGCATCTACCTTTGTAAATTCAAGCCTGTAGTCGTCAATCTTAATTTCTTCAATTACTGCAATTAGTGGCCAAAGGTACCCATAGCATTCATAAGTGGCAGCAGCCACAGATACTGGTCCAGGGACTTCTGCCCTTATTGCATGTTCATGAGGAGGTGTCCCTCACCCTCTTCTGTCACATAACCTCACCCTCTTAGAATTGGATCCCAGCCAACGTGCTTGCCCCACACAAATAATAGGACCTTAACCTCATGCCGCCATCGGCCTCTCCCATCCCTTCAAACTGTCACAGTCACATCCCTTCACTAACTTTTTTTTTTTGTACAAAACCACAGATTAAGCCCATATTCATTTTGTGTCAAAACATACTTGGTAAAAGTCTGTAGTCATGATACTGTTCTCTGGGTATTGCAACTATTTACATGTAGGATGCATGGTAGAGTATTGCAAAACATTTGAATTAGAGATGATGGGGATCGTTAGTCACTGCTCCCGGCAGTAATTGAGGAAGGCAGGCTCAGGAACCTTGGCTGAGCACTTGTCACTAAACCTGCACTTCCTTCCTCACTCAGCTTCCCCCTCACCTCCCCAGAACGTTTCTAGTCTGGGCAACGACTGAGTTAGTGCGCTGGTTATTGACTCAAGTGTCTGCCTTTTAGTCTTGGTTGAAACTCCAAGTGTTTCCAGGCTGTGGTTTCCGAGCTGGCTGCTGGTGGCACACAAGTGTGTTCAAAATGCTACCTGGCTGGAGAAGAGATCAAAGCTTCCTTTCCGGCGGTGGTCCCTGCTGCTGTAGGAACTGTCACAGGGAAAAAATGTGCAATTCTGTGGCTTTTAGTATCTTATGGGCAGAGCCATCTCTTGTAAAGCATTGCTTTGGCCATTTTCCAACTGAGAGAGGCTAGGAAACAGTCTGGCAATAGCTTCCAGGAATCTTTCATGTCCAACAGACTGGGCCAGGTGGACCGTTTCACTCAGGAGTTCATGTGTTTTGCCAGCCAACTTCTTTTCTATGCTTAATGACTTTTGCAGCACATTCTGGGCAGCTCCAGTTAATCTCATCCTTTCATCCTCCTGTGATCTCACTCAGTTTCCTGGAGAATGAAGTGTGAAGGTGCAGTTGGCTTCTTCTGTACTCCAAACCCTCAGGCTGCCAGTGCTGGAAAGGGGAGCACATGGTAGCACTACCGCTTGTGCCTAATTCTTGAGTGGCTCCATGACTGGAGAAGTACTCGTCCTCGGAGAGACCAGTCCTCCATTGGAGAAATCCTGATAGCATTGATATTTCAATGCAAATTTTTATAAACTCCGGACAGTATATATTAAAACACTCATCCAGTTACGTGCTGAATTTATGCAGGTTTATTTTAGAAAAGAATGTGGAAAACCATGCAAATATTCCTAGAGAGTAAATAGGTAATTACTATATTTCTTATGTAAATAGGATACAGAATATACAGATGGCTGGTTTAGTGTCTACCTCTGTATTGGCATATGCAGATAGCTCCTTTATGTACATATGAGTAACTGAATAGTAAAATTGAACAGTCATGTAGCTTTATGTTTTCCCTTATTTTAAAAAATCTGGCCTGCTTTATTTAGGCAATGTATTGCTATTCTTTTTGGAACGTTTGTACAATATTTACTGAATTCATAAGTCAAAATATGAATTCAGTTTTCACAAATTGAAGCACGCTTACCATTTCTGCGGTCTCATCTTGTTTGCATTTAATAGAAAATTCACGAGTTGAATATAAATTTTGAGAGAGAAAAGCATTTAGCAAAAGAAGTTCATAAAGATGTCTAACAGAGAGAGGATACATCAGATGGAAAGTCCTCACTATGCTGGAATAATTACAAACTCCTTTTAATAAAATTTATTAATGGGATTTTTCAGATGTGGCTTAGAATACTCACACAGAGCTTTTAATAAGCTAAAATCTATAAACACTCCATCTAGGGACTGGAATCATTATTTGGACCGTCTTTAAAAGTTCTGCCATTTATTCAATAGTCTATAATGGGCTTTATAAGCTGCAGGAGTTCATTATGCAAATACCTATTTAAGATTTGTGTGGACCACAATTAAAAACATAGCTGGAGAAAATGTATTGGTTTTTACATGCCCAGTAGGCAGGCTCCAAAGTGAAGTAACTCCACTGCTTCAAATTATTTTGGCGCCAAACTAACTTAAGAAAATTACATTTTCACTATGAATACTTGTGTTGCCTTACTTTCCCTCTTTTATTTTATTTCCAGACCTAACAGTTAAGGTCTACCGTTGAGTCAGGACGGAGAATGAGACATGCTTTCACTGTTGTGTGTCATTTTTAGGGCATGTTCATCTGAGAACTTTTTTTGCCAGCATCTTCAATAGGGCTATATCTTCAAATGTAACTACATGTATAAACTTCAAATGGCCAAATTTCACGAGAGACTTTAAAAAGAGAGTAACTTGTCAAGCCTGGGGTGTCAGTAAATTATCTCCTTCTTGAAACCTTAGGAAACTGAACTTGTGCCAAGGGTTAACTCTGCAGATGCCAGCAAGGATGGTAGATACTTGCCTTCGTTCTTCCTTTTCTCAACAATTTATGGCATTTCATTTGCCTGGAGTATGGTCGGATCAAAGGAGGAGTACAAGGGAGCGCTGTCCCCTTCCACTGTTTTTTATGGAAGCTGAGTGTACCAAATCTCCTCTGACATTGACCATGAAAGACTTCAGGCTTTCCCTGCTTGGCATTTGCAATCGGTGGGATAGGCATTTTCTGTCACGTGAGGTGCAAATAAAGGCTGTAAGAGTCGCTTCAGGACACTAGTATATAAAATCTTCACCCCACAGAGTTATCATTCTAGTGTTAAGTTGCAAATGAAGTGGAAAATCTTCTGTGATAACAAGACATAATAGTGAAGCAATTGGATTGGGGGCTTTGTGCCCTATTTTCCGTGTCCTATGAGAAATCATTACCTGTATGAAATGGAGAATATTTTGTTCTCTTTCGTGGCAGTGGTATGAATTTTATTTTAGAGATATTATGGTTATTGCATTAAGCATGTTCATGTTCTTACCTAAAAACATTAGCAGTAATATTACAGATGATGTGTTGTTTTGTAATCTTTATCTGTAGATCCCACAACAATATAAGATGAAATTACCCTTGTGCTGGGAACTAATAGCATATTTTGTATCTCCTTCTATAATGTTGCCAGATTGTATTAATCATAAATGTCAATGAAGTCTCCAGATGACTTCCTGACTTTCGACAAAAGGCCTTCATCTCAGCCTCTTAAATTCCAAGGTCAAGGGGAATGTAACATTCAGAATAATTATTAGCATTATTTTACCTTGACATTTCAGCCCTTCTTAGCCCTGCTTTCGCTTTAGCATTCCAACCAGGCGGTGAAGACGAATGTCGTCTTTTGATTCACTGGAGGGAATTGCCCCAATTAAACCTGACTTTAAAGATAACTAAAGGCCTGTATTAATGTGCTGTCCTGTTCTTTAGCCAGAAATACTTCATGAAGGAAAGAAACTTCCATTAAAAGCATTCAAGATTTACTGTGACAAGAACAAGCAATTTTTGAATTGCAGTTTTCCCCCCTAGGCTAGGATAATAATCAGTGCTCCTCGTTTTCAGAGTCGTCAGTGGTTGCGCTGCCCTAAAGATTCTTTCGCCTTTTGTTTCAGCTAAAAGGTCAGAGTTATAATTTTGTCTCATCATGAACTATTAGTGGTACCTTGTCAAAACCTTGTTTCGTGTCCAGGATCTCATGCCCGTTCTTTGTACATACCTGTATTTACCTAAATTTTTTTAACATCATGTCAGGTAATAGGGACAGAATATGTTGTTTGTAGGTTTTCTTCCAGAAAAAAAAAAAAAGTTTTCACCGAAGCATAGATGAAAAGAAGACACAATCACCACGCCATACACAGCCCCCCAGCTATTTGACCTTGACTGGGTGGAGAGCTGGCAGTCTGGTTCAGTCAAACAATTTTACTTACTCACTTCCTGCAAACTTTTGATGACCCTTGAGATTCTGGAAGTCTGTTTTGATAATGAGGTAAATAACTGTATAAATGTCATTCACTGTAAATTAGTCAGAAAGCAGGTGTGTACAGATGAACGACAGACACCACTTAGTCTTCAGACAGTGAGCTTTTTTGGTACAGTACAGAGAATAAATCGACTTCCTGTGATGAGCACCATTTATTTCAATAATGTTCCCATTTGATCTGTGGCAAAGCTCTGCTGTAGAGAAAAAAATAGACCCTCACTGCAAAAGGATATACAAGACTGCATAACTTTAGCTCCATATTTTTTGCTTTCCTGCTATGCTATGCCGTTCTGTGAAACCTTGAAGATAAAATTGTTTTGCATGTTTTTTAATTCATGGCTACTCTCCAGCTGATAGCAAATTGCTATTTGCATCTGTTATGGTAGTGTGCCCAGTGTGTGATTTTACACAACTGCTGTGGCCCATACTGTTTCCATGGAAGTGAAATTTATTGACTTCTAGTTAAATTTGACTTTGGAACTTCACCTAACTGGAAAGTAAATTGATTGATGCTGACACTCCTTTTCTTCTAACCTCTATCTCCATGCAGATTCATACTTTACATGCTTTTGTCTCCAGCACAAACATGCTCTTTCTCTTCTTCTTTCTTTATTTTTAACTAGAAATCTTACATAAATACCACATGAACATATAGTTCACTCCATAGATGTGTAACAATCTGCAGTGTTTTTTCCCCTCAGAATTTTCAAGCAAATTTGTCATTGCTTTCTACTTAAATGCAGTAAATTTTGACATGGGTTATAGCTGGAAGAATAAATGTACACAAATGTCCAAACTTTCTGTGAAACCTTGGCTAAGCAACACTCCCCTGTAATTTATCATGGAAGTCCACAGGACTCTCGAGTCCCTTTCCAATTTCCATTTCCTTCCCTGCTTCCTCCTAGTAGATATTTACGAAGGACGCTGAGTGATCTTTAGTGAGTTTATGGCCAGTAGTTCCTGACCCCAAGAAAGTTAGCTTTCACTGACTTAAGCAGCACGATGATTAATGGTGCTGATAAGGGAAGTGGAAGCTTCTTTCCTCTTGCCTGTCACACTTAACAAAAGCAGTGAATCTGAAGATCGTGGCAGAGACAGAGAATTGATACTGAGCCCTGTGGAAATGATCCTGTGCTGTCTCAACTAAGGATCTGGCCCATTTTGTGAAATAGAACTAAATTTGTTCGCTTATTAATTCATTACATAGGTGCTGCAGTAAAGCACATAGGTTGCACACGTATGTACGTGTAAGGATATAAAAGAAGCTGTTGCTGGTCTTTTTACATCATAATTTTTACTGAGTACTACCTGGTCTTGAAAGAGGGTGTAAAAAGCATTCCATTGAACATCTGCATTTTTCCTTTCCCTATGTTTAAAATGTACTTTTTAGTTTTGTAACAATGTTTTCCCACCTACCTGAATGTCTCATTAGTGCTACTCTACCAGTTGGGACCCTGGAAAGTGGGAAAGAGGTCCAGAAGCACTAGCTGTAACCCAGCAGAGCAAGGTTTTCCAGATCGCCTGTCATCCAGCTGCTTCATGTAACCTTTTGGGGAAGGCTGTCTCCTGGTGTTTCCTCTGTATTCCTTCCTCAGGATTACATGACCCCATAAAATTAGGCTTTCTCATAGTAGCATTTTTCTTCTATGTGTCCAGCAAGCATGTTTCTGAGACTGGTGGTTTTGAGGGCTGAGAACATAAATCTATCACTTTCCAGCATGCTCTTTTATTTTTGCACAAGCAGTGCATATTCTTTCCTAGCAATGCACTGCAGCCCACAAATTCACCTTTTCAGGAGAATATGCTCTGGTGCCATTTCTAATTTAATTAGTTCTTTGTACAGTCCCACTTCTAAGCCCTTGGAACTTAAAGCTTGGGAGATAATTATTTCCATCCCTGAAGAGGGGTCTTTCAAAATCTCTTTGCATCTTGTGGGTTAAGTGTTTAATGTTTCATCTGGAGATTGGTAAGCATGAGAACAGAAACTGAATGGAATGCATTGTGTTTGGTGCCCATCCATTTTAAATAATTTTCCTTTTGGCCCTAAACTTCATTTTTTTACATATAAAAAGTATCTTTGGAGTTCCCAGTGAAGAGGAACTAGAGATTATTTTTCCCCCTCTCAACTGGAATAAATACAGAAGGAGTGTCTGGCTGATAATGGATCTGCAGCAACACAGCTCCAAGGCCCTTATTGTCTGTGTTTTTCATTAAGTGATATATGTTTTCACGGTAATATAGAAATGCTAACAAAGGAGTGCTCTAAGTGTGGAGGAGCAAATACATTCAAGTCTGGTTTTGGAGTCAAGTACATTTTCTTGAAACATAAAAAATAAAAAATTGCTCCATGCTGACAAGAAGTCCTTAAAAATCAGTCTGTCGAGGTAATTTATATCTGTGTACACACACAGACAGGTATTCTGGTCTGGCTTTTTAGTTTGAGACAGTTATAAAAATGATTGAAAACAAAGGGAGTTGTTTGGGAGCACTGCTTCAGTGAATCAAAACTATTAGGGATTTTACTGTTGTGAAAACAGGGTATATTTAATAGGCTTCTCCAAGGTTTTTTTTTTCCTCTGCCTCCAAGCCAGAGTGGACACTGGCATGTGAGATGATTGCAGGCTGTGAATTTTCAAAGAGGTTTAAAGTAACAAGACCACCCCAGTTGCTCTGCTAATGCTGCTGCTGCCCTTAGAAAGAATTCTGTGAGTGTTTGAATTGCAGAGGCAGCAAAGTAATTGAGGAGACTTGTTCAGGAAGCAACTTATGAATGTTTCCTTACCCGAGAGCTCTTTGGTAAAGAACATGAAAGCAAACGTGGCTGAAAGAAACCTAGTAAAAACCTTAATGTAACAGCATTGATTTTTTTGATTTGTGTTCTTCTGTTTTGCTTTTTTTTTTTCTTTTTCCTCTTCTTCTGTTTTAATATGTCCTCTGTGCCTTTTCTAACAAATTACAGGATTCCACCCATTGCCTAAGAAGTTTTAAAAAAACAGTTGAGCAATTAAACAGGTTTCCAGCAGCTTTGGTTACAAAGCCATTGGGATGCACGAAGGATATGCTGGCAACAAACAACTGATATAATTTAATGAGGTGTAACTGAGTAATTTGGGGCATCCAGCAGGTTTTTCCTATAAGGGGCTACATCAGAAGGCCTCTTTAATAAGTATCCTGTGATTGGCTTTTGGAGTTGTCCTCACAGAGCAGTTATGAAATGCATTGTGCTAATGCTGATCTGTGGGCCCTGAGCTCCTGCTTTTCACCCATTTAGTTAATTAGAGAGAAACAGAGCCAGAGGATAAGTGACTCTAAGGTCTCACACTTTCTTTTCAGGTTGTATTACTTACAAAGAGCTTGAACAGGGAGAAGGTGACCTTGCTTGTAATTGTAACATTCCTTATTTTTTATTTAATGTAAGCAAGAATCTTTTGTCCTTCACATTCACATGTTCTTAGAGTTATGGGTAGTGAGTTGCTTCAGATTTGGATCCTTCTGTAAGGAAGATTGTGTCCATCTTCCATTGCAGAAATGGTGATCAGGTTTCCTGAAATCATATCTCGCTACAGTAATAGCGCTATTTCAAGCAAAGTTAGTGTTGCACGCTTTGTGACACTGTTTATGTACTCTACCTTGGGTTTGAAAGCATCTGTGATGCAATTATTAAAGGGAGAGTAATGGCCGCTAAACTGAAAATGGCAAAAAAGAACATTTTTGCCCTTTTATTTTTCAAAGACTAAATTGAAATGCATTGATGCTTATCAATAACCATTTCTCTAGCATGAACTTCCATGAGATCCATTTTTCCATGTCAGTGATATGTGAGCCCATAATGCCCTGGTTCCAAGTAAGCCTTTCCTGCCTTTGGAGGGCCAGATGTTTGGAAGAGTCCATCCTAGAAAGCAAGTCCACTTGACCAAACCTGCTCAGGTCTCCCCTGGAGACAGACCTCTCCCAGAAAAATGCCACTGTAGAAGAAGCGATATGTTAATTGGCTTAGTTTAAGAATATTGCATTTCAAAATCGATTGCTTGTACTATTATGGAAATACATTTGGGAGAGCTTTTAGGTGGGTTTGGTTTTGGTTTTATTGAATAGCTTTGGACAATCTTGCCTAAGTGAGGAAGATGACGGGGTGCTGTGGAGATGCTGCAAGTGCAGCGATGCAGCCTGAGCAACAGGCAGGTACTTGGGAGCGGTCCCTGAGATGCCCACTGCCCCCTGGAGCACTGCTTGCGAGTGGCCTGGGGGTATTCAGTGCCCACATGTGCTGCCCTCCCAGGTGAGCTGCTGGGCTCAGATGCTCTTTCCACCAGCTGAGGAGGAGAGAAGGAATTTCCACCTTAGGGAAGTGCAAAAGATGTGTTTAGATGGATGGTGCCTATTACTGGCTGTTGGTACATAGTGTGTGTGTGGGAGGGGAGCAAAATAGGGAAGGGGTGTGTTCTGGAAGCTTCTTGTGTCCCATGGTTTTAGCCCCTGCCAGAGGGTGCCTGTGATTGAAAAAGGTGCTGCTGCTTCTTCCTGGAAATTTTGAAGTGGGTAGCAGAGAAGAGGGAATGAATTCGGGAATGAATTCTTATAAATGAAATTGCTGCAGGGAGCAAAGATGGCACTTCCAAAATATCAGAAGCTGTAGAAACACGTATCACGCTGACCAGCAGGTAGCTAATGGGAGTGCTCTCCACAAAATGCTAGTTTTTAGTCCTGGTAATACAACATCAGTTTGACCAGTTTGCGACAAAAATGTGTTCCACTTCCAGAATGTGCCCAGTAGTTTGAATCAGTGCGGTACCGTGACTTCATCAGTTTGCTGATATTTGAGGTGTTTTGTTTCTAAAATTTACACTGTTGGATTTTGACAATTTATTTTTTTCAACCTGATTGCTGTGTTTCAACCTGATTGCTTTCCAAGCCCTGGCCGTTCTGTTGAGGATTCTTACTGCTGCTCCATAGGTAGTTTTCCATCATATTTAGGAAGATCACAAGAAGAAATCTGTTTCCTTAACTTAGTCTTAATGACTGAACCTTAAAAGAAATATGTTAATCAAAACCCAGTTGCTTCAATGTTTTTGCTGAAATAATATCTTGTGACTGGAACTCCTTTTAGGTAAGTGTGATTAATAATCCATTAACTTGAAGTGTTGGGGGATGAAAGTAAATCTGGTACTTTTGACGGTGTACTCAAAACACCACAGTATAAACTGAGACTGAATGAGGGTTTAGGTGGCTGTGTCTCCTTACCTGTGAGCAGTCATTTTTCAAAAGCATTGTATTTCAATCAGATAGTAAAACAATAAAGATCTACATCTGCTTGCATATACAGGCCATTCTGGAAAGTGTGCTGGAAGGCTGCGTGGAGGTTAGCCTGATGACGTCTGGTTGCTTGTTTGATTTTGAGAGGTTTTTTTCAGGTGCGGATGCTCAAGTTATTGTACAGCTACAGATGCAGTTATAAGCATTGCAGCCAGGCAGTTGGAATTATACACACAGAGTAGCTAGGGAATGTGTTTTGCATGGGTAGCAACTCGAAATGTTTTGCAAATGCTTCTTAGGCACCTATGGAAAAAAAAAAAAGGAAAAGCTAACAGAAAAACAAAAGTTTGGCATTGCACACTGTAAAAGCTGAAAGCCTGGGGTTGCAGCCAAAGGTCTAAAATAGAAATGGGCAACATAGCAGTCTTTTTTGGTGATTAATATAAAGCCTCTCTTAGAGTTCCTGACTCAGATCAGTCCTAAATGTAATAGCAGGTGAGCTAGGAAACAGTGGGGAGAAACTTGTGAGAGAAAGAGCAAATGAGCTGCATTTTTCTTAGTAAGCTCTATCAGGGAACTGACTCACTGACTGAAACTGGTTAAACAAGGATGCTCAAGCCTTCAGGAGTTAGATGCCTTTACAGGAATCTGTTTAAGGAAAACCCACACCTTTCATTAAAAAAAAAAAAAAAGCAAGCCATTCTACACTAATGGGCCAAGTTGTCTTATCCAGAAAACTTTGATCAAAAACTTTGGTGGTTCTTCAAAGCTGATCCTAACCACTGTGGGTGGAAAGCCAAAGTGAAAACTATGTGAAGGTGTTTCATACCTCCTGCTTTCCTTTCAGTTGGAAATGCCAGAAAAGGGGCTTTCTCATTTCCCGTGTGGTTGTTTCCCCTGTTTCTCATCATCCTTACAGTCCTTGGTGAAAAGGGGATTGTGGTTTATGATTGTGAAACCTCTTTGTTGTTCAGAGAGCAATGTTACCCGAGCAAAAGGGTGATCTGTGCTAAGAAACAAGTGATATTATTACTCCTTCTGTGTTTTTCCACCACTAGCATGAACTTGGGCTTAGCAGCGAGAACTGAGGCTGTACAAATCTCTCATCAAGTACCCTCATCATATCTATACTTAATAAAAGTTAATAATGCTCAGCAACTCACGGGACTTGCCTTCATACCCTGGTTTAAAAGAGGGGTTAAGCAGGTTACAGGAGTGCTTTCTGCTGTCTTTGTCTTCAACGTCCTATTTTCCATCCCCTTCCCTCAGAGGCAAACTAATTTGGGAAGAGTCCTGAGTTGTAATAAAGAGAGGCAAAACTATACCCAGTGAAGCCTTCCTCTGTAAAGTCCAAGAAAGCCCTGTTGGCATGTGAAGTCAGTCGATTCAAGGGGGAGTTTAAGTGCTCTCCACTCATCCGAAACTGTCTCGGGAAGTTTTACGAAACTCCGCAAAGGCAGTTGTAAGATTGTAGTGGGTGGGAAGACCCAAGAAACTGGGTGGAGTGGTGAGAAAATTTCAAGAATAGCTGGCAATTTAGCTGGCTCCTGGGACTTAGGGACTTTCCAATGCTGGCAGGTCTCAGAATGTGTGTTGTTATTCAGGCTACGTGCCAAGAATATTTAATGCTGACTGCCGAGCGTGTTGGAGAAAAGTCATTGTGCAGGCACTGTCACTCAAAGGAAATACGCCACACCGTAATCATTGGCTCAACACTCATTTTGCAGACAATGAACGCTGACATTTGGATAGCAAATGGAACAAATAGTAAAAATAGGTGGGTGGGTGGGGAAACCTTTGCCTTTTTGGTAGTTAAGACCATTAAATCTGTTGGTATACAATGTCTGTACATGGCTCCTGAGATGCTGCTGCAGTTGTGATAATGACAGTGCCATGAGAGGGTGTTAGGGGAAAAACTGATTGTTGAAATAACAATGGCCCTTTCTGGTGAAAAAACACTGTCTCTGTCCCGAAAAAAATCTACAAGTAAAGCACCAAAAACAGAGAAAAATTAATAAAGGGTGGCAGAAAAGAGGAAAACTTTGGGTGTAATATGAAGGTGCAAGTTGCTCTGCAGATTTCAACTGAGCCTGGACTTCAGACTTTTATTTTATGTAATGTGCTACCTGTTAGTTGTGACGGGCTGGGATGTGCCCTTCCCACTGCAGTACGTGGGTGAATGAGTATGGAATGAGCATATTTAGAGAGCTGGGCTGAGCGGGGAGACTGACCGAGCGAATGAGGAGACGGGGGGTCTCCTCCTGAACCAAGCCAAACGAAGACTCATGGCTATGGGAACGTGTGGACGTGGCCACGCTGCTCTTTTAGGTCACACCATGCCAGTTACCCCACGTAGGTCCATTCGAGGAGCTACCAAGGCACCCCAGCAGCACCTGGGGCCACCCACACTGCGCGGGGTGCCCCTGGCCCTCGGCAGGGATGCTGGCTCTCCCTGGTACCGTGCCCGCACCGCCTGCGGGGTGCCACATCCCGCCTGTCACCCTTCAGCCCTGCCAGCGTGCTGAGGCAGCTCTGGGTGAAAGGGAGAAGCAGGAGACCGTCGGAAAGGCAAACACCCCACAGCGAGCAGCAGCCTCTCAGCGGTTGCTGCAGGGCCAGTCGGCCACCTTATCTTTGGGACTTGACTCGATAACCCCCGGCGCCAGCGCCGGTCTCTTGCAGATTATCAGCTAGTCACTGCTTTAGATGTGCAGGACAGGATCACTGCCACACTTTGTCACAGTCCTTGAGGGAATACACATAGTGCTCCAGGGCACTTTGGGAATGGCCTCAATTATTAATAACCATTATGATTATTTTTTTTTTCTAAAGTCTTGCTGATCATCATGGATTATTTATACACCCTAGTGCTGCTTGTACCAGCTCTGTATCATCAGCCCTCCAGCGTCTACCTTTCTGGCTGGCATCCTTTTTCCCATGCAATACCCTCCCGCTACCCCACAGGTGCAGCAATCTGTCTGATCAACAGATGTATTCCCTGTCCCCCCCATTGTGGATGCAGCCGTGTTCTGGTGACTTCAGAAAGTTCAACCATGTGCTTAGTTTATTCAAGATGTGTTTGTGGTAAAGGATAGCTAAAGGAGGTAAAGATGTGCAAGGCTCAACTTTGGTGGCTTAAGGTTGTGGTCCCCAGTGATGGTAGTGGTATTTATGGTGTTTTTCACCCCATCCTTTCTGATGTTCAAGACATCCTTCTCCTCGTTCAACCGGTGATGAGGTCGTGTCCCCCCACTTTTCAATGATAGCTTGATGCACATCCATCAGCATCATGGCTTCCTTCCCAAAGACAACATGAGACATCTTCTTCTGAAGGCAGGATCACCTCCAGCTTGGAGATTACCAGCCCTAGCCTTGTGAAACCTGTCTTTTTTTTATCCATCATTGGAATCCAGCCTGTATGTATTCTTTTGACAGCTTCCTTCTCCCTCCCAAAGCAATCCTATTTCTGCCTGAAAAGGACTGCCAAACTAGAACCTCTTGGGAGTTTTTCAGAGGGATACACAGACATGGCCATTGCGAGTTGCCTATCTGAAACTGCAGACCTGTGCACGCTGCATGGCAACCTTAATGCAGGCCTTGCCCCATTTCCAGCGTTCACCACACAAAGCTGACTCACAGCAGGCTCCGTGGGAGGCAGTCTCAAATGTGAGTTGTCTGGAATGCCAGTTATGTGGAGCCTTCATGGAGGTCCCACGGGGGGACAGGACGTTCCTGAGGTTTAATCTGTTGATGGAGCAGTGGAGGCCCCTTCATGTCTTTGTCACAGTGGGCGGATGGCGTTGTTATGTCTCCCGGATGCTGCCAGACCATGCTGCAGAGGCAGCTGAGGAAACCAGCCCTAGCAAGAAGAATGGCACAGGAGAAGCTTAGGTTAAGGAACAGGAGAAAGCAACAGATTGAGAAAAGATTGGTCAATGTGCAAAGCCCCCAAGCTGAGGTCTAGGTATCAAACTGAGTGGATGAAGTGAATGAGCAAAGAGAAGGGTCACAGGTACTGAGAGCCGTAAGCATCTGCCTAAATAAGTCTTTTGTCCATTGGTTATTTTAAAAAACAAAACAGAAAGAAAGCGATCTCTACTGTACCCTTCCTTTTACTGTCTTTTCTTGTGCCTGGATATGAAGAATAAATGTATTCCCTATTTAAAAGCCTAGAATTACACTGCAGGATAAACAACCAAAAAACTCCTCCTGTGCTAGAACTGCCCACCTCCAAGCAGCTAACGTTGCAGTGCAGGGCTGGGTAGAAAGCTCCTAGGACAGAGACCTTGACTGGAAGAAACGAAGTAAGTCTGCAAAGGGTCGAGGGTGCACTTTGTGGATGATGTTAAACCAGTCAAAAGGTTTAGTGCCTTCCAAGAGGCTACTACCTTGCTGCCCACCTTTGCTTCCACGGTGAGCCAGTTAGTTAACGCTGGCAGGAGGGAGTGAGGGAGTTAGTTACGTTGGCAGGAAGGGACTCACTGTTTGCAGGTCTACATCTCTTCAGAAGTTTGCGCGGTGCCAGGAGCAGGAGGTTGAAGTTTCAGTCCGGGGAAGTGGGACCCCTGCTTTAAGCCCCATAGACCCCTATGGTCTGTTACTGGAAGGGCTAAGCCTGCTCTGCAGAACTGAACTGTCTCCTCAGTATCACTAAAACTCTCAAACAAGGTTCCTGTAGGAACGGTGGAGGCGCAGTCACCCCCAGTTACCCAGTACTCTGGGAGTTTTAGGTTTACTCCCAGAGGGTTGGAGGCTTGTCTTCAAAGCCAAGGCCTGAAGCAGGGTGTGTAACTTGGAGAGGAGAAGGGCTCCACAGGAAAGCTGAACACCAGGAGTTAAATGTGGCAATAGAAGCATTTTTAATGTTAAAGTCCTTTTGTGGGTTTCACTGTGTTTACATATGGCTAATTTGTAGCACTGGTTCTTTACTTGTGAGAGATAGATAGCTCCAAAGCAACCATAAAAGCAGATAAAATAATTTATAGAGAATATGTGTGTATATTACATTAAAAAATAAGCTACGGGCTTCGTGCTATATAAAATGTTAATTGAATGCTTGTATAAAAATGGCATCTGGTGTCATCAGCGAGACAAGATTATAGACAGTGATGAGACAGTGATGTTACTAATGCTACTGACATGCAAGAAGAAGCAGCAGGAATTCTTCCCTTTTGTGTCATCAAAATCTAAGCACATGATTAAAGCCAGAGGAGAGTGTGTGTGACAGGGAAGAGCACAAGAGAATGGTGATTTTCTGTAATATTTCCTATGTTGACTTTTTCCCTTTTATTTTCCTACAAGGAGGTTGGTTTGTTTCGCCTTGAGGCTGAAACTGGCTGAAATTTCCATGGACAGCAGATTTTGCATGTGTGTTACAAGCAGTAATATTTTCCCAAAAATATGCTTGCCAGGCTTGTGAATGCCAGAATTCAGAGGTGCTAATCTCTGGGACGTGTTGTGATAGCGTAAGTGGACTCAGTATTCAAAATTCAGTGAGAGGAGGCATCACCCTGCAGCCCTTAGGAGGAAACCCCCGGATTTCGTGTTATGTGTACATGCAGCTTAACACTCTCAGAAGAGGTTCCTCAAGTGGGAGGTGGGACTCAACCTGAGCTTCAGGTATCTTTTAAATGAATTGAGATGCTGGAGCGGGCCCAGAGAAGGGCAACGAAGCTGGTGAGGGGTCTGGAGCACAAGTCTTATGAGGAGAGGCTGAGGGAGCTGGGGTTGTTCAGCCTGGAGAAAAGGAGGCTGAGGGGAGACCTTATTGCTCTCTACAACTGCCTGAAAGGAGGTTATAGAGAGGTGGGGGTCGGTCTCTTCTCCCAAGTCACAGGTGACAGGACTAGAAAAAATGGCCTCAAGTTGCACCAGGGGAGGTTTGGGTTGGATATTAGGAAAAATTTTTACACTGAAAGGGTTATCGGGCATTGGAATGGGCTGCCCAGGGAGGTGGTTGAGGCACCATCCCTGGAGGTGTTCAAAAGACGGGTTGACATGGTTCTAGGGGACATGGTTTAGTGATGGTTTTTTTGTCAGAGTTAGGTTGATGGTTGGACTAAATGCTCTTGAAGGTCCCTTTCAACCTAGATGATTCTACGATTCTATGCTGTTCCTGAGCCATAACGCGTGACACCCCCCCAGGATGTCTTCTGCTCCCAGTGCCTTGCTATCTAGTAGTGAAGGAGGAGGGAGTAGCACTGCTGAGGACAGGAGGTTAAGGAGTAACCTGATTGGGGAAGAAGCCAAACTAAACAGAGGTTTAGATCTATAGCTGAAAATAGTACAACTTACCATTTTCCTCTGCCAGTGGCTGACACACCACATTTTTTGTTCTTTAAAACCACAGTGAACCATTCCCAAAAAAGGAAGTTTAACCTCTGTTTTCTACACTCCTGTCCTTCCCCTCATGCAGGGAAAACCTTTTCTCGCTGTATTTCTCATGACACGTTTGACTGGAGGGTTTCCTTCACAGCGTTTCTGCTGGGGGCTGTTTGTTTTATCTTGCATTTCGCAGCAGATAACAGACCTGTGCGCTGCATAGATTAGAGTTGGCAAATTTTGGCTCTGATTTCTTCAGGTACAGATAAAATGCCTTAGCCTCCCCCTCACATCTATACTTAAAGCGAAATTTTAAAATGTCTCTTCATGGGATTGCTGAGTGATTTCTGTGTTTCCTTTGGTTCTCAGCTGGCCACGTGTGCGCACTAGCGAGGCACACTTCTACTAAAAGTGGAATTTGGAGCGGAGCAGAGGGCCAGCCTAATAAATCTGCCCTTAGCTCAGGCTCTGCGGTGATGCGAGGAAGGGCAGAAGCTGGGCGTCGGGCCTGAGGGACAGAAAAGGAAATCAGCCGTGGGCAGGCAGAGAGGCAGGATCTGGGTTGCTGAGGGCTGGAGGCAAAAAGCAACTTCTGAAGGAGTGTTGGGAGCAGGAGTGTGTGCAAAAAAACAGGCTGTGGGAATTTTGTTTCAGGAGGTGGCTGTGCTGCAATGAGAGGATGAGCGATTTTTGGAGTGAGTAGTTCTTTATCCCCAAGAGGAGATAACAGAGAATAAGCAACCAACTAACTAACTAAATAAATAAATGGTTGCCTTAATTTGGCAAAGCAATCCATTTTATTTCTTCTTCTAGTACAGCCAAGATTTTATGCTAACCAAGCTCTTACTTTGAAGCTGGCCCTTCTCTGAGCAGGAGCCTAGGCCAAGGAGGTCCTCCCAAACCTGAGTGTTCAGTAATTCTGTGATTTTGAGCACCAAAAGTGAAATCTCTGCTCCATTCACCCCTAATGTCAGCAAAGCTAGGATCTTATCCTGAATGAGCACTGATTGTCATTAAGTCATGGCAAACAGAGGAAAAGTAATTTAGATGTGAAAGGCTCTGTATGTTCCAGGTTTGAATTTGATGGATGTCAGCTATAGTAGCTTGTTTGCCATGTTTGAGCCATTAACCCCTGTGAAATAGAAGGATGATGTTCTCTAAGATGATCATGAGTTGTAGCTATCCAGAAGAGTTCGTTTCTCTGAAGTTATTTAATTCCAATTCTTTCTCCTCAATCATGTTCAGAAGAGACTTTGTAGAGGGAGGACTAGCGAAACTCTGGAAAACAGATGTGAACAGCTGTACCTCATCACTTTGTGAAAGATTAGGAAGGGATGAAACCTCAGTTGGCTGAAGTTGGCCAAAGTAAATAGAAAGTGGAATCTTTAGGGGTTATGATAAAACTAAAAGAAGCAAACAAGTAAAGCCATCAAATATATTCAAATCACAGGTTGCACAGGATATTTTCCTTTCCTAAGCTTGATTGGGTTAAGCCAGACCATCATCTGTTTTTGGCAAATAAGGTCCTTCATCAGTAGTCCTGACATCAGTGGGATTATTTGTATAAAATATTATTCTTTAATGTGAGTGAAAATATTACAATCTAGTCCTATGTTTGGATGTTATATCCCCATTTATTTTTCTTGTCTGTTTAGACTTGGAGCTCCTTGGAAAAGAACAACCCCTTCATATGTATAAAGTACAATTGATTGTGATTCCCCCACAATCATATGTCACTTATTCTAAAGAGCTTAAATGTCAAAAGGAAACATTCTGACCTTTATACGAATATTCATTCGTATATAATTTCCTCTGAATTTAGACAAAATGAATATATTCCCATGAAATATTTTAATTGTGCCCAAATTAGTATTTCCCATTTGGCCAGCTCTACTCCAGAGAGACTTAGTGAGCAAAAAGTCACTGAGAATAAGCAGAACTATGGGTCTGATGTTTCTTCCTGACCTTTCTACCTTCAATTAAAGGAATTCCATGTTACATCTATTGGAGTTTCTACACACTATTCACTTTAAGGAGGCGTGAATTTAAATAATATAGGAAAAGGTGGCATGCGTATGGGTCCTTGTAAAAAGGCAAGTGGCAGTGGCCTGTGACAAGTTCGTTTTGAAAAGGAGTGGGAGAGATTGTGGGTAAAGGTTATGCTATAGAAAATATCCCTTCAGCTGAGACTGTAGTGAGCTTGCCCGGGGTTTTAAGGGAATTTCTGCACTCCAAATTGCTTTCAACGCAGAAGCTCAAGTAGTGGGAGTAGTCTCCTGTCAGTGTCTTGGCTGGACAGATGTCCCTGGAGCTCCAAGGTGCCACAGCCCTTGGGTACTGCCGTTCTCAGCTGTGGCTTGCAAGCGCTGCTGTGGACCAGCTAGAGGGAGACCAGGCCACCTCAGGTAGGTCTCTTCTGTATTTCTGTAATTAAGAAAGTGGCAAGGGCAGCTTTAATGCAACCACTTGAGGGGTTGAGCGCTACAAGAAAGCACCATTACCTTACTCCAGTGAGTCTGGACTTGGAACAGCCTGGGGACCTTTGCCTTCTGCAGCACTGACACGCTGTGAGAATAAGCACTGCTTTGGCAAAGGCAAATGTCTCTAATGGGGCTAGAGAGACAACCTAGGTGTTACTCATTTGGGGAAATGTATGCAAATTTTTAAGTTGCCACTGTTCTCAGATTGCTAGGAGCATGAAAAGTCAGACCAGTTATTTAATCGAAAGCTTTACTGTTGACAATAAGCAGAACAACATTTTTTATTATTTTTTCTTTCCAGTAAGGCTGTAGTTGGTAATAAATAGCTGGGGTTTGAATATATTTTCTTGAATATATTTTTCTGTTGTTATACATATGCCTCTTTACAGTACTGTTCTTTGTTGCTCAACAAAATTTCCTGAAGTATTTATTTACCACCACTTTTACATTGCTGCTACATTCCTCCTAGAGGAGTGATGAATGCTTTTGCTGAGGACTATGAATTTCTTGACAGAACAAATTGTTTGGATTGGAAGGGAACCTTAAGAGGTCATCTAGTCCAACCTCCCTGCAATTAGCAGGGACATCTTCAACTAGGTCAGTTGCTCAGAGCCCCTGACCTTGAATGTTTCCAGGGACAGGGCATCTACCACCTCTCTGGGCAACCTGTGTCACTTTCACTGCCCTCATTGTAAAAAATTTCTTCCTTATATCTAGCCTGAATCTACCCTCTTTTAGTTTAAAATAGTTACCCCTTGTTCTATCACAACAGGCCCTGCTAAAAAGTTTGTCCCCATCTTTCTTACAAGCTCCCTTTAAGTACTGGAAAGCCACTATGAGGTCTCCCCAGAGACTTCTCTTCTCCAGGCTGAACAACCCCAACTCTCTCAGCCTGTCCTCATAGCAGAGGTGTTCCATCCCTCTGATTATTTTTGTGGCCCTCCTCTGGACCCACTCCAACAGGTCCATGTCATTCCCGTGCTGAGGGCTCCAGAGCTGGACACAGTACTCCAGGTGGGGTCTCACCGGAGTGGAGTAGAGGGGCAGAATCACTTCCCTCAACCCGCTGGTCACTCTTCTTTCAATGCAGCCCAGGATGCAGTTGGTCTTCTGGGCTGTGACCACACATTGTCAGCTCATGTCCAGATTTTCATCCACCAGTAACTCAAAGTCCTCCTCCACAGGGCTGCTCTCAATCCCTTGATCTCCCAGCCTGTACTGATACCAGAGCTTGCCCCAACCCAGGTGCAGGACCCTGTACTTGGCCGTGTTGAACCTCATGAGGTTCTTGTGTCATTGAATTGCAGTACCTACAGCTATTCCCATCCTCCTCGTACTTGCATATTCCCTTTGTTAGGAATGTGTGCTTGAGCTATGATCACCTTGCTACATGCTGGCAATTATGAAGCTGCTGTTGACTGATTCTCCAAGAAATGCCGTCAGATGGATCTCTCCTTATCTTATGTTTCATTTTTTAAAGTACACAGGGAAAAGGAAAACAAAATGTGTTCTTTTTACTATTCAAATTTGATCACCGTGCTTGGGAACAATGCATGTCAGCTCCAGGCTTAAAGTGCTAAATAACATTGTTTCATAAACACACAGCTATTTTGTCCAAACAAACTGCTTCATCAAAATGTTGAAAAATGTATTGTACCACTGGGACAGTTCTGCCGTAGACAGTTTTATTCCTCTCTCTTGTCTTGTGCTTTAGGAAAAAAAAAAACCAAAACCAAAACAACAATATAATCACTTTTATTTTTATTACTCAAATATTTGTTCTAGAGCCTGGAGAAGAGAAATAGTTATTATACGTTATGTAAATGATATCTTTAAAGAAAACAGCCTTACAGACAGCGCTACATTAACCCTTCAGCAACACCAGCAACACCTCATTCGTCTTTGGCTGTTGACAAACAAGGCCAATTAACATCAGCAAGATAATTAACTACAGCTCCAGGTAGTATTTGCATCCAGTCTATTGCTGTTTGGAAGCTGTCTCTTCTCCTTACCTCCTTGCAGCTTGAAGGTGCTAATTTTAACACCTACAAAGTATGGAGTTTAGATTTGGTTGAGAAGAGGGAGAGGCTGCTTTTTTTCTTATTATTAAAACATTAGATGAACAATTATAATAGCGAAGTAACTTCAACCTTCCACTAGATTTTTTCCCCCAAAATCATTTGCACATTTCAGGATGATTTTTAAAAATTTCTTGTCTTCCATATGGCAAATTATTCGTTTTGAGTGTCTTGTACTTAGAGTGAGAACACTTTGGGGACATACTTAACTGGTGGTCCAAAATGAGGGTAATTATGTTTATTGCCAAGGAAAGAAGAATATTACTCCTGGATACACAGCAGGCATTTTATTAAATGATTGTACCAGCTGGAAACAAATTATTACCTTTATTTTAAACTAGCATTTAGAAGTCTGATGCTTTTATTTCAATGGGAAACAAATTTTTAGGAAGATTACAGCTCACAGGTTCTTGTGATTTTTACTGGGGTGTGCTAGGTTCGTGTAATTATCTGTGATAGTGTTATTTGCCTTTGTTTTGATGAGGCTGTTATTACCTGCAAGTCAAAAGTTGATCCTACTGCTATTTCCCTTCTGTCTGATACCCCAACTAATTTTGGAGTGAGGAAGAGCATATGCAGCAGGTGGGCTGTGTTTCTAATAATTAGTTTTCTTAAACATGTTATAAAGAGCCTTGCCAAGAAAATATCATTGTAGCATTTTGAGCCCAGCTGGCACCGTGTTGGAGCCGGGAGAGGGGAGGAGAGAACAGCAGACTGAGCCCTGTTCATCTGTGGAGTCTCTCAGCCAAATTCACCTGTAGGTGATTTTGGCTCTCCCTGTGCTCTAGAAAATGTTTTTGCCTGGGATTTTGTTGAAGAAAACAGAGGTAGCTCCTGTGCACAACTTGCACTGTGATTGTGCACAGTTATTTTTCCCTCCGAATGAAGTCCTTAGGACACTATCATAGTTTCAGTTGAACAATGAGCTCTTGAGGTTGAGAGGAACCATACAACTCAGTTCTCTGGCTCAGTTGCTAGGGTGTGTGGGCATCCAGATCAAGGACATGTTGATGGGACAACACAGTCTGAAAAAAAGCTCTCTAAGCCTTCCTTTCCCAGCTTTCCAAGCCAGAAATTGATAAGAGATGGTTAAGAGCAATAGCTGTAGGGGTGCAGTATGGGTCTGTGCTTTGGCAGTAAGTCCGATTTCACAGTCTCTAGATCAAAAATGCCTCAGCCACGTAATGCAGAGTGCTGACATGGTATGAACTCACACTAGCACTTCAAATCTGTTCCAAAAATGTTGAGGGGTTAGTATTTCAACTGCTTGCCTTACTATCAGATCAAGTTGTTGTCTGTCTTCCTGCGGCAAGCATAAACTCTATGTGCTTTGGCTAATCAAATGGAAATATGATCTTGGGCCTGTTCCTGAACTGAATAAAATTTGTACTGCTGAATTAAATTTGTCAGGCAGTGCGCTGGCTGTGCAGTACCAGTGTAAGCGTTCCCCTCCCTTCTCCTGGAGAAATGGGAAAGCAGGAAGGCTGGAGTGGTTTTCCTTAGCACTTTTCCAAAGATTGCCGAACAGTTTTGGCTGGATAACTCAAATAAATTCAGTTTTATGAAACATGGAAAAGTTCGGAAAGGTTACATGCTTTTGAAAAGAGCCAGGTAATCCTATCTGCCCTGTGTCCTACACAGCAAGTCAGTCCCAGAATATCTATTGCTCTTCAGGTGGCCATGGTTAGCAGACGGGTGGTATGGCACTTGGCTTATTTTAAAACTTTGTGCTAAGTAAACTCAGTCATAAAGTGAGCTTTTTTTCTCCAAACTAGCATGACTCTTTGGTGGGAAAAAATAAGCTGTTTCTTAAAGCTTTTAGACTTTTCTTGGTCTTTGTCAAAAATAATCAAATTAAGGACCTCCTTGACCTTTATGTGACATTGCTTTGATGGGAGCTTGATGTAGAAAATGCTAATGTCCCCAGTAAAAGCATCTCTTTAATGTGCCATATGTCTAAGATACATATCATTTCTGTAGCATAGTGCTATAGCCTGCTGACAGCCTCCGAAAAAAAGAATGGATGTTGCCCTTTCCTACTCAGTAGGGTAACGTTGCAAATGTTGCCAGGATGCAGCCACCTACCTCAAACTATTGCTAGAGGCACTTTAGCAGCAAGGCCTACTTATGCAGTAAAAGCTCTGTGATGAATTTAATACACATGAAGCACCGACATCCCCAGGGAAAGCAGAAAAAGGATCAGAGAAGATAATCAGAATCTGAAGGCTGCAGGAGGACAAACAGGTGTTGTCTGTGCCGTGTTGCCTCCCACTTTGCATCTGAGTCTGGAGGATACATTATTTTCTTCTTTGACATTCAGGTCTTTTGCTTCAGGAAGAATATTTTTTTAGTGAAGTCTTGAGTCCTGATGCATGAGCTAAAAGCCATCTGTGTGCTTTTTTTTTTTTTTTTTTTCTTTTTGGGTGTTACTGTTCTAACTGACTCCCTGCTGCCCATAGTTACGAAAAGGCTAAACAAGAAAGTAAAATAAAACGAAAATACCCTTTGGGGAAAGGAACATGCAGTCAGTCACCTCAAGGTGATTTAAAGTACAATGGGCTTATGCACTGGTGCAGGTTGAACTGATTTGTTTCATTAATCAAAACTCATACTCTGTTTGCAAAGAATAATTGACATTAGCAGAGCCTATATTACCTAGGAGTCCAGTATTAACCTCTCTGTTTAATTATATTGAGTTTTAAAGTCAGAAAATAAGCCTCTGCTTATTCAGTAGCAACAGTGTGTCTTTTATTAACAGAGCAAACCTTTAGTCATATAGGACAGATTTTGTATTTTTAGTAATGAAATAAATACCAAGTTATTGTGACTGACTTGGTAGGGGATAATGTCAGATTCTAAAATGGAGCTGCATGCTGAGGAAATCTTTGTGCACATTAGTGGGGGAAGCCAGAAAGAAAAAAATTAAACATTAGCACAATATTTTCAAAAGAAAGAGTATGTTTTTGTTGGGGGGGAGGTGAGGAAGAGCAGGAAAAGAGAGGGTTCAGGACAGGGAGGATGTGTTGGGGAGAGGAATGCATTAAGCACTGGCTAAAAATGGAAAACTGCAGGCAAGAGAGAGTTGTATTGATATGTATTAAAAGGAAATTAGGGATGATTAATTTTTTCTCTGTGAAGATAAATGCGAAAATATTTGATCGTGATCTAACAATTGCAAGTTGTGGCTGCTGCTTATCCTGCAGATTTGTTACCCCCAACTCTCTCCCCAGGCATCTGTATTTACCCGTGTTTCTGCAAATGTGCAAGTAGCAGCTCATTGGGTGAGCTTTGTGGTTTGTTTGCTCAATGCCTGGTAGAACGTGGCTTTGATCTATGAGGCGTCCATAAATATTGCTGCAGCCCACGTGGCTGGGATCTCCTAGTCCACTCTTTCTGTCTTCCTGATGCTCAGTGTTAGTGGAAATCCTGGTGAAGTCACAGATATTGCTCAGTTTAACTAAGATGGCAAAAGCACCTTTCCCTGAATTTCATTCTTAATTGAAGATGTCTGCTACAGCAGGATTGCCCAGTTCGTGTCCTAGACGATTGCCCTGGCCTACTAGGGTAAATTATTCCTCCCCTTCTTTCCACAGATTGATTAAAATGGATTATTTCAGTGAAAGTGAGCACCTTCCTCTAATCACCATCCTCCTCCTCGGGAGTCCTTCCCTCAGTGCTTGAGGGACATTCAGCCAGTTGTGCTGGGGTGAAACGAGCTTAGGAAAGGTCCCAGCTGAAGGGAGGTACTTCACGTTCCCCGTGTAGGTCCCAAGAGCAACTGCAAAGGCGGTGGCTAGAAGAAAGAGCATGAATTGCTCTTTTGCTTACAGCAGCTGAGTCCTTCCCCTTGCTCTTGGCCAACTGCTGGATAAGGAGCTGGCTGCCCTACAGTTTCAGCAGGCACGTGCTTGTTGGGTTTTCCAACAAAGGCTGGCGACCTGGTGGATGTTCAGAAAAGCCACAGCAGCCCGGTTGCAAGGGGTTTTTTTTGTCATGGCATGGGAAAAAGGCGGTGGCACTGTCCTTCTCCATGTTCTCACTGGAAGTAAGGGACCTGCCTAGAATTAAACAGCTTGGTACTACCATCCTGCAGGGATAGTTGTTTCGGCATGATAATTGACCTCGGGAATTAGGTTGTTGAGAGAATCTTCTAGCGGGAGAGTTGATCCAAATGAGTAGGACACTGGTGTCTCTCCTGCACAGCACTGTAAAAGCGGACTGGCACACATCTCTGCCACACTTTGCTGTTTACTTAGTCAAGGAGTCCCAGGGCAAAGGAAGGACTTTTCCCCCCTCTAATTCTGTTAATTTATATTGCTTCCATTCCCTGTTTTCAGCTGTCCATCTTGCCACGGTCCTCTAGTTTTTAATTTTCCTGAATAAACACCTTTTCAAATGGAGTTTGCTTGTCTGCTCTTTGACCCAGCTGGTTTTTAGTAAGTTTTGTAGCTAAAAATTTTTAACTACTACCTGGTATGTTTTGGTTCTCCTCTTCATAGATTGTATCAGCCAGGAAAAACATTGTTCTTGCTCTTTCTGACTGTAGCAGTTGCCCTGACAGAACCCAATTTGACTGAAAGTGCTAATAATATCTTGCTTTTCCTGCTACTACCTCTGCATTTTTCCGGTACTGCAGACATTTTTACTGAAAGCTTAACCAACATCTCCTCCTCTGTTTGCTTTGCCAGGTCAGGGTGCCACCAATAATTTCAAAGTAGCTTTGGCATTTTTCCAGTATTAGCTGCCTGTTCACTTCAGGATTCAGCCTCAGCACCTCTGCATTGTTGACCTCTGAAGCTATTGATTTCTGTAGCTGGAATACATTCAAGTCACTGAAGGAGAAATCTGCTTTCCCTTATCAGCAAAAAATGTTTGGTCCTTGTGTAAGCTGCATTTTTAATTTTGGGGTCTACTGCAGGAAAATGTTGTAGACGGCATTTGTTTATTAATAGCATCTTGTTCATTATTTGCTATGGAGATACTTAATAAAAAATAAATATCAAGATTTTTTCTTTTTACAGATTATAAACTTAGACACAAATCTGTTCATCCGGTGGCAGAGTTCAGTGAGGTTTTACAGAACCTCCTGATTTTCATCCTTTTCCACATCAGATAGATGCACTCCTCACATCTGGGGGGATAATCAGGGGCATCTGGAAATGCTTGTGCAAAAGAGCAATGTGTTCAAACCTCCCTCCCACCCTACCCTAAATGGAAGAGGACATACTTCTCTAGGCAGTACTGACTAAGAAGAAAAGTGCCTCTTTGGGAACACAGGAGTTCTTTGTTGCCAAAATTCAGTTGTTTTTGTGTTCTAGCATTTTCTTTTCTTACTTACTTTTAATGGTATCTAGCCAGTGAGTGCTGTTTCCCATGCTTGGAAAATATAATTAAAGACACCTGTACATCATAGACAGTATAGAATCACTTCCATCATTCTTCGCATATTATGAATTGTTGATGAATTCTCAGCAGTGATTTGGCTCAGGAGAAGCAAAATGTGTCTGATTTCACTGGCCTTCTCATTTGCACCAAGTCTGCTTCACACTGTTCTGCTAAAAGAGGCCTTAAATTAACAGCAAAATTTGTTTACTACCACTACTAAGTTTCTCAATTATGTGGTTTTGTGGGGCAGCTTCAATGGCTTTGGTCTCAGAAGTCTGAGAAAAATGGGCAGCTGCTGATCTTGCAGTTGTATGTTTGTCTGTATACCTGTAGGATGAAGGGCAATATTATTTCTTGAAGTATTCCCATCAGCTGAAAGAAAGCCAAACAAAGTCTGCTTTTGTGAAAACTGCAAATATGAAATCTAAATGTGTATTTTGGTCTTTAAAAAAATACTTATTGCTGCCAAACAAAGCTATAAATTTTGTCTAAACCAAATGAAAGGTTCAATCTTCCCAAGATGAGACATTATGCTTTTTTATTCTCTTCTGAGACTTGAAGGCTCATACAACTAGTTTAATTCCTCCCCCTGGAGCTTGTTATCCATCAGTTAAATAGATTGATACAAACTGCTATTTCCTGATCCTGACCTTTACTAGTTTTATTTTTTAATTAACTAAATCTTTTTATTCTCTTTCATTTATTTTTCCTTACTCTACCCATCTTTCCCATAGAAATGATCCTTTTTTTTTGATTAAGAACTTGTTTTAGTTTTGTGATACAAAGAATAACTGATTATTTTCATAATTATTAAACAAAGTGTGTGCATGTGTGTAGGGGGGAGTGAGAGAGTCTTTGTGTCTTGTTTCTGGACTTGCACATGGTTTTTTTCATATACTTTATCATCAGGTGTTTCTTGTAGGTTCAGATGGAGAGACTGTGTCTATTGTAGTTGTGCCAGCTTCCCTGCTAAAATTTGGCAGAGAAAGGTGTAAAACCCTATTAACAAACAGCGAAAATCAAGACCTAAAGGCAAATTCCCCTAGTGACCAGATTTTACATTTCCTCCCCATCCCACTGCTTTTCTCTCATCGTGAAGTCTGACTTCCCAAGTAGAATTCATTTTACTGAAGAAGAAGAAGAGTTTCATTGTAGAGAAAATAGTATTTTTTAAAGTTTTCCTGCTTAGTTAAGGGGCTTGGTTTATAAGGATGTTTATTCTAATTTGATATTGTCAAGCACTAAATGGGTAACTTGGAAATTAGAAAAAAAAATCAGGCATTAGTCTGCACACAGTCACCTCAGGTTTATTTATCTACCCTGGTTAGTGCAGCTCTGCCCTTCCAGGTCTTCGGTTCATTGCTGCAGACACAGAGCAGGAGTGCTGTCCTCTGTAAGCTGATTCATTATTATTTTTTTCAGCTGAGAATATGTTTACTGCATCCACACAGGCACTCAGATTTGACATTTTTCTTCCCATAAATCTCTGCTCACCCTCTTCGGCAACTATGAACACTCTTTGCTGCTCTTTTCCTTGCTCTTAATTCGCATTTGAATGTCTGACTTCCAGGTGTCATCCCTTTCCTTGTTGTTGGCAATACAGGCTTAATTTTCGTGTGGCTACTTATGAAAATCAACTTGAAGGTTTTCATTCCAGTTGCATAAAATTTCCTCCTGTCCATGCTGAAAATCATGTTGCTTTTTCAAGAGCTCTGCATGTATGCAAGTAAAAAGGTGAAGATTGAGTACAAGGTGTGCCTTCCAACAGTCAACAAAATGGGACATTAAAATCAATCCCAGCACCCTGAATTTTAAGAAATTATTTCCTGCTGAACTGATTGGGAATCTGCAGAAAATAACTTTGCTCATGTGTCCCACCCAGATTTTCAGACCGACTAAGAAGATTCCCTTGATCAATGTGCCACACTTCACAGCGAGTTCAACGGAGCAGTGGATGCCCTTGACACCACAGACACGGGAAAATTCTCTGTAACGTACATGCTCAGGTATTTGCAGCACGGAGTTCAGCTGAGTTAATCATTTAATGTATTTATTTTCACTGTGAGCTGTGCTTTTGCAATATTGTCAGCAAGGTGGATCACGAGGAGCCAGTGGCATCAGTGCCGAGTTTGGCGCTGCTGGAGGCTGAGAGTGACACCTGTGATTTACAGCCCTTTGTTGAAATAAATTTGTCACCAGATACCAAAATCAACCACTAGCATTGCTTCTAATGTCAGATTCTGGTTCTTTGATATGTACTTTTGTACTGGAGTTGCTGATTTGTTTTGCTTAGTTTGGTTTTAAAGTAAACCATTTTCTGGTGTGTGGAAATAGAATACAGTATGTCTTCGAACTCTTTGGCCAAAATCAGCTGGAATTGCTTTGTGTTTTTCCTTACCAGCACAAAAAGTGGCTAACAAGGACATAGTTGTAAACAAAAGAGAAAGCAAAAGGTTTGGCAGCTGAGTTGGGACCTGTATGTCAACGTGAATGAACACTTGTAAAGGCAGTGCTTTTATAAAATCCAAACTTTTTTTTTTAAGTAAAACCTAACCAGCTAATAAAATCTAAGCCGTGTGGCTATGGGAATTACTCCAAATGAGTGTGTTTGCCCCAGCTTCTAAAATCAAGTGTATATGGGAGTTGCTATTTTTAGGTTTAATTTTAAAAATAGATAGGTTTCTCTTTACAAAATGTTTTGCATCTGCTGCATTGGTGGCATTCTCTAATTTTTGTGACCTACCTGTTCTACCATACGATACAGACCACTTGCGTGAAGTAGGAATATACTATAATCTTTACAGGTTTAGAAACAGCATTACCAAAATCTAACAAAAATATGTTTGGACCATTTGCCTCATGATGGCTATGGCTAGGATAGAAGGCTTTTGGATTCCTGGTACCCAAAAGGATTATTCACTCTTGGCTTCCCCACATACTGTACAAGAAGAAGGGAACTATAAATCATACCTTGCAAAGCTCAGTCAGGCTTTGATGCCTCAAACTTGCCAAGTTTGTCTTACTATGAAGCGGCTGTTTCGTACAACAAAGTAAATAGTAAAAATTAAGTTTTTGAACATGGGGAGCGTGGTGGGGTGTGGAATATAGGGCAAAAAGAGTGACTGGCAGTAGAGGTTGCTCCAGTATGTGTAGCTCTGAAGGGGCTGTTAATTCCCTGGTGTGTGGTGGGAGGAATTGCTGTTCCTTTCAACAGGCTGCGTCTGATCAATATTCGAATTAAACCACTCTGACGAGGAGAAGCAAAGACTTCCCTCATTTTGGGGGACCGCAGTGTCTGTGTCATCCACCATACACGCTGTCATCAGCTTGTACGGTTTTAGGGCACCAAAACAAAATGAGCTTGTATTTATTTGCTTTGGACTTAAGTATGCTTTAGCAGCTTACAAGGAAATAAGCAGTGGGTCCAGATATAATAAAGGTCTTGTGCCTGCCGGCTCTGCTCTCCCCAGAGCGTGACCCCAGATCTCACATGGCCAACTCCTTCAATGGGAACGAGTCAAGCCATCTTTGAATCGGGTGTTTTCTTCCTGCAGTTGTTTACTTCCAAAGATACTGCTTACAAGACATGCCAACTGGAGGGGATTACATTAGCAAACTGAGAAATCCGTACAGTTAGCGGTGCTGTGGTTGACTGGTTTGTTGTCTTGGCTTGCAGCGTAGTGGTATTCAAACTGTCAGCCACATCTAAGTTGGATTTAAATGAAAGTGACTCCAAACTGGCATGTAAAATTCAATTAAATCACCGTGTCAGCTCTTGTGTTTGCATTCTGAGGATTGTGACTAAAATAGGTGTTAATGCTATGTTTTGTTACAGAATAATGAAATTTCTGGGGTCGGTTTCATGGTGGGAGATAAACAACAAAGATACAAATGTAATGAAGCCTTATTCTAAAATGCAAAGCAGGAGCTGTATCCAGCAGAATATTAAGTTAATCAATAAACTAATTTGATCTTTTAAATTCTGAGTAGAGGTTATGCACTGGGCAGATTTAATGAAGTTTGAAAGATAGTGTAAATTATTAATAGCATAACTGGACTGAATATCTCTATCCATTCATTCATCCTGAAAGCGGGGGACTTCCTCCTAAATGTTTAACAATAGTTATAACAGCTGGCTTATTTTCTTCCTTTCCAGCCTGTAGGAGAAATAACTTCATTCATTTGTGTCAGTTTTATTTGTGTACAGAAATGTGTTCAAGGGAATCTATGCTGGAGAAATACGTGTCAGTCATTCTAGCGGTGGAGAGCAGAGAGAGAAGGGAGCTTGCAAGGTAAGTGGCAGTGGTTCCTCATGGTAAAAGACTTCGTATAAAGATCCAGATCCCAAGTAGAGAACAGTGTGGATAAAACTGCCTTCCTTCTGCTTCTGGCGTGCCCATTCCTGCTTGTGACTAGGGCAGGCTCAGCCCTCTTGGTTCACAGGAGCATCCACTGAAGTCTACACCAATACAGGAGTCAGGAGCAGTTACTAAGGCTCTCCCACCTTCTGGACTTCATGGCAGAGCAGGGTGAAAGATGCTTGGTCCACTGCACTGCAGCAGTAAAACCTGGAGCTCAGAGATGAGTGAAGTGGGTTAGTGTGTGACAGGCAGGCTGAGGATCCATGTCTTACAGTGCTTAAGAAATTTCTAAACTGAAGAGAGAATGTGGTCCCATTTTCTTTCTTTCTCGTAGGTATTTCTTCACACTGTTCTTCCAATCAATCAGTATTAGCTACCTGAGTAGTCTTTTACTTGGCAAATAATTCTATGTATTTACTATTCTGCAGAAAATTGTTCTTTCTGATTAATGCCCTTACTCGCTTCTCCTTTTTTTGCAGCATAAGGATTGTCATCCACCTGCTGTCCTCCACTTGAGTTTGAAGTTCTTGATCTCTCCTTTCCCCGTTTTGCATGTATGTATTTCATTCTTTGTAAACTATTCCCAGGATAAACTATTCTGATTGCTGTGATACTTTGGAGTCTAATATCTCAGAAATGCACCCAAATGGATGGTACAAAAAAAATTAGTGAACGGACCAAAGAATCTGCAAAGAGACATGGTGAGAGAAAGATCAATTGAAAAGCGATCCTGTTGGTTCAGTATATATGGGCTAAAGCACTGAATCTTTGCTGTCATGTCTAAATGCAATTGACTCTTCTTCTACCATCACTGATTTTTAAATAACACTCTGTTTTTCTGACCTCAGACTATATGAAGAGGACCTTTCAAATTTACAGACTTCAAGAAAATGCAAGTCTAGTTTTACCAAGCTTCTCAGCTTCTTGCATCGTCATATGGGAAGCTGCATTTGTCATGATGTTCCAGGACCCTGTAAAGCTAAAGTATTTCATCACAGCATCATTAAGACAGATTAACCTTGTTGGCTTTTGTCAGGTAAAAACGGTACAAAGCTCTGCTTTGGCTTTTATGGTGTTTTTAGCCAGTCAATCACAATATTCCTTTCTTTCCATGCATGAAATAGTTTGTGCCTCTTTAGGTGCAGAGGTCATTTTGCACACTGGGTGTAGCTCCTAAAATGAGCCAGAGAGGAGGGGATATGACCAGGGGGGAACAGCTTCAGGAACTGTTAGGGAACCACTCCCAGCTAGTTAAAAAATTATTTCCATGTGAGCTAATACTATTCCTAAAGCTCTTAGTGGAAACAGAGTTCAGTATTATCAAGCTACATCTGGAAAGGCTCTTTTACTCAGAGTAAAATTTTTATAACACGGCTATTCTAGAAGCAAAGTGGGAGCTCTGCTTAGCTTTCACTCTGGTTCCCAGAATGCTCTTCCAGCTCTCAGGGTGTTTTCCCAGCTCTGCTAGCATCTGAATTGTAAGAACAAACCAAGGATTTAGATACAGTTGTACATGCCTTGTAATTTTTAATGAGTTTTCTGAATAACTGTAGTGAATATGTTTCCTGCATGGACAGTTTGTGTTTACGTGTGTGTGTTATGCTAAATGTGTTTTATGGAAAACATTAGAGTGCTGAATGCACTTATACTTCATATAAAACCCTTTCTCGAGTTGCTTGTGATTTCACAGCAATGCAGCTTGAACTAGGGCTGAAGAGTTTATGAATACCTGATGAACAGGGCAAAGATAAATCTGTATCTTTGTTAAAGTGTCTGTATGTATAATGTGTGCATAATGTACACGTGCACATTGTTCAGCATAGGCACTGATTTTTGTAGGGAGTTGAGCACAATTAACTTTCACTGAAAGCATCGACCACCACGACAGATTGTGTAAAACTATGCAACTTATCCATTCTAAAACTTGTTTTTCTCATACCAGAATGTCTGAAGAGAGGTAAATGACAGGTGGAGAAGTGTGTGGATTTTTTTTTGCTTGTTGGTGATATTATTAATTTTAGAAATATCAGACAAATTAGAATCTGGCTCTTTTTTTTTTTTTGCTTTTTTTCTGAAGGAGCTTCAGAAGGTCTGAGTGGGGTTTATCGTGAGCATATTTGCCCTTATTCAATCTAATTAAAACATGTACCTTTTTCTCCAGGTCCCTTCGTTCAGTCCCTCTCTAGGTCTCCACGTACTGTGGAATTTTCCAGTGCAGACAGGGCTGTTGTTTTGAATGTAAAACAGTCTGGGAAAAACACACCCCGTTTGCAGTGGCTTTTCTCCATGATGAATAAATCCATAGAGGGGAGCAGGCTTGTGCTTTTCCTTTCCTTATTTTTCTGAAGCATTAAATACAACCTTCAGTGCCAACAGGCAGCCAAACCCCCTGTATCTGGGTAAGTGGGATGCTTAGAAATCAGTTTTTAGAAGTGACCCTTTTGCACAGATCTCTTGCCATTTTTGTTATCTAAATAACAGCTACTTTTTGTTGCTCTTATCTTACATCTCTAGTCAGTGAATCTTCCTAAGAACAGTTTATGTGCTAAACAGCTCATTTACATATATACATACTGTTAGAGTAGACAGCTACCAAACTTGGTGCCTCCAGAAACTTTGTAGGTGTCTCTGTAGAAATAACAGAGCAAATGTAACCTGAAGCAGAAATGAGATGTATCATTTGGAGTTAGGTGTTAGGCTGAAGTACTCGATGACTGACCTATAAGATGAGGCAAAGCCACTACTTCATCTGAAGTTGTGCCCTTGTGTGCTTCCACCTGAAGTCAATTCAAGCCTTCAAATAAAATAATTGAGCTCCTGGATATGAAACACAGAGGGGAATTCATCCTGTGACAAGTGTGTACTTCCCAAGCACATCAGTAAATCCTCCACTGTTAGTAAACTGGTTTTAGTTGAATGCTTGGTTAGAAAATGTGGAAGGACTGCATTTGGAAAGCACAGGGAAGAGAAAAACACATTGCACGTGTTTATTTCTGGTTTGGTTTTGTTTTGTTTCTTGCTATGCATAATTTGTAGGAATTTGTAGGAAAATTACACCAGAGTATTGTCCTTTCTCCCTTCTTCCCCAAATTGGAGCTGAAGATTAAGTTTTGCTAACCACTAACCAACTGTGATTCTCTACTTTCCTCTGATGCTCTGCCCCGGCCCGCGCAGGACTGGCTAGCAGCAGCTACTCATCTCCCAGGAGAGAAGTAGATGTATCATGAAGTTGGCAAACGTGGGGGCAAGATCACTCTGCTATCATCTTCTGGCATTTTTAACACGTTTCTGAAGAGGTCAGGCTGATCAGACTCTTAGAAAAGCCCCAAACAAACAAAACCCCAAACCCACCAAAACTAAAAAACAAAAAAAACCCAAGCAGCCCCACACAAGTATTACGAGAGGAAGAAGTCTGTCTGCTGTGTGATAAGGGCTAGAGTGAAAATACTGTGAGGGGGAAATCCCCCATCAGATTTTGTAAGCAGGGGCTTCAAAGATGCGGGAGGCCAGAGGAACGTAGTACCAAGAAAGGCTGCCTAGGGTCAAAACTAAATTTACTCCTGTCTAAATATTTTGAAACATCAGATTTACTATCTCTTGATGTGTGTGTGTGTGTGTGTGCATATGTTGTAATCTCAGGCCAGCACTTGCTTATACTAGAGAGCCCATTGCTCACAGGTGTCTTTCTGTGCAAGAAGAGGTACCGTTTCAAACGTGACTTTTGAAGATACAGCTTTTATAGGCAAATCTGTGATAAATCTTTGGAAGCTGGGGCCTATTTTTCTATTATAATCTTAAGAGAGAGATTTAACTGTCAATTATGGACTTCAAAAGTATTATTTCTAAATGGGATGTTTAAGGTCCCATCACTGAGGCTCATTACTAGAATCTGAACACTGCAAACAGAAAATCAAATTGCACCTTCCATCCAATTTTTCTGCTTTCTCTTAAGCACCTTTAGTTTTTGGGAATCCTGATATGCAAAGTGTAATTCATCATTGATTGTTGGCATGTGTGGGATTTTCTTTTACCATGTTCTCAACAGCATCAGAAGTATGGCCTGTTTTCTTTCAGTGTATTCAGATACTAAGTCCAATAAACTATGAAGTCTTGTTAAAGTTTTGATTTTGGAAATAGGATTGATTTTCTAGACCAAAAAATAAGTGGTTATTCCCTCCTTTCCATGACTGCTTTTTGTAACACTTGTAGGTTTGTGCCATTTAAATGTTTCTAAAACTTGAAGAGAAATCAGAACGAGAAGAATTCTGAGGTAGATTTTCTTTCAGCACTCTGTTTTTTGTACAAATGTTATGCAGCTGTTTAAACTGCCTTGAAGAAGCTATGATTTCAAAGGTGGAAGATACCCCAGGAGTTTGGAAGTAGAGAAAACTATGTGTGTTAATTTTTTCCGTTTCCCCACAGGAAAGCCTTCTGGAAGTGAGGTCTAGACAGAGGACTTCAGTGCAGACAGAAGCTTCAGCAGTAATAGAGTAGACTCTGTGTAAACTTTTTACTCCAGTTAAAAACCTCCCAGTAGTTCAAGTTGTAGCTGCACCCAGATTTGTCACTGAAATTCAGGTTGTGGGCCACCATTTAGCACTCCAGGGTTACACTGCCTAACATTCAGTTTAGACCCAGCTCCGTTAGAAAGCCTACTGCTGAGCTGTGATTTAGTGCTCGGTATCGTTTCTTACTCTGGGATATGTGATTAAAAGAGAAACACCTTCACACTCTAATTGGTACAAAGGATAACTCTTTACGGTCAGGAGTGGAATTTTGGTAAAGGAGAGAGGAAAAACAAGGACCCGTTTAGTTTTCCATTAAGAAGCCTTGTAGTGATATTCAGAGGGGGAGACACAATGGTTCCTGTAAGCACTGAAAATAAGAGAAAAAAACAATAACAAAAACTTAGTGTCACGTTTTGTCGCAGCTCTGTCAATATCACCTGTGGTGTGATCTGCAGACACAGACAATGCAGTTGTGTAAATGTGTCTTTACATTATTACCACCATAGGTAATAAATGACCATAGGTCATTTATCTAAACTTCCTGTGGAGTGGAGGTTCTGCAGGCTTCTGGGCTGGTTTCGGTGTAGCTGGTTTGCATGGATTTTAAGGGGAAGAGATGATGTTAAAAAAACAGCATATGCAAACTTGGGAGTATTTTGGGAGAAATGGCAAAGTGTGAATCTGTGGGACAGCAGACTTCTCAGTGGAACTGAGTTAGCCCCATCTGCGCTAGCAGGCAGTGCACTAGAAGGTATGGGCAATAGTGAGGACAGAGGTTTTCCAGGCTGGTGGTGGCAGGTTCAACACATCCAGTGTTCCGGTCGGTGTCAGTATGTTTCAGCCTGAGGGAGAATGCAGCCCAATACAAACCTAGTTAGGGTTGAAGCATTAAAATAGGAAGGATTTTTATAATCAGTCTATTTCATGGAACAAAAGGAGAAGACCCACTGTGACATGCTGGGATGTATGTTGTTAATTGCTCGTCATAACAGTTCCATTTCTTCAGTAAGATCTCTCTTTTCCCTTACTTCCTCTCCCTATGAAATGATCTTTTCAATATGGAGAAAGCAACCCTAAGGAATCTATAATTTGATGAGAAATTGCTGTTGCCATTCTGATTTTATATTGAAAGAATATAAAATCTTTCTGATTTTATATTGAAAGAATTTCTCAGTCTTCATTTGCATTCCCTGATTCTCTAAACAGCCATATCAGCTGTTAGGATTCAAAAAATTAAAAATGCGCTATTATTAAGAAGAAATTAAAAGAAGTAATCAGCTTAACACAATTCCAGCTCAAAAAAACCTTTCCCTGGCAGCTCACAGGAAAAGCATATTTGTATGCTGTTAACATCCCAAATTGGCTTAAGTTAAAATACACTGGGGCAAGATTAAACCAAAGCAAAGACAGTGGAAAAAGAACTAATGTTTTCTTTTCACTGTGAACAATGTGACATTTCATCGGTTGTTGTTGTTAGTATTTCGTAAGAAAATACTGTGTTGAAGCCTACTAGGCAGGCTGTTACAATCTAAGAGAGACTCTTTAATATACATTTCTTGGCATCTGCTGAATTCCCCTGTTTATTTGACTGAAATGTTTGTACCAGGCTTCCTCTTGTTCCATCTTCAGTGAACAAGAGAGAATTTTTCCCCTCCTTTTTTTTTAATTCCTTGGGTTTTTTGGATGGGTGTAATGAAGTTTTATAATCCTGATGAACTAATAGTAGCTGGGTTGAACTTAATACAAGAAGAGGCAGATGGTACCTACACCTCCTTTGCTATTCCTAAGAGGCATCTATTGCCATCATTCAGCATCCTGCGCTGTTACCATCTTGGATGTCTGCAGGGTGGATGCTGCAAACTGCACTGCAGTTCACCAGATGATTTTGTGGCACATGGGGTGGTGCAATCTGTTGCACAACCACCAAGAACATTGTCCAGCTTTCATGCTGCAGGTGAAAAAAGCCTAAAAACATAAAGTTTGGCTCCTGCCCCTTTAAATATCCTGAGCCAAACTTAAGAGAAGTGCAGTTCAGAATTAAGAGTTTGGGTTTCCATTTTTTTACATTGCTAAAGATTTTAGCTCAGAGTGCCAGACACAGGTGAGACATCCAGGCCTTCCTGGGATGCCCAACTTCAAGGCTTAAAGTCATGCAGGCCCTCTGCCCCACCATGTATGCTTTCTTTGGTGTCCTCTCTCCTTGCTCTCCAGCATGGTAATAGTATTTTTGTCTTTTGCTCCTTCTTCCCTTCCCTTTCCAGAATATCCATTTCACTGTGTGTTTGACCCTCAATCATTTTCACATCTGTGGTTGAAATTCACCTCTAGAAGAAAGTCTAAGCACCAGCTTGGGCAAAAAGCACTTCCAGGCACTCCTAAACTTTAAGAGAAGCTAGTCATGCCTGTGCTTTGTGGTCTGGGGCTGTCCCGAATGACATCATTGAGCTTGGTTTGATGATTTCACTTCTGCGTGGGTTAACCTCCAAACCACTGTTTTGAAAATAAAGCTCGTTTTTCTCAAAAAGAAGCTTTTCACCCTTAGCACGTGGCATACCACATAATGTCCATATACCAGGGTTAGTATGGATTTCCTGTTTGGTCCAATAGAAACATAAATTATTCTTGGATTAGCATATATGAACAGCTACAACTAATAAGTCCATGCATGTACATGCCACATATATATCTTTTACAGGCATATACCAGAGACAAGCATGAGCTTGGATTTTGGGTGCTGGTTAGAGAAATGAGACTTCCCTAGGGAATCAATTCCTTGGTGAAAGAAGTCTTTTTGTAGAAGGCATTTTAAGTGGGATTATTGCTGTCCTTTGTAATACTGATGAAATCCTCCTAGGAATTACGTGACAAGGTTTGGCAGTAAGAACACCCAAGTTGTGTCCAAGACTTTTGATCCCTCAGAATTATCTTCCGAGAGCCCTCCTCGATTACCTCTGCAAAACCAGATTTAATTTTATGTTCTGCCTCCAAAGTCCTTCCTACCTTCTGCTATATGAGTAAATAAGATGATTTTAGAAAGGTAAATATCACCCTTTCATAAAAAAAAAAAAAAAAAAGCAGACTGTTGTGAGTGTCTGACCCTCCTTTTAGTCTTTTTTCCATTTCTCAGTGAAGCAAACAAAACCATGTGAATCTCAAATACTCATGGGAGGCGAGAAAGAGGGAGAGGCTGTTGCTTCTTTTTTTTTTTTGGATCAAGGAGTATGTCCAGAGACACTGAACAGAAAGAGGCTCCCATTGTGCACAAATTGCACAGACATGTGAAAGAAGCAGTCTGTCCTTTTAATATTACTGTAATAAATATGTGCATATATTTGGTGCGTCTATAGTATGCTGCTGCAAATTTGTTGTTTGTCTCCCAGTAGCGTTCCAGGAAATGTGTTAGTACATTTGCATCTCTTGTGCACATTGCTCAGGCTCAGAGCTGTTGCCTTATTAAGTAGAGGAACATGAGGGTGAGTTTAGATCTGTTTGGGAAGCTGACTCCGATGCGTCTTCCTCCTGTTTGTCTGGTATCACTTCTTGCTGACAGTGTTCTGCAAGGGAATTTCCCTTAGGAAGTAAGGTTTTTATTGGACTAGTACTTCTCCTTAGTATATACAGAGGAAAATAACACTGGTAAAGTCAGGCAGGAAAAACTCCATAAGAGCTCCAGCAGGCCTCCCTAAATATTATCACATGTTGTATAATATAGCAAATAATAAAAAGAAGTAGTGCTTATAGAGAAACACATTTTATATATGTTTTTGTTATCCACACAGCCAGTATTATATTTGAAGAAAAGACGCTTGCATACAATGCCAATTTTAGATTTGTACCTTTTATATGAGAGCACCAAATTTCATAGCTGTGTAATGCAGAAATATGGTAATCAGCTGCTTAAATATTTAAATAATGAAAAGCTATTGATAACATGGCAAGCAGTGCTCAAATACTACATGAAAAGTAGCAGAAAATCTGCAGGAAATGTATAATTACACAATTTGTTAAGCCTTTGTATTATGCATTGACGAGACATCATCTTGTGTATATGTATGTTTGCAAACGAAATCAGATGTTCATCATTTGATGCTTCATTTGCTAATTATAATGTGGGACCCAATGCAGCAGTAAGCATCTACAGTGAGTAGAGGCTGACTGTAGCTCAAGAGCAAGCTCTTTCCATGTTTGAATCTCACTTCTAGGTGGACACAATCCCATTTTTCTTTGTTCTCTCTCCAAAATGTTTGACTCCCGGTTACAGTTGCAGCTGTCAGGCCAGCAGTCATTCTTAACTCACATAGGTTGGGTCTGAAACTTACCCCATTAGCCCATTAGGAGTGTCAGGCTCTGTCATAGCTGTTAAAGCCACAGTCTATTTCAGTGAGATGTTGAGGGTCAATGTTGGAAGGGTACGTCAGATCTCCTGCTTCAGATTTTAGACTGATAGGGACAAGCAATAAGGAGAAAAATCTCCCTCTTAGCTTCTCTCTCTGTGGGTAGATTAGCTCCATACAAAACCTCTCTGGGACTCAAGTAGAACTCTATCTACTTCCTTGGGCTGCCTATGCCTCTTCTCTGTACTTCCTCCGAGGGGCTGTTCCCTCTACCATCCTTAATGCTGTATTTCAGTCCCTGACTTCAGAAGGGCCAGCAACCCAGATTGTTGTTTATCCTATTAGCAAGGATGCGAAGAGAAGGAAATATTCATGTTTTCGTTCTCTTACCTCCTTGAAAGTCCATTTAAAATGATGTTTTTAATGTGGGACTGCTATGATTTTCCTTCTTTCCCCATGTTGCCTGTCATTTCCTTGCTAACCTTTTAATGTAACAAACCTGTGGATTTTTCTTCTTGTTTTCAGCGGGGAGGCTCCAGTACTCCTGGAAATGGAGGTACCCGTGTTAATCAGAATGCGACTCTGAACAATTATCTCCACATCCAGATTCCTGGACTTCTGTGGACAATTTGGTCCAACTTGTGCCTTTGTAAGCAAAAGAACAGTTACTTTAGCTGGACAACCCAATGCAGGGGGGGCGTTGAATGAGCTTTTGGTTATTTTATTAACATGCTCTGTAGTTTAGGTCCTCAGGAAGCCTCTAACCACTATTTATTTCAAGATGTCTCTGTCCAGGATAATATTATGGTTAGAAACAAATAAAGCAAGGGGTGGGGCGGGGGGAGAAAAAAAGGGGTTTCTTACTGAAACAAAGTGAAGGATGCTTTTTATTTCCCCAGCCTAAAGAATCTCTGGAAGAGTAACCCAAGATAGGACTTGGCAAGTACATATTATGCCCTCTGCCAAATAATGGCGAGAGATCTAGCAAATCTAGTTATTAAATGAGCTGAGCAGGAAGAGCCTGTTTGAAACTGCTTAGAAACACTAACGCTGTGCTCGGCAGAGGACAAAAGATACGGGGATTATGAACTGCAGTCGCTGAGGCCTCATGTCAACCAAGTAGGATCAGAGTCAATGGTGGACAGAACAGAGAGAGAGAAGCAGGAGAAGGCGGACGAGTGTTGTTGAGGCTCGTATGCTGCTCCTGGCACTCGACCTGCTCTCATTATGGTTACTTTGCTTGGCTTTTAACTGATAAATAAAATACGGAGCCGCCTCTAGAAACACAGAGACAGAAGAGAGCTCAACTACTGCCTGACTGCGGTGTGGTGCAGTTGCTGCATAAGAGCTATCTTTTTGGAATTAAAATGGGAACCAGTGGCATTTTATGGACTGGGACTAGCAGTAATGGTTTACAGTAATAGGCCATGAATATGGTGGTTGAGGGAAGTATAAAGGTTTTATTCCTGGGCAAATCCAGAGAATGGCATTTAGACAGTCAAGAGAATGTCTGGTCTGTAGCTGGACTGAACTGGCACCAGTTGCTAGAGCAGATTGCATAAGTGACCCAAAAGGGATGGCAGAGAATAGCTTTCCAACTCCCAAGAGCAGAGGGATCCTATTCAGGGAGGCTGTCTCAGCTGTCGGGGTAGTTCTTCCATGTCAGTGGACTGAAAAAATATTTGTATTTTTCCCTTTGCAACTGAAAGCAAAAGCTGGCTTTTGAAAGACTATTTTAAAAGTGGAAGAGCTTCAGGCTTCTGTGGGCTTAATCTTCCAAAAGTTTAATGATGGCTCATAAAGGCTAGTATTCTGCAAAGAGACACTGTACAATTTCTGTCTTGCATCCTTCTCAAAGGTGAGTGCTGCCTCGATATGGAGGATAATTCACTCACTATTTTAAAGCCGGGGAAGGTGCAACTTCATTTAATTCTGTAACTGCATCATCTTTCTGTTTCAGAACTGGGGAGGAAGTGTGGCTTCTTCATACTGAAATCCTGTAGAGGCGCGGTGGCCAGAAAGCTTTCCAGGAGCAGCGTGGCTGGGCTTCTCTGGGTAGGTGTTCAGCAGCTTCTCTACCAGGGCTTTCTAGAAGGACATTCATTTTCTGGCACTGTGTGTGGCAAAGAGGGGGAGCCCTGACAGATTGAGCTGTGCTAAGGCTTGAAGAAAACAGGGGAGAGCAGCAGCTTGTATTCTTTAGGGTTTCTGGGGCAGTAGACCAGGAGAGGTCTCCCATATCTTTTTACAGCCTGCCTTGGCTTCCCTTTCTTGCCTGGTGAAGGAGGGCCTCCACATGCTTGGGGCTTGACTCCAAGCTCAGAGGCTGGGTTTGAGAATGGCTTTCAAACCTTAGCCAAAAATATTAGTCTGTGCATGTGTATGTGGAGGCGTGGGGGAGGGAGTGTTGCTCCCTTGTGCAGTCGCACAGAACAAGCCACAATCTGGCGTGCTTTTGGTTATTAATAGCTAGAATATGGAAGTAGGGCAAATATCCATCCTGATTTATCCTGACCTGAATAATCCATATAGTCTTCGGGCCACGGGCTAGCGATTCTGTCTCTAGCTGTCACATTCCTGAGTTTTAGGAAGCGGTATCTGTGACCATTTTATGTCACGATGATCAATGTCACATTAAAGAGAGAAGCCTGCAGGCAGGCGCGTGAGCGGTGCGAGTGCTGCTTGATTAGGGACGCGCTGGGGTGGGGATGCTGCTGGCTGTCACCAGACAAAAGATCCAGAGGGAGAGGTCACCCTGGCCTGGGGCTGCTCTGCTGGGGAGGGGGGGAGCACGAAAGATGCTCCAAGAGGCAGGCCACAGGCGGAGGAGAGAAGTGGGAGAGCCACGAAGCAGCGCTGAGGGAGGCAGGAGACATTGGATTGAGGAGCAGGGAAGGAGGAGAGAAAGAGAGAGAGGATGTGGAAAACCCTGTATCCCTGTGGCTAACTGCTCCTAGGCAGGATCAGGGTCTTCTGTAGTGGCACAAGCTGATCAAGAAATATTGGGCTGTTGATATTCGAGAAATTAAAATTACAATTAAGAGTGATGAGACTCAGGAAAGGCTCCACGATGTTACTGAAAGTTGGGCTTTTTTTATCTTTTTTGTTTCTAAAAGTCATGAACACACTGAATCCCATATTTTTATTCACCTCTCAGCTTGCAACATGGTGTTTTTCACACCTATTTTTGAAATCACAGCAACTTTTTTGACCAAATGTGCAGATTTGCCATTGTGGGCTACTTGCATTCCTAGAATATGAAGAGAGACAAACAAAAGGGCATTAGCTGTGATAAATCCAGCAAAAAGATGCCTAGGACACAAATCAGAAGTCCTCATTTGGTCAGGTTTCCCACTGACTTCCACACGAACTGGCATGATTCTGGCGTAAAGCATGCAAGCTGGAAGAATAGGGTGCACATTTGCATCCTGTTATTGTTCTGAGTGTTATTCTGGTAACAATTTTCTTTTTCTGGACGGGCACATAAAAAAGCAATAAATATTACTGCTGATTGCGTTTTAGAAACTGCAGGCATTAGCTGGAACACGGGCCTATTTACTAGGGGTAGAACAAGTATATAGGGAAACAAATCCTTGCCCAGAAGTATTTAAAGCCTAATATTAAATCAAGACACAATGTAAGAAACAAGAGCAGCATGAAATGAAGAGGGCTGTGCTAACAATCTGCTGTTGTTTAAGCTAGCTAATGAACAGTCTGATAGCTTCAGAATCATCTAACATTTTGTACGTGTTGTGATATGTTTCTGTTCTGCTTTAACACCGATAAGTAAATATAAGAGTGGTTTCTACCAAGCTAATTTCTGGAACTACGGTGTCTGAGTGATACCTAGGGCCGATTAGTCCAGTTGTAAATACTGTGTTTCGGTGTGCCAATGATTTTTTTCCGACCTTGAATGAAAGGTCCAAAATGACCTTTCCAAAATGGCCCATAGGAAACTTCCCTCCATGCTACAGCCAAGCAGCCACAGTCACACCCCCCCTCCTTGCGCCTTCCTTCCCGAACCACAGGAGGTGAGGAAGCAGCACAGGTCCCTCCTGGCTCTTCCCTCCAGATCCCACACTCTTCCCTCGCTGAGCACGAGCCTCCGTTCACACCCACCCCCGTACAGAAAGCCCTCAGCCAGAGTGAGTCCAGCACAGCAAGACAAACGTCCATCTCTTAATGCCGAGGACCACCTCGGTGCTTCTGCAAGAAGGGGCTGGGATGGCATCTTTTGTCCTGCCAGAGAGCCAGAGGTGGGCAGGTGAGGGCAGCCCCAGCCTCCATCTCTCCAGCGCCCAGCCCTTCCCTGGGAGCAGGGCTATGGCAGCGCTCCCTTTCCTCTCACCGCTGGAGAAACCGCAGGGCCCCAGGTCCTCACCCGGCCGGGGAGGCTGAGGTTTACAGGAAGGCTGGGGAGAGTCTGTTGACAAAGGCCTACAGTGACAGGATGAGAGGCAATGGCTTTAAGCTGGAGAAGAGAAGATTTGGATTGGATATTAGGAACAAGTTCTTTACTGTGAGGGTGGTGGAGCACTGGAACAGGTTGCCCAGGGAGGTGGTTGAGGCCCCTCCCCTGGAGATATTCAAGGTGAGGCTCGACGAGGCCCTGGGCAACCTGGTCTAGTTGGGGGTGTCCCTGCTGACTGCGGGGAGGTCGGACTAGATGACCTTTGGAGGTCCCTTCCGGCCTGGACAATTCTATGATTCTGTGATTCCCACAAGTGGAGAAAAGAGAGCCTGCCGGGACTTTCCTGCTTGTCTGTGAAACGGGGATGCTGGCTGTCCGTCCGGGTGTCTCTGTGTGTGTCTGGTGGGACGCGTGAGCCAGCAGCTCGGGGCTCTGCAGCTTGGGCTTGTGGCATTTGTGAGCCTGGTTTCTCAGCGGTGAGTTGTTGTTCTTGTCAGATTTCCAAGTAAACAGCAGACAGATACTTACCCCTTTGAGCTGTTACGAGTTTGCCAAGAAAACTGTCTGAACTTTGAAAACTCTCCTTTTATTTTCTGCCTTCCCGACCCTGCCTCTGCCGGCAGCAGGTCCCTCTTGTCGGGGGAGCGTCCTCCAGGCACAAGGCAGGGAAATGGAGGAGGGGAAGTTCTCACCTCCAGAAATCCTGTTTGGCAAGCCAAGGATGTCTGGGTCTGGGAGAGGGACGGCAGCAGGGCAGGCAGCTCCGTGCAGCTGGGACTCAGCTCTGAGAGACGCTCCCTGAGACTGAAGAAGATCATTTCTCTGGTAGGGAGGGGGCAGGGTAGAAGCCTGCGCATAGTAACAGCCACTGGGCTGACGGGCGATAGCTCGTTAAGCTGTCACGGCTCTATGGTAACAGCGTGTACGGCATCCACATCTAAAGCAAATGCACAGGCTTTGATCAAGTTTGCTCTTATTACACCGGTGGAGTTCAGCCCAGCCTGGGCTCCTCGGGAGCTGGGGACTTTGCAGCTCGCAGAACGAGCCCTGTCTCTGCCTCTACAGGGGTGCTTTCACCAGGTTTCTTGCTGCTGTGCCCAGCCCCTGTCCCGGGCTAACGAGGAGGGTCACAGAATCACAGAATGATATGGGGTTGGAAGGGACCTCTGGAGATCATCTAGTCCAACCCGCTGCCAAAGCAGGTCCACCCAGAGCAGGTTGCACAGGAACGTGTCCAAGTGGGTTTGGAATGTCTCCAGAGAAGGAGACTCCACCACCTCTCTGGGCAGCCTGTTCCAGGGCTCTGCCACCCTCAGTGTAAAGAAGTTCCTCCTCATGTTTATGTGGAACTTCTTGTGTTCAAAGTTTGCCCATTTCCTCTTGTCCTATCCCTGGGCACCACTGAAAAAAGACTGGCCCCATCCTCTTGACACCCACCCTTGAAGTATTTATAGGCATTGATCAGATCCCCCCTCAGCCTTCTCTTCTCTAGACTAAAAAGAGGCTCCCTCAGCCTTTCCTCGTAAGGGAGATGCTCCAGGCCCCTAATCATCTTTGTAGCCCTCTGCTGTACCCTCTCCGGCAGTTGCCTGAAGCTATGTGCAGACAGCAGCCTGGACTTTATGTTGCCTTCTCTGCCACAACCCCCTGAATGAGGGTCTCGAAGGCCCTGCCCTAAGTCTGTGTGCACCTGAACATGCAGTGTGCCCTCAGTGGTCTGTGGAAAGAGCCAGGTTTGAAGAGCAAGGTTTGACTAGCTTCTGATGAGTTATTTTTGCATGATCCATACATGCCTTGGGCTGACGTGGAAACTGTTTATGACTGGGATAAAACAGAAAACATGCTGAAGTATCTGGTATGCCTGTTTGTTTTCCTCTTTAAGAAATGAAATAAATTGCATAAAGCTGATAGTCTGAATTCTGCAGTAAAGAGCATTAGCCACGCTCCAGAACATGTCACCTTTTTGCTTTGTGAAATGAACAACTCTGGAAGTGGTGTTTGAAGCCAGTTGCTGTATCATGTGCTTGAGATGCTGCAAGCAAGATATTTATTAATTACAAAATATAGTTGTTCAGTGCTGGTCTTTTAAAGGGGAGAGGACTTCTAGCCTTTAGGCATTTCTTTGGGGAAGAAGTGATCCAGCTCTGCTGAATCAATGGGGTTTCTTCCATTGACTTTATACATTTTGGCTAATGTCCAGCCTGACCTCCCTCAGCTTCTGTCTGGGTGTTTGAACAGTTAGATCATCTTTGGCAGCTAGTAATATATTTTTGAGATTTATTTTTTTTTTTTAAACCAGAGTGAATATCAGCATTCAGCAGGTTACCGAAACACAAGCTTACGTTACTGCAAAGAAAGCATTGCGGTTTACTTTTCAAAGCCCAGTCTTGAATTTCTTCTCGTCTTGGGCAACAGCACAGTAAATGATGCAGGGGAACAGAGGCATGGTTCAAATGCGTCCTGACAGTGAGCAGGTCTGTAAATACAGATGGTTTAGGAAATAATCTTTGTGAAGGATCTGTTCTTCCCAAATGTTGCAGGGCATTGCATCTTTTATATGCCGTGCAGGTCACATCCTTAATATAAGTGCCATTTTTCCTGTAGTTTGTAAAAATTACAACTTCTTCCCCAAACGCACGCTCTCCCTTCTTCCTGCAATCTCCTTTGTCCAGGTCTGTGAGCTCTCTCTGCCACAGAGGTCTTCTACTCATGGAGCAATTCCTACAGGCTCCAGGTTAGATGTCGGTTCATGTGCTGTCCATCTCCTCCTCGTGTCTCTTTCCGTAGAAGATGACCCTGTGAGGAAGCCAGCCAGCGATTGAAGGTCTGTAAACAGTTGTTAGAGCTGGAATTGCAGGCTTTAGTGGGGTTTGTCGAGGTGGGACTCAGCCAGTCTAAAGAGCGTGCTGAGCTGAACACATCCCTGTTCCCTATCGTAACATATAGTGTATATCATGCTGACAATCATTTGTTTTTTAGCATTGGTAATCACTGATATGTTCTTTTAAGTGAGATTCATAGATGCTGATTACATTTACTGCATAAATTACTTCATTATTAAAATCAGGTCATTTGAGCCCCAAAACCATTAACATGCAAACTATTAGCATAATTTCATAAGCTAATAAATCAAGCACAGGAAAAGAATTAAGCGGTTCCTAGTGATAAGTGTTTCTTCAGAGATTAAGAAACACAATTTTCTTATGCATATATTAACATTTTAAAAGTGAATTCATGCAAAAGCAATTTTTCTGCATATATAAAACTTATGTTTAATAATCTTTATGCTCAGCCTGCAGAGCTGTTTCAAAATTAATGTTTTTTTCTCAGATCATTGTACAGGAATTTGACATTGAACCAGCTAGCCTGTTTTGATATACTCTACCTGTAAAATTCTTTATACCTTTATTAAACAGGAAAAGTTAAGAAATAAAACAAGCCAAGATATGATTTAGAAGAAAAATAGCTTGGGTTCATCTTAGATAATGAACTGTTCATCCAAGGTACATTTTGTGTTCTTAATCTTAAGCAGTACCAATGAAATTGTAATTATCTCCATAATTGCAACCTAGAACTGTGATTGTCGTCTTATTAAAGTGGTGCATTAAAATTGATTTAATTCCCATTTCTTATGTAATAGAATGTAATATTGGCCAGAATAATGCAGAGATAGGCTCCTCTATTCACTCTACTGACTAGATTTAAAAATAATACAGTAATACAACTGTAATTATTTGGATACACAAAAGTTGCAGGGAAACAAAGAAAATTCCAATGTAAATGAAACTGTAATAAGCAACAGATGACAATGCCCAAGAATTTTAGTATGTTGCTAGACATCCATGATTTATTTATGTTTAGCTGGTTTTGTTTTCCAGCTCCTAACCTACTGTTTTTGTTTGTTTAGTATATTTCTTTTTCAGTACGTGGCACCCAATGATTTGCTCCAAGGAATAAGAAAATATAATGTTTTCAGGATGGTGCTCGCCGTACTGGGTATCTGGGGTCTCCCGGTTCCTACAGCAAATACCACAGCCTCTTTCTTTTCGAGCCCACATGTGAAAAAACGCACAGATAGCTTTTAGCAGTTGCTTGTGCTTGCTGCTCTTTAAGGACTGTCTTGGCTAAGATGGCACCACTCTGAGAACAGCCTCTTCGGGGAGGGTTGGCTTGTTGCTGTCCGTCTCCCTGAACCGGTTCACTGGACCACCGCTGGCTCTAGGGAGGTGGTGATGACGTGCAAGAGGGGACGTGTGGGGACACCCCTTTTCATGGCAGCTGGTTGCTATGTCAGTTTTGCTGCAGTTTGAAGCCACAGCCTCAGCCACAGGAGAACCAGTGTTGGCCCAAGCAAAGTGGTAGTGGTGCAAGCAAGGTAGCGGACAGTCAGCAGACGGCCCGTGCAGAAGAGGAAAAAAAGGAATGTACTATGGTCACTGTTTTCATAGTGGTGTATGAGTGGTGGGTGAGTGGGACCTGTGGCTCAGAAGACCAAGCATTAATTACCAAAACAAGGACACTGTCGATGCGCAGCTTTCCACATCTGTTGTCCAAACCGTTCTTGTTCTGTGTGCCTTCCTCACCTCTTTGCACACCAGAAAGTACAGGGATGATGTAAATCCCCCAAATTATTAGTGTTCTCCTTACTTTTCCCCAGCTGGAGGACTGAGTGCCTCATTCCTCAGTCATGGTCTCTTTTACATTCTTCCTTTTAAAGCAGATACTGAATTACTTCTCCTCCTGGCAGGTCTTTAGCTTGTTTGGAGGCTGTGTGTTGCTGGTGTATGCATAAATCATTTGTATCTGTTGAGGATTCTCGTGGGCTGTGTTTTAGGTATGCCTTCAGAAGGGTTTATCACAACTCCATTCCAGGTCATAAACTCATTTTTCAATATTTGTGTAACTAATTGCAGAGAGGAGATGATGTATCTAACACAAGGCAGGTGACAACATCCCTGAGAAATGGCATTTATGAGAATTTTCTAATCAAAGTTGTGAGTAATTGCAAAAGAATGGTTATGGAATATTTAGCAGTGTTGCTTTCCATATTGTTGAAGCTGAATATTCAAAAGGTGATTTAAAATCTTGTCTGGACAAACTGGCATGATTTGGGAGTTTTTACAACATAACAGTCCCACTTGAAGTCAAATGGAGGGTACTGTGCAAATGCAAAACCTGACCTGATTGCTTTGTTCATATATAGTAGAATCCTGTTGAAGTCAAAGGCAGATTACTCACCTGAATAAAATTTCTGGGTCAGGTTCCACATTTGCATGAATGAATATGTGTAAAAACAAGAATTTGAATTTCCAGGATTCTGTAATAATTGTTCTCAGGTAACACTGATATCTTCCCTTTTAAAATGCTAACGAATCTTTTTAATGTGGAACACCCAACATGAAGTACTTCACTTAGCCAGGCAGCATCCTCATTTTCAACAGTGTGTGAAGAGGAAGGTTCCTCCAGGCAGTGTTCGTCACACCTACCCCAGGCTTCTGCTCTTGCTGCCTCTCCAAGGACTCTGTTCCTCTCCATGTGCTAGAGGGGAAACTGCAGAAGACGTTTAGCGGGCAAACCAAAGGCATCTCTGCCCACGTTCAACGAATGTTCCTCCAAGAGAACAGAGTAATTAATTTGAACTACAGAATTTATGTTTCGTAGTTGTTGGTTTTTCCACTGTCGTTGTTCATACTGCCATCTTTTCCCTTTCAACCTATTTATCTGCTTTCTCTGTAAACTGCAACCCCCTGGTGAAGTCGTAAATTCAGGTTGGAAGTAATTTCTAGTCTAAGCTAGTTTCTGATATGCCTGTTTATCAAGGCTCACTGAGTAGTGGAAAGGGATACTTTTTAAAATTCAGTCTTTGGATGATGGCTTATTCATTGCATTAAAAGCTTATTCATTCACCAATCTGACCACTTTTAGACTACTACTAGCACATTATACGCACTTTCCGACTCATGAAGGAAGAAAATGGAGACAAGTGGACTGTGTTGTCTGTGCCTGGCAATTACAGTGCTCGTCAGTGGAAGGAGGAAGAACGAAAGTTCAAATTCACCTCTAATGGATTCCCTTAATTCGAAAAACTGCTTTATATGGAAGTGCCTATAGGGCTGTGCTTCACGCACACGGTTCAGAGCCGGGAAGGGCAGGAAGAGCCTGGCTGAGGCATTCGGTTGTAGATGCCCGCAGTGGCTGCTGTGCTGTGTACCTCTGTAACCCATCCCAGGAGACATGCCTGCCCTCCGTGGCTGCTTCTCAAGCACCACTTGCAAAGGGGGGCAGGCTGTCATCCCACTTCTTACTCCCTGCCTTCCCTGCAAGTGTACGGGAGGGAACATTCTCCTGCATTTAAAAAGGGGTGCCAAGAAATTAGCATTCCTGCTCTGTGTTCTGGTCCCCCCAGTTCAAGAAGGACAGGGAGCTACTGGAAGGAGTCCAGTGGAAGGCTACAAGGATGATCAAAGGAAAGGAGCACCTCTCTTATGAGGAAAGGCTGAGAGACCTGGGTCTGTTTAGCCTGGAGAAGAGAAGACTGAGAGAGGATCTCATCAGTGCTTGTAAAGATCTCAAGGGTGGGTGTCAAGAGGATGGGGTCAGGCTCTTCTCAGTGGTGCCTGGTGACAGGACAAGGGGCAATGGGCACAAGATGGAACACAAGAAGTTCCATCTGAACATGCGGAAAATCTTCTTTACTCTTAGGGTGCCAGAGCACTGGAACAGGCTGCCCATAGACATTGTGGAGTCTCCTTCTCTGGAGATATTCAATAGCTGGATGCGTTCCTGTCCAGCCTGCTCTAGGTGAACCTGCTTTGGCAGGGGGGTTGGACTAGATGATCTCTGGAGGTCCCTTCCAACCCCTACAATTCCATGATTCTGTGATAACAGAAACTTTCAACAACTTTCCTCCTCTTTCCCAGGAATCCAAAATACTTCTGGAAATCCTGAGCTATTGCAGATTTTTCCAGGAAAATGATCTTGTCACTAAGATCTTTCTGGTGGCAAGAATGGCTGATGTTTTGGTTTGTTTGGGGTTTTTGTCCTTTCCTTTTTTTCTTTTAAAAGATCTCTGTCTACAACACAAAACAAATGCTACTTTATTTTCCTCCAGCGCAGAAAATTCTGGTGAGGAGGGAATGCTGTGTAAGCAGCAGTGCTATACTATCCCCCATTAAAAAGTTCAAAAGTACGTTCAAAATTGCAGTTTGCCTCTTTAAGATTATTATTCTCCCAGTTAATGACCACATACAGCATTTTACATAGAAGAAGTAACTTTAGATGGTTGAGGTGGAAACTGGACCATTCACCAGAGGTTATTCCAGAAGAGGAGGCACTTCCAAAGTCCTTTGGGACCTCCGCAAAAGTCTCTGTGGCCATTTCTGTAACTTGCTTTGTTACCAAATCTGTTCATTTATTAAACTAGCTACCCAGCTCAACCGTTGCTCCATTTCTGGCAAATATTACTTTAAGAGCAAAACAGATGTATAGTACCTGTTGCCTAAAAAAAAATAATATCTACAAACACCAGGATATGTGGAAGTGTTTGCTGAGGACCAAAGCTTTTGTATCAGAAAAGAGTTCAAGAAAACTAGGGTACACATAGTACTCTTGCTTTGTCCTAGGTTCTCTGCTGCAAGTTTGAAATTACGGTGTTGAAGGTGACTGTGGAGTTTGTGTAATGCCTGCTGAAGATCTCTGATCTGATGTAAATGGTCTTTATCAAAATCTGATCCTCATGCACTGCGTCGGCCCCATTTTCATTATTGGGAGTATGTGAACTGTGTGCACTGTTGAAGAATAAGAACCAGTTCACACAAATGTCTCTCCCTTAGTTACACATCAGGACTCGTGTATCTTCTCTGTTTTCTTACATAACCTCAGATGGGACAATAAAGTTCAAATTTTTGTGAATGTATTTTGAACTTTTCAGTAGTGGTGGGGGTCTTAAATCTCAAGATATCCAAAAAATTATGAGACTAAGAACACAGTTGAGTTTTTTAAGGTTAATTTTATTTAAATGGAATTCAGGTGCTTACTCGAGACCTTAAGAATTTCTGTGAAAATTTATGCAAAACAAGGTGATTCAATATTGTAAGGTATCATAATAGCCCGCTTGTGCTTTATTTGCTGTTCTGTGAACCACTCACTGCAGCTGATGGAAAACCTTTTTCCATTTTATTGCAGATGATCTGTGATTCCAGGTTCTTCCTCGAGAAAAAATTAAAGAAGTTGTTAATTGGAAGACTTTAAGGTAAACTGCAAAGGACAAAGAGAAATGCTGCACTAAGGCCAGAAATTGAGCCCAGGGGAATTAGCTGAATGGCTGTAATATGTCTCCCATAGAAGACGGGCAGTGTTGGTTATTCTTCATTTTTATGTAATGTGTGTTAGGTCCCATTTGTTTACTCATCCATCACGTAGAGGAGAATTATGCATAATAGTATATATTTGGGATATTCTGGAAACATGATTTCCTTTCAAAAATGAGCCTCCAAAACTTATATAAAAATCTATATGTGGCTTGTATTTCAAATAAACAGAACCTTTGAAATTAGAGTAACACTGCGGAATGTTTATAAACTGACCAATGTTTACAATTTACCAATTTGTTAACATGCCGTCCCCTTGTTTCAGCTCGCTTTCCAGGCATTTGGGACCCATTTTTGAGCCAAGGCACATCCTCCTCACTTTCCCAACACCCCTGGAATATTCCAGGGGTGTCATCCAGAGCGTGGTGACGGTTAGGGCTTGACACTGCGGCTTGGCTCAGTGCTGGCTGACACGGGTCACTGAACTGTTTCGGTGTGCTAAGCCAGCAGGAATCTGACCCAGCAGAGAGAGACCTGATGGTTTTCTGGTAGGCAGCCATGCAGAAATGTCTTGATGGTAAGCATCGAAGGTGGGGAAAAGATGAAGGTGGGACAACTCTACCAGTGGGGAGGAGGGAGTTGGCTTGTCACCTTGTGGTTAAATCACCTGAAGGGGGACATGGAGCTGCACGGTTTTCCACACCCAGCTTAGGTATGTACTGCTGGTAATGTGAACTTCATGCTGTCTGTTGAGAAACTTGCTTATCAGCATTGGGTATCAGCTTTGAAAGATTTAACGCTTAAATAAAAATATAAGATGTCTTTATCGTGACATCTTATGATGGCATTATCATGACAGATAAAGTCATATCTTGCACTACAGGCAAATATTACTGCAAGATAGAACTGCATTTTAGGAAATCTGAAGAGAAGATAGAGTAATGAGCTTATTATAACTGACATGTGTATGTAGTTTTACACTTTTCATCACATAGATTTTGTTAAAGAGGATGTTGACTGGCTAAGTTTGTTTACCAGTATGACATGTCCTTTCTTTGTCTTACACATGGAGAATTGCAGCACGGAACAGAAAGCCTTTATTTCCAGGCATTTCTAAATAAGGAGAGTCAAGAAAGTTAAGGCAAATCAAGTTAGGGATGTGAGTCCAACTTCCATAAATTAAAGTGCATTAAAAGGCTTCTGTGTGGTTTAGTTCCTTCAGGTGTAGTGCAGCTGTAGACTTGCTCAAGGACTGAGCTCACTCATTGTTATTGATTGCTCTTAAATTTCATGAACTTTAGAGAAACCTCAAGAGTGAGTTAACACAGGTTGAAATGTGTCTATTCTAATTAAACACTTAAGGGAAGAGGAGAGTATCTTACCAAATGACTTACCTAGGTATAGTTTGAAAGTATGCAACGTTGCTGAAGTAAGGTCTCCTGCTGCAGTCGATGGAAGTCCTAACAACAGCAGCACTTACCCTACAAAGTATCTTGAGAGCTGTATTCAACGTGGAAACCATGGACAGATCAGAGAAGAAACTTCTGAGGTGCTTCCAAGGTAAGTAAACATATATTTTTAAATATTTTACAAATGTTTTACTAATATTTACTAATATATTATCCTCGAGAAGAGAAGACTTAGGGGGAATCTTATGCATATATATAAATACCTGACAGGAGGGAGCAAAGAAGACAGAGCCAGTCTTTTCTCACTGGTATCCAGAGAAGGGACAAGAGGCAATGGGCACAAAAGGAAACAAAAGAAATTCGGTATAAACAAAAGAACAAATTTTTTACCCATGAGTTTGGTCAAACCCTGGAACAGGTTGCCCAGAGGGGTTGTGGAGTTAATTTTTGGAGATAACTCAAGATGCAACTGGACATAGCCCTGTGCAACCTACTGCCTTGTGGACCCTGCTTTGAAGGTTGTACCTGATGATCTCCCAACGTCCCTTCCCACCTCAGCCCTTCTGTGGTTATGTGTAGACAAGGTTTTGTTAGCAATCTGCTAGTGAAGAGATATGAGCAAAATTTCAATCTCTAAGATTTTCTCTGATGTCATCTTATTTACAGAACTGAATTCTTTAAGATGGGGTTTTAATTATTGAATTTTCCTTTCTGCAATACAGCAAGAAGGGATGATTCAAATGTGAGTGGTCCTTTTGAATAGCAATGGGAAATTAAAATGTTATGCCAGCAATTCTTTTGTAGAATTGAGGTTCAGTTGTCAATGATCTGGAAATTGATTTTATATTTGGTCTGCAAGAAACATTCTCCCCAGATCTTCACTGATTTTTAATTTTGGATGGTTTATGACATTTTCCTTTTGACAATACTTACTCTCATCTTCTTTTTTTCCCCTTGCTAGTTACAGCACACTGCAATATGTTAAAAATGGAATATAACCATAATTGACTTCAGCATTTTCAGTAGTCTTAGCATTTTGCCCAAACTGGCTTGTTTGACATCTCTGTTCAAATGTTCTGAATTTGCTGTCTTGCTAAGTAATCCAGATGTTCAAACACCAGTTTAAGAGGAGCTGTATCCACTTAAGAGAAGCATGCAAAGATCCAGAACACTGGAAAGCAGCAAAACTTCTCTAATTTTGTCTACTGTCCATTTTTATTGCTGTTCATTCTTCTATGTGCCTTCCCTCCCACCCCAGCTGCCACCATGCAGATGGCATTTCCAGCAAAACAAACAGTTCGGGTTCAGTGTGCTATTTGTTGTCTGGAAATGTTAGCAGATGACAGGGAGAGGGGAGGAAGAGGAGAGCTAGCTCTAGATTTTTCAGGTCAATTTCTGCCCTGAATTCTACTCGGTCACCGCAGAGAGATCCTGGGTATTACCAAGGGATGAAGGGAGTGAGAAAGAGTTTGATACTGTGCATATAGTGACCTCTGATACATTCTGAGGCTTGCTGGATTTAAGTTTCCATAGTATGCAGTTATTTACTTGTAACTCTGTAGCAGCTTTAATTTATTAAAGGGCTGAAAAAAGAGGTTTTGTTTGCCCTAGAAACCAAGTGAAAACAATGAGGAGGAAGAAGAAGGCATCCCTGCAAAGTTGTTACTATTAAACCCAGACACAAAGTGGAACGTTTGCAGTGTCTACGAACAGATGTCTGACAACAAGCAAACAAAACAGTTTTTCTTAAGTAATGATTTATTTCTGGTTTATTTTTTAAATGCCTTATATTCAGCCCATTCATGTTAGTAATTTCTATACGCTTTTAGCATTGTATGTTGGCCTGAGTGTTACTGGGAAAAATATGATGGTCTGGGCTTTAATACAAGAATAGAGGAAAGGAGAGAGATGGTAACTTTTTAAGAGTAACATGGTACTTTTTAGAGTAGCCACAGGTGTCCATCATTTGCCTTCAGGAATTCAACTTTCAGATGCCATGAACTTGCTAAACTTTCATTTTGGGGTCTGAAATTTCTAAAACTGTTTCAGATAAAACTATTTTGTTGAACAGGGCTGAGGGAAAAGGTTGCTGGTTTTGGGATCTTAAAAATATTTTTGCAACCGTTTTGCTGAGGGGCTGTAGCACCTCTGTGTGTGGCAACAAGGACTTGATATTCTGCACATCTGAGAGCGGGAGTTTTTTTGCCTGCCATGTGAAAATTCATTCAAAATACCACTTGGAGCACCAGCTTCTGAAAAATACCTGTTCATAAACGCACAGAAGAGTTCTTGCTGTCCAGCTGCAGCGGGGTCACTGAGGCACCCAGACTGAGAGCAGGGACAGATGTCCTTTTCAGTGACTCGAGCCAGAGCACTTTAAGCAGGTATTGGCCCATCTGCTCGGTACCACTCCCATATCTCAGATGTCGTGGCTGATTATCTGAACGCTCAAGCTCTGTTTCGGGGAAAATTCGGGGAAGCGGTGCCATTCACTGACAATGCCATCTTAAGAGCTCCCAGCTGCTCATTCCCAGCCTATGCTCTCCTTCAGTTGTTCTTGTAAAATTGTTCACAGGGCCTTGCAACAACCTGGATCCAAAGCCTGCTCCTCCACACCCCCAAAATAAGCTCTGGTTATTTTTAACCTCAACTGACCCTCACAACCAGTTGGGCTGTGGCTAGATTTGCTGGAGGACAACTAACTGTCTGTGCCCTGCAGTCAGAGGGATGATCTTCTCCAGGCACCGAATTTTCCTCTTGTTTTTCATTTGCAGTTGTCATAAGGAGACCCGACTGCGTTTGGAGAGGCTCTGCAGTCAGGAGAGCCACGGGAGCAGCTGAGGGCTGGCATCTCCCCTTGCAGAAGGCAGACGGTTGCGGCTGGTAATCCCCTGAACTGCCACTGTAGAGTTTGATAAAGCTGCTCTGGCAGAGGACTTCATGGTCTGTGCTTCCCGACCACCTTAAAAGGTAACTAAGTCTTAATAAGGCTTATGTATAAAGTCAGAGCCTCTGCTGGTGCCAAGAGCACTTCATTATGGTCAAGAAATGTAGTGACATTTCTGTTTTGTACCACAAGCACAATTCTTTACTGAGCAGGAGGGAGATTTTCCCAAACTGGTTGGGAAAATCCCCTGAATTGGAACCAGAAAACATAGGACTATGGGACTAAATAGTCAATCATCTTTGCAGTGATAGTCCATAGATCCTGTTGTCACCTGGATAAGTCCCTTACAAACGCATGTCTGTGTTTGTAACTGGAAATTAGTTGAACTTGAAAAAGATGGGTTTTCTCAAAGCAGTGTAAAGGTACTTCACAGTCTCTGTGCACTATAAAGAGCTTCTATGTGGGAACAAGTCTTGAGGACTGATGCTGCTGTTGCTTTCCCCATGTAGTCCATGGATCCTGGAGGTCTGTGAGCTTTTTGTAAGGGGTGTGTGAAAATTTACCTGTGAAGAGTCAGGCAGCTTTGATTTGCTTCATAAAGCTCTGTACTTCCACTGGGAAGAAAAAGAAAACCAGGAGCCTGCAGACTGATACAGACTTGAAAGGTACTGATTTGGTGAAGTACACTTCTGTGCTGTAGATGACTACATGCTAATTTCCCATGCAGGCAAGCACGTGTGTTTGTCCCTGATGGTTTTACTCATCTCATGGGTTCTCAAGTTGATCTGAGTTTTTGGGATGCCAACAAAACAGAATTCTAAGTGAATTTAGGTAGTACGTGACAAACCTTGTAAGCAGTTGTGGAGCAATCTGTGGATTAGGTGAATAGATGGGGCTTAAATACATATATGAAGTGAAAAAATTGAATTATGATTAAAAAGAAAAAAGCAAGCTCTGTTTCTTTCTCCTGCCTGATTAAATTTTAAGATCTCCCTTTTTAAACAGCATATGGGACACAGATTTCCTAGTCATCTGGGGATCAGTTAGTTACGTGTCTGCGTGTTATTCAAGTTTCAGCTGATTAAGCTGTTGCATATACCAGAAGTTTCCTGTGATATTTGTATGGACTACATGTATATGGACAGCAAAGCCAGCTTGGAGCTTTTTGACAAAATTAGTTTCATCCAATAAAACAAAGCCTCTATTTGTCTAAGCCAAAACTTTGTAGGAAATAAATCAAATCAGATTTCAACATCCTGAAAAAATAAATTTGATAAAACATAGTTTTGATGCTTCAATTTAAAGATTTTGGTTTTCTGTAAAATTATTTTAGTTACAGAACACAACCTAATTCTAGTTTAATCCAAATGTTTTTAAACCACCTAAATAAAGTATTTCCATTGACATTTTGGACATTATTATTATTTTTAGTTCATAAACTTTGTCAAGGTTTTGATTTTTTTTTTTTTTGTCACAGTTCAAGAAAGAGAGATGGGAAAGAGTCCAAATCCAGTCCTAGTCCAGTCCATTATGTTGTAGGTATCTGAAAGGAAAACTCAGTAGAAGAGAATGAAGCATCCTCAGAAAAAAATAAATTGAGGTATTGTTGTACTTTCCCTTCACATCTGCTCCCTAGCCTTTAATCATTCATTAGCAGCTATAGTTCTGATACGATTCTTATCAGGTATCTATTTCAACCAGTAAAGCATAATGGTAATGAATAATTGGGATCTGTTATTTTAGCAATTGCTCCTGATTCTGTTTAAAGACTAAATGAATACAAAATGTTTTCTCTTCCTTCTAGCAGGGCTATTTAATTTGGATATATGATAGATAAATGCTTACAGAAGTCATTCCTCAAAACTTATAACAACAGGAAACATTTGCATGTTTATATATCTCTTTCATAGCATAATGAAATACCTTTTGTAATTTTTTCGAGATTACACAGAAAGCAACCTAGTATGTTAACTATGGTTCATTAGGGCATTGCATTACAATTGAAAGTTTCTCTCTAGCTGTATGTCCTGAAAAAAATACTGTTTAACTTCACATTAGGATGTCTGCTAATTGTCTCCAATTCTTCTTCAGTGGTTGAAAATGCAAAAGTTTTATTTTAAAGGAAAACTCTTCCTATAAATTACAAAGTTGAAATTATTTTATGCAGTTATTTAACCTAGAAATTAGAATGAAGAAAAATTTAGGTGGAGAACAGAAAGTGAGTTATTTAAGTCTCAGGGGTTTCACTGGGAAGAAATGTAGAAGAAGCATTACAGAACATTGTAGAAGAAAATCCAGGGATATTTTCTGAAATGTATGGGAAAAAGGGAACAGAAGGTTTCTGTCCTTCTTGGGAAAGCGCTGCAAGAATTTTTGCTAGCAGGAGTTGAAAGAAACAGAAATATGGGGGTTGAGATTAACAAGATTACTGAATTTGGCCAAGGAATTCTTGCAGAAGTTGCAAATCCTTGGAAAAACTGAGAATGATAATTACAGGATAAATTTCTTAGGGGCCTCTAAAATTGCAATGGGCCTGAGGTCTGGTTACTTCAAAGCAAATGATGAATCTCATGAGAAGATCCTGTCACTGGAGCAGTTTGTCAGGTGAAGAACCTCTGAAGGTACTTGAGAGGGAAAGTCACTGGACAGCAGCTCAGCCCTATCTTTGCTGTTGGCTGAGATAATTTTATGATGATGGTCAATTTAGAAAACATCTGGATTTAACTGTGAATAAATCTTCCAGCATTTCACTAAGGAAGAGGCTGACAACTGGGCTTTACAATGTTCATTCATAGGTGCTGGTAGTGGGAGAAACTTCTCCCTTCCTAGCCTAGGTTCAGAGAGGCTTTGGGTTACTACAGTTCCAAGACAGTGGGGACTGAAGGACTCATGGCCAGTCCTACTAGCCATGAGTATGAAAGCTGCAGGTCCCAGAGCTGCACTGGTTTAGTTTATTGCTTTGTTGTGTAGGTCTTAGGAGGCCCTCCTTTGAGCAAAGGGCTGCAGGAAAGGGAATCTGCAAGCTCTGCACCATTGCTTCTCTCTTCTCCTTCCCTTCTGCTGGTAGAGGTTGGTGCACGAGAATCTCAGTAAATGACCAATTAACAGTCTCCTGTGCAATGAGCTCATTGAAAATTCTGATTTTGTCAGGGCTGGATTTACAACTTTGCTGTGTCATCCAACATGGTACGCGCTGGGCAGGTCCTCAGCTGCTGTGACTTGCCACAGTTCCGTGGAAGTCAGTGAACCCTGAGCAATTCATATTATGTGAGGATTTCACTTATAGAACAAATATGAAGGAACATTTTATATTCAATCATTTTTCATGACAGAGAACTGACATGACCGAGACCATTTTTAGATGAGTTACACAGCTATGGAATTACTTCAGTTAGTTTAAATAAAAATAGATAATGGTTAGTTTCTATGATTTTTGCACTTCTGTGTATTAATATATTCTTCATTTTCTATGCATACTTATTAATCCACTTGCAGAGCTCTCTCTTTTTCTTTTTCTTTTTTTTTTTAAGTTGTGTTGATATAGATTTGATCTGAGAATTAAGCTTCTTTCAGTTTAAGGACACATTGCAATTTTCTTGTCATTTCACCTGCTGGGAGGAAGAGAGTATGTTTTTCTTTTACAAGGATGAAGAATTATTTTCTGTCATCTCATGTGTGGTGCCACTCTACTTTAAGAGTTAAAGACTATACGCAAGTTTAATTCTGCTTTATCTTTTCTTTACATTATTTGCTGATCTTGCTCTCTTAGTTACCTCTTTCTAGTATTTTCAGTCTTTATTCAGTTTGGACTCCTTTACCTGACTCTTGTTGTTCAGGTTGACTTAAATGAATCCACAGAAAGCTCTCCACTGCAGGAGCTACTTAAAAGCAGGGTGTAATAGGGGCTGTCCCAGCTCAGGGTAAAAAAGATCCATCTAGCCCAGTATCCTGGCTCCAAAAGTGATGAAAAGTGGTGAAAAACAGAGGATGATTACTAAAGATTATTATAAAATGGCAAGCATGTAGGGATAGCTACCTGCCTTATATTCCCAGCTTCTAGTGATATGACTTCTAAAGTCAGAGGTAGAGTCTTTCTGTTTAATAGGTCCTGATGGATGAGTTTGTCCAAGAGATCTTTCACTCATGTCAAATTCTGAAAACCACAACATTTTTTGGCCAGGAAATTCAGTGTTACCAACACGCTATAGGAGTAAATACTTCTGGTTTATTTGTTTTGAACCAATTAAATGTTTTGATTGTTCACTGCCTTCCACGGTACCAAAACTTCCATTCCCTATTTGACCTGTCTTTGCTACTCATGATTGTGGAGAGCTCTCTCTATCTTCCATTTTCCATGCACACTAATCCTAGTTTGTTTGTTCTTTGAAATTGTTACTGCTTAATTTCTCTATTTCTTAGAAGCCTACTGCTAGATAATTTTCACTGATCTCCCCAGTTTATGCTTGTCGTGGTTTAACCCCAGCCAGCAGCTAGGACCAAGCAGCCGCTCACTCAATTCTCTCCTTCCCCACCCCCAAGTAGGGTAGGGAAAAGATGGAGAAAAAGAGGGAAAAGGGAAAAAAAAAAGCTCATGGGTTGAAATAAAAACTGTTTAATAGAACAATAGCAGAAAACGAAAAAATAATAATAATAATAGAATATATCAGATAAAATAATACAACACAAGTCACTTTCACCACCTGGTGAATTGGTTGCCCAGCCCTTCCCAAGCAGTGATCGGGGACCCCTGTCACCTGGCAAACCCCCTTTTATATACTGAGCATGATGTCTATGGTATGGAATATTCCTTTGGTCAGCTTTTCCTGTCTGTGCTCCCTCTCAGCTTTTATGAGAAGCTGAAAAAGTCTTTGAATGATATAAACATCACTTGGCAACAACTAAACCAATATGCTTTATTGACACTCCTTTCATACCAAACCTGAAAGACAACATCCACTAGAGAGAAAATTAACTCTATCCCAGCTGAAACCAGGACAGTGCTGCATAAAGAAGGCTTCCAACAAGGGTTTGGAAGTTTATAGCAACAGCTGAGTTTATAGCAAACAGGGATGTGGAGAATTCATGCAGTTCAGTGCCATGGCTTTATCTCTCCTGCATGTTCCTTTTATATCTTAGCAATCTACTCCTCCTGCTAACTCTTCAAAAGATGGTCTGCTTGCTACAGAAAAGGATTAACTGCAAGTTTTTGATGGCCGTCACTTTGGGGCATATAATGTGTTTGTATTTTATGTCCCATTTTCACTTTCAACTTCTTGAAGGGTGTAATCTTTTTTAATAAACTTCCTCTGTTTAACCGTGGCAGCTTTTTTAAAGTTGAGACTTTAAGGTTCTGGGAATTATCTTCTCCTTGGGGCTGTCACTTTTGATACATCTTTTACAAGCTTCCACTTTCTTTTTCTTAAACTTGATCACTGCCATAGTGGATTTCTTGTTTGTTTAGGTTTTTTATTGCTCATGTATGCATAATAAGTCTAATTTCACTACGGTTACTGTTAATGTAGCTGTTTGATATGGGACTCAAATGACAAGTCAGGTGGCTCCCCTGGCCTGAGTGAAATACTGTGGATGTTTTTTTGCCCAATTATTTTTCCTTTAATTTAAGATGATGTGATTGTCTACATTTTCCAGGTTGTTCTAAACAAAGTTTAAAAGCAGAATATGTTACTTTTTCTCTCAATGCGTTACCTTTGTTTTTTGGTGTAATTGTTACGATTTACGACATTTGTCTTTTTTAAGATAAGAGGAAGGCGTTCAAGTTCTTCCACACAAGTAGCAGCTGGCGAGTGCCAGTAATGTGATCCACAGGGCAGGGGCTTGTGCATCACCTGGAGATGCCCCACCAGCTGCCGTGCTGCGTGGGATGATGTCGGATGGGGTGCTCAGCCACACGCTGCAACATTTTGGAGCAGGAGCTTAGGAATGCTGGCCTTTCAGAGAGGAGGCCAGGGTTTACAGTTTCCCTCTGACCAAATTCTCCTGGAGAAAAACTATCCGGAACTCCTTTGTGAAACTGCAGTACACATTAATAATGACCTAGAGACATACGGGAACTGGGCAGGCTGTGGCATGAGGTGTGCTAACTGCAAAAAGAAAAAAAGCCTAATTCAGGGAAGTGACTTGTGAGAATGCTACCAAAATGTATTTGTCATTTTAAAATATATTTCCCTAGTGCTTTTGTACTTGATTAATGGATTTATCTTACCTGAAATGTACCCTGAAAGGCTCTGGGGGTTCAGCAGGCAACAAAACTTCAGCCAAAAGTTGTGTACTTGTAGCTGTATCTGCAGCAATGAGAGCTAACCTGAAGGAGAGAAAAAGGCAGTGAATTATTATATGCTTCTGGAGGAAATTAGAACTTGAAAAAATACTTTTTTTTTCTAAATTCACATATTGGAGATGCCAGGGGAAATGTATTCAAAACCAAACTTGCATCCCTGGTATAATTACGGTATCATTAGTGGGGTTGTTCGGCTGGGCCCTGCTAAAAAAAATGTGCCATCTATTTTGTTATCAACTTTTACATCAAGCTGTTACAACAGCAGTAAGTAGGCAAAACATAGGAACTTTCCCCATTTTCCTTGAAATGTGCCCTACACTATCAAGTACAAGTAGAGGGTTGTTATAAAGGAGCCGTTCCAGTGTTCACTGAATTTGAATAGAGCTTTAATGGATGGAAGGGCTCGGTTCTGTTTTGGGGCAGTGCCAGGTTATACCGTCCCCCTTACGGAACTTACTGGGAAGGTCACAAGCACCATCAGCCTCAGAGCATTTAAGACAGTAGTATCATTCCAGTAATGCACAAATGAATGAAATTCTTGTTTTAAAAGACTTCCATGTCTTCCCCCATGCTCCATTTTAGTGAAAGAGGCTTTACGTCTAGGCAAGCAAGGACTTGAAACCTAGCTTTATCCTGATCAGTTTGCTTGTCTTGCCCCTTAGGGACTTTAAGAAATCCTTGAAACCTTCAAGGGATCCAAACTAATTGTTGCAGAATCAAGATGTTTGGGTTTTTTTCCTTGTAAGGCTTCAGCGTTGAGCTGTCCCGGAACATACGCAGAAATAATCCTCTGCCAAGGTGTGGGATCCAATACGCCTGTAACCACTCAAGCTTCAGGTTACCTGGAAATTGAGAAAGACTTTCTTAAATGTTCTTAAACATGATGAAAACACCCTTTCTGTTTCAGCAGAAACTAAACCTTGCCGTCAGAGATCAAGCTGGAGAGAGAACATTCCCTCTGCACGTTTTGAATCAGGTATTCTCAGTGCAGGAAATGTATCTGGCTAAGCCTAGAGCTTTAGGTGACAGCTTTTTGTCTCTTAGAAATGCCAATGTCTCCCTGTCTCCTGCCGGAGGCCATCTCTCCTCATTTGCTAAGAACAGGACTTGTGTTGCCATTCCCTGATCCTTGTCCAGTCTGCCTCGTGAGGTGAGGACCACAGGCACATGAGAGCACACTCTTTTGAGGTAATTTGCATCTTTAGCTCCCAGTAACAGCAGACTAAAAAGCACCTATATATCTGCTTTAATGTCTTTTTTAGGACTTTCAAAGCACTTCTTCAGCAGCACAGCCCAGGCCACCTGCAATGGTTTGTAGTCAGTAAGAGAATTAAGTTGTATTTAATAGCCTAAAACAGCTTTATTGCAACATTGCAGTGATACCATCCAAACTGAGGTCTTTATAAAGCACAGTATTGTTTGCCAGACTGATGTTAACATGCATGATTTAAATGATGACACAAGCAAAACTTCTGCTTTAAAATGGAGAAATTAAAGATACCAAAATATTATCTTTCCTCTTGCCAATGAGAACAGCTGGCAAGATTGGTTTACTGAACAAAAACTTTGGCCAGCAGACATAGGTTATCATTTTCACAGGCTTTCCCTCTGAAATACAGGATTAACAAAACATGGTATTCTTTTATTTCAAAATTGGAGGGTTTGTGTCTTTCATCTGGTCAAATTTAGCGTAAAAGTGAAAATAATATCGAAGTTACAGGCACCATAGGGAGGCTGTTAATGTGGTAACAAAGGGCATTTGGCCAGTTAAAATAATAAAAGACTATACAGCTTTCCCAGTGATGGCTGAAGCCCAATTAGTACTTTCCAAGTAGAGCCACAATATTCCTTTCCAGATTATGCGGTTTGGCACGATTCAGAATGAGTAAACTTACTTTCCTACAAGGGAAAAATATAATTAACAGAAAAAACAAGGTCATGCAGTATTATGCTTTAAGTAAGCAATAATACACCACGGGGTGTACATTAAACAGTCAATATTCATACACCTTGGACAGGCTGAGGCAGAGGCAAAGCAATGGCTCAGCACACAAAAAGATACATATATTATCTTAATAAACCTACATGCAAGAGTAAAATGCAAATGGATATTTTAATTTCTTACTTAGATGATTTTAAGGGAATGTGTATTCAACTTTTGTGTGTTTAATACTCACACGTACTACTTTAAAAGTACCCTTTCTGTTAACATTTTATGCTTTTAAGTAATAAGTGGTTTTGCTATTTTCCTTTTGTTTGACCACCTGGGGGTTTTTGTGCTGCTACTAAAGGCAGAATGGTGTTCTTTCTTTCTAAATTAAACTGATTAATTCGTTAAAAGGACTTTCAACCTGGATACTCACACTGAAAGCCTCTAAGAGTCTATTCTTATTTATAGTAATCCACTTTCCTGGACTCTGGAAGTGACACAAAGCTTGCAGAGACTCAACAAAGCTGAAAATAGAGTAGCGGGATTGAAAGAAGGAAACAGCAACTTCCAATTTGGAGGTGGACTTGCAAGTGATTCGTAAGGGTAAGTTTTTTCTTCTCTCTTGTTTTGGGTATTGTTTTTAAGGTGAACAGACTGTTCAGCTGGAGCTCAGATAGCAGGGAAAACATAACGCAAAAGCAAGCCTGGTGAGCCAGGGTAAGCATGTACTGTGGTAGCCAAATGAAAACAGCCCTGCTGAGACAGCTGGTCGTTGCTTTGCTAGTGACACTGCTCATGAGAAAGCAGAGGGATACACCAGGAGGAAGATGAAAAAAGAAGAAAAAGTAAAACTTCAAAAAAGATGGGGCCACTCCCATCACCTGAAGCTCAGACCACACACCTGAAAGGGAGTAACCCACATCCAGCTCGAGTGCAGAGCATGAACATCCTTATCTCCCTTCCAACTCCACCATTTTGCAGATGTTCTCGTATGCTTATATAAAGTGCTTGTAAGGGAGGAATTGCTTATTTATTTCCTGTTTCTTCGGTAATTACAGTGACCTATGGTATTATAAACCTTCATGAGCTGCAGCATTTCCCCGTAGCTCCTGCGTTACTGCTGTTTGGCTCACGGTTGGTAGAGTTTCCTTCACTTCCCAGCTCCACCTGGGACTTCTTGCTCTGTTAAGATCCTGAACAGCCTCCTAAACCAGCCCTGCCTCTTGGAGTTCTGCATGCGAAAAAGCAGGAAACGTGTCGGTAGTGGATGTGGGAGCATATTTGTGATCTGCTGTGTCATTTCAGTAGTCACGTCCACGTACCCTGCACAATACGCGATACGCACACTGCCTTCTCTTCAGCTAATCCCCAAGTCAACGACTAATGGCGTGCAGCACTCCAGTCCTCTCCACAAGTTAAGATATGCCCTGGAACACCTGATTTTAAGGAGTTACCTGAAAGACAGGAAAATCCTCACCAGCTCTAGGGTTGTGCTAAGCATTAAACGACTTTGAAGCGGGAACAAATTGCCAAAAGCCTTATAATTTTAAACCACTCCCATCTCAGACCGATGGGGAAGCAGAAGCTGGCGCTGGGGCAAGCTGCAGGGGGGCTGTCCCACCAGCTGCCACGTGCCCGTGTTAGCCTGTGTGGCACAGCAGCATCCATGCTGATGCATAGGCCCTAATTCCCAGAGTGGATTTTTTTTTCCACTTTTGTTCTCGAATCAACATGGCGCTCCTTAAAATGTGAAATTGAAACTTGTTGTATCCTTCTGCTGTACATACACCTTAGCCCTCTTCTCTTAAAACAGGGTAATCTCACCGATGTCATGATACCGAGGTATCTAATTAGGTGGCTTAACAGATTTATGTGCCTTGAGTGTATAAAGAAATGGAAACAGTATAAAAATATGCAGAAGATGACCAAAAATTTGTGTGCCTAAACACAACTTTTTCCTCTATGTCTCCATACTAATAAATCTTCTTGTAGGAAGCAATGGACCTATACCACCCTGAGTCAGAGCTCCAAAAAACCTAATCAAAAGAAACCCAAAACAAGAAATGGAGACAAAATAACTGAGAAAAAAAAACCCACTCTTTCCTTTTTGCATAGAAAATATTTTCTGAATGCTTCTTCATGTAGATGCCAAACAGTATTTTATATTAACTTACTGATTCTCATAGAAACATAAATTTTCTTAGCTTGGAAAAATTATATTGGTTTTCATTTTAAAATGGCACCAGAAGGTACATCACAAAAGGAAAAATAATTAATTTATATCAAGAGAATAATGCAAACATTTCCATATAAATAACTGCTGAGGGGTGATTCCCTGCTCTTCACTGACCACCCCCTCAAGCTATTTTAAGTAGCAACAAATAGTTTCTATATAGAATCTATATTAGTGACAAAATTATACTGTGTAAATTAACATCTTGTCAAACAAGCATACCATGTTTACCTGCAAAACGCACTATACTTGCATGCAGCAACTGTATTTTATTTCTCTTCTATATATGTTCTTGCAATGCTTTCATCACCTCTGTGGTTCTATGTATCCTCCAGCAGTATATTAAGCAATGTGACTGCTATCTGTCATATGTAGTTTAATTCTTTCTTAATTAGCCTAACACATCTACCAGATGAAAATCAGTGGGATAGTATTATCACCCACTACATGTTTTACTTTCTGTGACATTTCATTTGATAAGGTACTTTGCAAATCCCTTTCCTTTAGCAACATAGTCAGTCTATCGTTGTCTAAAGAGAAGAGACTAATGACAACGCTTTGTCTCAGTTTGACAAATACTTTTACTAACTACAACTAGCAAAAGAGAAAGAGGCGAGTTAGGGGAAGGAACTGCTTAAAAATTAATCTTGTCAAGTCAGAATGATCATTTGGTTGCATCCCACTGCAGTGGAGGCCTGCAGGTTTCTGATGTCTGAACTTGTCTCGCTGTTTCTAAAAAGATAGTGAGTTATGGGTCAAGAGAAATAAACTCTTCTGACAGAAATATCAGTTCACTTACTTTTTGAAGCCACTATTTGCATGTGCTAGGTTTACTTAAGTCGCAAATCTCGGGATTTATAAAATCAAAGCCTTCCAAGCTCAGCTTAACAAAATTAAAAAATATCAAGACTTCTTCCTTCTTTGATGAAAGTCATTATGTTACCATTGAAAGACGTTAAGAGCTTACCTGTTTAGTATACCGGTCAGTAGTCCACAGCTGTCAGCTCCACAGGGATCCCCTAAACAGAATACAAGGTATTAAATATTACTAATAATGCAGCAAGAAGTTAATATGTTCACTTAACCACTTCAACATCAAAGAAAGTATTATATAGCAAGTCAAGGAGTGCACGTTAAATGAAACTACCTTTTAATAATTTAATAAAATAATCCTGAATAGATGCCGATTCCCCTCCCAATAAGTAGATTCCCATCACATTTAAAAGTGACAAAATGATTTTTCAAGAATACTATAAAGCTGCATGTCCTAGCAGATAACTCTCTTGAATATTTTTTCTTATTCCAGCACTCTTATGCAGAATAAAATAAATAAAATAAAATCTCTCACATGATTTTAAAACGAATAATGTTTCTCCCTCTAAAAAAAATCCCTCAAAAGCCTAGTTCATCTTTCTAATAAATGGTGGTGTTGCTAGTAAGTATGAGAATACACTAGTCTTCTGCTCCCTATAATTATACAGCTTAAGGTGGTTTATAAATTGCTGGCTTCCATAACAAAATAAGGAAATTTAAATCCTTTCTTAAAGGATTCAAAGGTTCCAAATTCCTAGCTATTGGAACTTGCAGTCCAAAATCTTTAAGATGCTTCTGAAAATCTCAATGTCTTTTGAAACCAAATAGATGCATTTATATTCTTCATTCCAAAGTGTATGGCCCTTAAGATGGAACCTTTACCGCCAGGTAGTATCAAAGTTTTTTCACTGTGAAGAACTCCAGAAGTATTGATGTAACAATCATTATTTTGAAACACTCATGTAAAGAAAATATTGCACTTCTACATCAAAGATACAGACTCTGTAAAGTCTCAAGTCATTAATTGTTATGCTAACTTCAAAAAATAAGCAAAACCAAGTAAAAAGACAGATCTGTAATGGTGTGATTTCTAAGAAATGGCTTGTGAATGATACTACCACTACAGAGATTCTCCGAATTAATTTGCTTTTGATGCCAACGTCAATTTCTTTTCTATTACCGTGGTAGAAGCAGTAGCTGCCAGCTGTGTGCAGAGCTTCAGATACACACCAGGAAAGACATTCAGTTGTTTGGGCAGCACATGCAATCCAGAGGCCTTCTCCCCAGCTTTCCTGGGGAGGAGGTGATGGGGTGCATGTTCCCCATGCTCCTGTCAGGCCACCTTGAAAGATTCTGCAGGTGCCTTTTGGGAGCTCATGCTCTAATGCATCCAAGAAACATTTTCCCCAACTACAATGCAATATTTAGGGAGCTATCAGTACACAAGACCAAATAAGAATTTCCCGAGGTGCTGTGCTCACCATACAGCACTCAAACCATTACATTCTATTATATTCCACAGAAGCACTTGTGAAAATTTCTTCTACCTTAATACATCGCAGCTGGTGCTATCAGTGTGCTGAGTACTTCCCTTTGTCTCCCAACATTATTCCTTTTTATTTTTCTATTACCTTTGGCATCAACTTATCCAAAACATCTGTTGCCTTTGGAAAAAGCACATTAAAATACACACTGCTAAACTCACTTTTGAATGTGTAGCGTTGGCAGTGGAGACACGCACTTGAGGATTAATAAAAATATCTTCTATAAATTAGGAGCATATCAGTTGTAAACAACATAGGAGATGGGTCTAGGTATGCATATTAGCTGACTGCAGCATTATTAAGTTGCCAGTGGGTTACAGCCATGAAAAAGCAAGTGCTATCCAAAGGCAGTTAAACAGTTAAACTATTTCTTAGCAGAGAAAAGGAAAATATCTGTGCTATTGCTTAAGGCACCTGAGGGATCTCACAGAGATTTTTTTTTGCTCGTATTCATGGAAGATGAAACAGGTAAAGAAAAGGGCTGCTGAGATTAACAGAGAGATTCATTTTAAGAGCAAGGCTGCAGATTTTTTTTCTTGTTTAGTCTAGCAGAAACAAAAGCTGATACAGGAAATAATTATTCTCTAAAAACACAATAGAGTGGTAAACAGTAGGCAAGGAAAAGAACTATTTACTCTAGCAGACAATGTTGGCACAAGAACAAATGGGTGTAATTTGGCCATGAATAAATTTAGGCTGGAAATTAGGTTTCTGACCATAAAAGTGGTGAGGTTCTAGAGTAGTTTTTTAATACAAGTGGCAGGGACAAAAAAAACCAACTCAAGCTGTTTAATAGTGAGGATTGTTAGGTTCATGGAAAATGCTACAGGCATAGTTCCCTGTGTAAGTAAAGGACTGCATTTTGGTCATCCAAGAGACAGTTTCCAGCATTATGTTTGCCTATTTTCTAAAAGTATGGGTTAATAAAAAAAAATAAATTGAAATTAAATCATAGTTAGGCATACAGTATTAGAAGTATTGCTTAAGCAAATGCCATCCACAAGTAAATGATCTCTGTAATTAAGTTTGTGCTTTGCAACAAGAAAATAATTTAACTTGATAAATAGTTATCACATTGTACTTCAGTGGTTGGAAGCTAATTCTTTCTAATGGAAAGATGCAATTTTTCACATTCTAATTTTCTTGAGGTTTATAGTGTATCTTTCTACTACTTTTGTTTTGCCTTGTTGTCTTCTTTTAGTCTTTAAAGTTCTAGACAACAGTTTTATCAGTGTGCGTGGACAGCAATGGGAGACAGCTGGAAAATAATGTCTGCCTATTTATTTATATTAGTCCAGCCAAATTTGGCTACTGGGTTCCTCAGATGAGCATTTGCTGTTCGTCTAAAACAGTATCAGGAAAAACAAAAAAACTGATGATCACCGTGGAAAGATGGAATCCGGATATCAGAGAGAAAGAAGCAAACATAAAATAAACATATTTGGGTTAGAAGAATAACTTAAAATTCAGGAAGAGTGTCCAAAGAAAATAAGGAAAATGTTATGAAACTAATTTCCACAAACACAGAAGGAATTTGCTGAGATTGCAGTCAGGAGTTTAGCCTAGAGACTCAAGATTAAAGCACTTCTTAAGGTTTTCTTGTGCAGTCTCTGATGTTTGTAATAGTTTCACTATTAATAGCTAATAAATATGGTTCACCCAACACTGTAGTGGCTCTTGAAATTCAGATCTGTGGTACACCAATATACCATCTGGAAAATAACAGTTATTTAAAAAATAAGCTACATTCTCTCATCAGCAAAGCTAAGCAATAGAAGGAAAAACAAAACATTACAAAGGCAAAACAGAGGTGTTCCCCCATGGGTGTCAAAATACAAACAAGTGACAGAATCCTGTTGAAAACAGTATGAAATGATTGTATATGCATAGTTTAAAGTCATGTTAAAAATTCTTCTTTGCAAGTGTATGTGCATACATATGTATATAATTATAAATGTATTTTTTATCTTTTTATTTAGCATTTATATTCTCTGTCAGACCACTTACAAAAGATTTATTACGCAAGAAACTATATTATCAACTGAAGTATGCATCGCTTATAGTTGGTACTTGCTCATCAAATATTAGGATAATATGTCAAAACATAATAATATATGAGAAATTACATAGGTAAGTGTACTTGACCAGATACTGGAGGAATCTGGCTGTGCCATGTAAAGGAAAAGGGCACATACAACCTCCTTGCCTTGCTCAAGGAGAAGCACCATTGTGTGGGCTGGCTGTAACAGACCTCACTCCATTTGCTGAAAAAATAAGAGTCCCAATGGCCACAGAACCAAATTAGAGAAATTTAGATAAACAAGCAAGCATGGCCATTTCCATATTTTTCCAGTTTTGTTGCTGACCAGAATCAAGTTATGCAAAGGTGTAGTAAAAATAATGCAAAAGAGTCAAAGGTATGAAATTGAATTTTCGGTTCACTTTAATACACCTTTGTATGAAACTGTTTTTTCTCTTCTTCCTTTTTAACCCCTTCTTACTTGTAGTTGCTAGCTACTGTATTCAGCAGCTTTTGCATTTAACAGCTAACTGAACCAACAAGCCTGAAGGCCTCAGTAAGATTTTAAGAATAAAAGCAACTCACATCATTAATAATACAGTTTCAAATTCTTTACATCTGAGGTTGCTGCTCAGATACCAGCCATGACAGCTATGAGTCAGCTGCCAGGTTTTACTTTTTGTTTTGTTTTTTTTTTTTTTAACTTCTGTTTGGGGAGTACAAGTGAGTTTTTTGATAGTGTTATGGTCTGATCTGGAAGGACACGTTTCTGATGAGGAATTGTTATTTCTCCCTATAGGTAGCACATAGGAGGACACCATGACTTGCCTGTTGACCGAGTGACAAGGGACTGCTGAGGAATGTACTTCCCCTCTGTGAAGTCTTGTCTGCCCATCCCAATAGCACCCAGTCAGCAGGTGGGACTTCATAAAGTTTTACTATCGCTTGTAAATGAATAGCTCTTGATTTTGCTTTTTGAAAGCGAAAGTACAATTTCCAGGGAGGAGAAACAAAGAAAAACTACTCTAAGTGCCAGGTTATTGTGTGTTTCTGAAGGTTGTGCACAATGAAAAGGCAGCTACAACATGGGAAGAAATTTAACACATTAGGTACAATCAGTGCTCAGAAGAGCTCAGGTAGATGAAAGCAAAGGTGTCTCTCAGTTAACATTTTACACCTTTCCTGATGGCAAAGAAGTCATGAACAGTAACTCGAAGATCGTCAGGGATTCAAAAAGATGATTTGGCTTTTACTAGGTAGAGTAGCCTGCTAAAGATTATTCTTAACAAGCCATGAAGATCAGATTTTAGTCCCACCCCTTTAAATTTCTGCCTCACGTCTCAGTCCTGCATCCCACGCTCCACTCCTAGTGTTCTCTTTGCTATAGGTAGATTTTATCTAAATTTATAATCTCCGGGTTTTGCTTGAGACCTTTCAAGTCTCTGCTGTCATGCAAAGGGAGCAAGATCCGAAGTAGTGTTTCAGGTAGTTTTCCAGCCCTGAAAGGATTAATGATTTAACTAGCAAACTGAGCTTCAAAGAATGAAATTAGTCAGTAGGAAGGCTCTAGTGGTCATCAACACTGAAAATAGCATGAAAAAGAGGCAATAACCCATGATTTCTGATTTATGTTTGTGTCAGACTGGTTTGAATTTCTGGCAGGTCCTTCTTCTGTTTCTGCCAGTTGGATGTGCTGATTTTTGAAGTAAGTTTTCCCAATAGACTACATTTTAACCCAACAGGAAAATTTAATATTTGAGAAGCTATTAAATACAGTTGCAGTAGCCTCTGTAGCGTCTGTATAGATTAGTTGTCAGAAAACTGGATAAACCTCTTTGATAGTGGGGAAGAATATTAAATGAAAGTACTTTGCAAATGGCAATAAATCTTTAAAGATGGGGAAAAGAGTAAATGTATCATATTATTGAGAAACTCAGTGTCAGGCACTTCTAAAATAACTAGATATTTGTCCATCATCAATGAAAATTGCATTCCTAGTTGTGCAAAAGCCACCATTGTTCCTTCATCTAACTTCGGTTTGAGCTCACTCATTTAACCAGTTTTCTCATGCAGATAGAGCAATATTGATTGAATAAACATTGGTTGTGAAGGAATTTAAATGAGCTTACAGCCCTGATGCAGTTCATCATCACATGTAAAAAAAAAGAACAAACCAAACAAGAAACCAGCCCAACTTTTACAGCTATAATAATTAAAAAACCCAAACACACATAATAGGAATATCCACAAATTCTTATGGTCTGTCTAAACCAACAAGTTTCTATAATTACGATATTCCAGAATACCTTAGTTTGTTTTCTAGATTTCCTTATTTCAAGTTTGCCTCTTAAAAATGCAGTGTTCTGTCTGTGGGTAATGAAAATGAGCAACTTAGAGTTGTTCAAATGAAACTCCAGAAACTTCTCTGTCTACATGGTAGGTTGTTACATGAAGGTAAAAGATCTGTTTACATTATACTTAAGTGCCCACTGATAAATATAAAGAATATTTCTAGAAGTCACTCCAACCCAAGCCTGATAAATTCTTAATCTTTGCAGAAGACACAACAAGCTTTAAAAACTGGTGCTGGCAGATGGGAATCTGTTCAAGACTTACGTGTAAATTAAATTACATTCTGCTACATGTAAATTTATGAATGCTCCCAGAGTGATTGGTTAGGGGGTTTTTATTATTATTATTTAAATCTTTAATTTTTCTGACACCTAATCAGGGCCTGAAACCACAGTTATTTATCTGGGGAGGGGGGGGAGTCACAGTTTCTTTTAAATGCAATTATCTATTCACCACTACATCTGCATTTTTGATAAAAATAGATAAGAGAATTGCAGTGAGGTCGTTCAAAAAAACTGGGTTGCATATATAATGTGAATCTTTCAGCTTGTAGTTTATAGCTTTATTTTTTTTGTGTGTGTGTTTTCTAAAAATTGTCTGCTCTCAAAATGGCATATTGCTTTCTCAGATGGCTAGTGACTGTTCTTCAGTCCCATAAAAATGAACTCCAAAGTGTAGATCTTTTGTTTTCCCTTCAGACAGTGCTTTGCACAATGACATTGATTTTTCTTGATAGGTATTGTGACTAAATATATAGTAATGCAAGTATTTTCCAGCCTATTGTTATGAATGCACAGAAATTGTAGAAGAACATGGACTACCCGTCTACAGAGATGATGAACTATCTGTTTGGAAGTATACAGCTGCCAGGAGTTGCTGGACCGCTGCTGAAGTGGAAAATGAAAGAATCTCTGCCAATACAGAAGGAAGGTTGGGAATTTTTCATTACCAAATGAAGACAGCATTTTAATGCTTTATAGATAAACAAAAATTATTATTATGGTTAGGTACCCAGTCTTTTTCACACTTTCGTGATACCCCTTGACAACTGTATTATATTTTTTTGCCCTTGGTATTCCTGAAGTACCACCAAAACTTAAAATAATACCTTTGTGTATTATATAGTGATTAAAATTCCCCCAAGTTATATATACATATATTTCCCAAATACAGAATTGGGAAGTTCTTACTGCTCTGAAAGAAGCAATACGTATAATGAAGTCGTTCTATTGTCAAATATATGAAGGTATACACATGGAAATCTGCATGTAGCATAGAAAGTGAATGCAGGTAGCTCTGTTAAAGCTTCTCAGCAGTTATTTATGTGATCTTGTTCTCTGATGCTTACCATCCTGCCAGGCTTTAGCCATTCAGCCGGTATTTTCCACATGGGGCATTTGCATCAGAAGATTTTTTTCCTCCTTTTTTTTATTGTTGTTGTTGTTATTGGTTATTGTTATTATTCCATTGTGTGTAAGCTTTTGGCCTTACCTCTGTTTAAAAATACATGAAATGTTCTTGTGCCTGTGTGCCTTGGAGAACTCAGCAGAGATGGAGAATGACAAAGGAGTCATTCTCCCCTGGGAGATGTGCCTATTGGTCTCTCTGTGGAAATCCACCCACATTTGGGTGCTTGGAGCTGCCTGTACTTTGAAGGACAGGCTGGAACAATAAAGAACCTGCCTGATGCCAAGCAGCTGGGGAAAAAAAGCTCAACTGGAGGGCAGGAAAGGGAGTGTAAAGTGAGACAGCAAAGGAAAGCCTATTTGGAGAAGATTAGGATTGACTAGCCAAAGAGGGGGACCTAGGGTGGGGAAGCAAAGCTGTTAGGAAAAGAGTACGAAGCCTGGAGAAGGGTGGCTTGAATGGGCAGAGACATAGTGACAAGATGGGTGCTTTCCAAAATGAGAAAATGCTGGGATGAACACAAGAACCAACAGCATTGGGTGCAAAACTTATTCTGTGCTCGAGACAAATTCTCAGTGAGCAGCAATTCAGTCTTTTTGTCCTCGTTTCCTGAAGAGTCTGCACCTAATTTACCACACGCAGCACGGATGATGGGAGCACTAATTTCCAGCAGGATTTCCCCCTGACACTTATCTATTCATTATCTGACTCACATTTGTTAATGAAATTATTTTCATAAAGTGTGCTATAAGGTGGAAAAATTGTGTTTAGAGAGTCTTATTTACAAAAGTAAAGACCCAGAGATTAAGGTCAGAAGTTTTGTCTAAATTGGGGCAAACAATCTGAAGCACCAGAAAGTTACATTTTTTTATTCCTTTACAGAGAAATCCATCCTATGCATAGTCCCATGGACCAGATACTGTCATGAGAGCTCAGTAATTGAGCAAGTCGTGCACAACTGTTGGGCATTCTGAAGATGAAGGCCACATCATAAAAAAGCTCGTTTTAAGTAATTGCGTAGCATGACGTTCTGTGGCAGAGGAAAGGATGCACTCCAACTCCTAAATATAATAAAACAAGCGTAGAATACCAAAAAATCTGAAGCTGTAAGCAATTCTTACCCAGAGCAAGCTCATCCAGCTTGCCAAAGACAGAGGCTGCCCCTCATGGAAAGGTAGGTGATAAGTTCAGTACAGAAAAGATTTGAAGAAAATAATTCCTTTTTAGAAATGGAATTGCAATAATCCATGCTAATTGTATGCATAATACAGCTATGCTATATCACTCAAAAGAAAGACCCAAACAAAATGCCATTTTAAATGGGATGTAGCTGCTTAAGCTAATATGACCAACTGATAGATATTACAGGTGCAATGGTATATATAGCTACATTTACATGCAAATAAGAAGGCCTTAAAGCTGTTTTTGAAGAGTAATGCTGGGACTATGTATATGAATAAACATTATTGAAGTGTGTTGGCTTTTCCTCAGTCACAATATTGATTGACAAGTTAAATTTTCTGGGTGACTTGGAGTTTGGATACATGGTGCTCCTGCTAGGTATAAATATGACAAGTTTACAGAAGAGCCTGTGAAAACACGGAAACTAAAGATGTTCCTACTCCTCTTGAGTTACTTTATAATGACATTTTTCCACTTGTGCTTTAGCATAGGAGACAGAAGTATGTTGTATACAAGTAGTCTTCCACCCTCAAGGTCCCTCTGCATATTTCCCTCTCCCCCAGCCCCACCAGCCAGGGAATTGCCTTTAGGAGCAGAGAGTGTGGGATCTCATCAGCTTCTTATTCTTGGTGGAGCTTCTTACCATCACTTACTACCTGCAGGTCAGAGGAGTGGCCGGTTGCTGTGACTGCTGTGCCATTGGAGACAGTTTTTGAATGAACACAGGTGACAGAAGAAACAGAAACGAGTGAGTATGAGAACAGGCTTTTCTATTGACTGTTTTGCTTGAGTATAACCAAGTATAACTTAACTGTACATTTGCTTCTGTACAATCTCTGTGAAATGCTGAGTGTAAGTGAACAGTTCAATGGCAATCAGTCTATGACAAATCAAGTCTACCAATTTCTTTTTTTTCTTTTTTTTATTTTAACAGCATTTCCCAATTTAGTGTTTTCCACAGGTGTTAATTCATTGTGCGTGCTAGGCTATATATGATTAGCTATGGATGAGCTATGCTGTTGCAAGTATGCTATTGGATATAATTCCCTGGTAAAGTTTGAGACAGGGGCTGTGGCAGAAATAGAATCAAATGTAGCTTTTTAAAAAGGGCAAGTTTTCAAGCACAAATGAGGCCATATTTTGAATTATCACTCAGTTTTAACTTTGTGTTTGTTAAGACAAGTTCTAACGCAATGAGGAGTTTAACCTGATCTAGAAAACCCACAACAAGAAGCTCTGTTGGCATGAGACCTGGGAAACTCATTGCCTGCACTGCAATTCCCGTTTCAGAATTCATTTCCCCCTTTTGGTCAGTCAGAAATCATTCAATTGTAATGTAATTTTCGGTTACATTACAGTTGTGCTGCTAAAAAAACAGAGCAGATGTACATTTATAGTCCAGAAAGAAATTGCACTCATACTGTGAAATGCAATGCAAATACTTCTGAAGCCAGAGGTGTTTTTTGATCGTATCTGTATAACATAAACTGAAATGGCAAAACTGTTTACCTCTATCACATCCTGCAGTTATCACAAGGCATCAAAAAGGGAGTAAGCTGCTTAGGTATTTTAATTGTATCTGTGAACCCATTTGGATTTTCTTCTGTTTAACTCTGAATTTCCTGCATTGAAAGGGTTGGTTTGGAAATGCTGCTGGTGTCCTTTCATGTTACTTCAGTCTCACTTTCCTCCTAACATTTTTGTCTGGGAATAATGGTGTGAAATTCATAGCAGCCAGAGCGTAGAGGAATCTAGAGATACTTTATACATACTTATCAATAATGCATTTCTCTACATTCTTAGGCGATCATATTTCCATAGTCAGTTACAATTAATTCAAAGCAAATGTAAAGTGAAAAAAAAAAAAAAACAAACCCAAACCCTCAACAAACCCTCCTATCCTCAGGGCTCTTGTCCAAATAGATACAAGCATTACAGATCAGAACTTGTGTGTTTTATAGCAGCTGATAAGAATGCAGAATCGTCAAGCTGGTGAGCACAAATGCTATCAAGAAAACTACAGTCAAGAAGGTCCCTTCAGTTTGCAAATAAACCTATCCTGAGTTGCTGGTTTCTGTGTATGTTTAGCGCAGGTCACGCTCAGAAAGCATCTTCTCTTCAGTGTTATGTCAACTATACTGGACTCTTACAATCAAGAAGAAAAAAAAAAACAACCCAAACCAAACAAAACAGGAGTGACTTTCCCAGGAGGGCTGTAATGGAAGAAAATTAATTTATCCATCTTTTATGCTGATGGCGCAGGGAGTCTTGCTATTAACTTCAGTGGCGGTAGAATGGACTCCGGTATGATTTTCACATGTGCAACTGCATCACGGTCACTTCCAGGCTGCAGATGAGGGCATGGGTCCATCAACTGCATAGAGGGAGTTCTACTCAACTGAATAATTCCCTTTAACTGGGAGCTCATGGAAGGGAGTTGTTTGACCCTTATTTTGCCATTGCAGATTCATTTATAGACAGGTGTAACATGGTGAAACACAAGCGCAAAACCAGACTGATACATCTTGTAATATAATGTAGATTAACTGTTGAATCACTGTTGCTAAGTTTGGTGGCTTTATGTTATAAATTAAATATTGCACAATGTGCCATTTGTTTATTTGTATAAAAGTATACAGCTTAAACAGTTCAGCTGTAGCTGCACCTGATTAGCTATAGCCATATCCAAAAATACATCGATGATACAGCTGACTGTATTTTAATGCTTCTTATAAGATAATACTGTTAATATTCGCTTTCTGATCCTGTGGCTGAAAAGGTTTTAATGCTTTTTCCCCCCATTTGCTCGTGCAATCCATCCTGCTGGCAGACTGCAATCCTGCTGCCTGACTGCAATGCTGCTGCCTTTGAAACACACACCAGCCAAAAGGCAGAGTTTACTTCCTGAGGTTTTAAAACTTTCTCAGAGTACTTTATAACAGAGTCTCACAGGCAGATAACCTCACCTCCTGAGGGCACTGTCATAACATCCTCTGGCAACTACTGCAGTGACTTACATGGAGAAAAAGTATTAGGCCTGACCAGCATTGCGTATTTTGAAATGTGAGGCCAGCGTGGAGCAGTGGGAGAAAGCCAGTGGCACATTAAAAATTCAGCAATAGAAACACACAAAGTAAGTTAGAGGACACCAGAGTGGATCCGTAGTATGATTTGGATCAGGCCCTTAGATGGAACCGCCAAGAGCATTTAAACGCCGTGTTAGATCTGCTCTGTAGTTAGTTGTTAATGAGGACATCTACACCCCATGGCCAGCAACCCCCTACAGACTGTTATGGCAGATAATGCTGGTTAAAAAAAAACTTGACTGCAAGTACTCTACAGAATCAAAATGGTTAACAGACCATGGTTTCAAAACAGTATATGATACTAGAAGATTATGGTGGTAATAATAATAATAATGTAAATGGTAGCAGGTGTTTGTATGGTATTTTGCAAAACATTCACGTTCCTATTTGCATGATCCTGGCAGTATAGTGGTTATATCAGTATACGCTATATTTGTTTACACAAAGCCATAAAATGCTCATTGTAAACCATTTAAACACAAACATCTAATTCTCTCTAGAAAAGTTTGATCTGAATCTCTTGATTTTATTACCACAATAACAGAATGTAGGTTTTATACTTTCACCAGAGTTTCAGTCTTTGCTCTGAACAAGGATTTTTCTTTGTTAAGTTTTGAATACCATGTGAAAATGAAGAATATAAATATAGCACTGAATGGACTAATTAATTCCAGATAGTGTAGTAACTCAAAAGTATGTTCTCTAAGAAAAACAGTTTGCTAAATCATGTAACTGAGTAATTAAAAATCCAAGATTTTTGTATAAGCATAGTTTGTACCCTTTCAAATTCCTTTGTTATCACAGCTCAAGCTGTAAAATCTTCTGCCTCTTCTACCTCTAGAGAATAGTCTCCACTCATATACAGGAAATTTAGAAGTACAGTAAATCGTGTTTAAAGAAGACAAAATATCTAAAATCCAAGGGTTTCAAGAACATTATTATTTAGGTAGAATAGGCTCTTATTGAATAATATTGAAGAGTGAAAGCTGAATGCAAACCCAGTCTCTAGATTCTTTTTTTGCGTAGCATTTCTTCAAGTGTATTTTGAATAAAAAGCCATACTTTAAATGTGCTTCTCCGGTTTTAACATGAACAAATACTGAAGCACTTAAAGAGATGACATGAGATCATGCTATATTACATAACTGTGTGCTATAAACATGCATTTTACCCAAAAGAAACAACGACACAGTCATATAAATAAGGAGAAATACTGCTTACCTTCCTCCCTTAGAAACTATTCCCCGAAGGCAGAGTAAATCTGGTTATAAAATGAAAAACAAGCCTGATGTGTACAACTTGCATACAGAGAGCAGATACAGTCGTCTCCATGAAGAATGCTTGTTTCTAGCCTTCTGTATGTGTTTCTCGCTTCTCCACATTGTAGTTATGCTACAAGGACTCAAACTATGCTTAAAATAGCATTCTGCATCCTAGCTATAGGCACCAACGCACTGCTTGAATGGTACTTACTGTTCCAGAAGTCGTGCATCATCCTATAGGAAATTTACACCTCCAAAACAGGGGATTTCTGACAACCGAGCAGATTGTGGCAAAACCCTGCACCTGGCTCGTCAGAAAAAAAAAAAAAAAAAAGTTGTTACTTTCAGTGGTCGGCACACGTTCACAAAGCACAGCATCTGTACATTGGTGTATGTGCGTGCGTACCTACATACAGGCATCTACAGAAGGAGCCGCAGCCCGTCTCTCACAACCACACGCTAATTGCTGAATGGGGGGGGGGGGAGAGAGAGAGAGAAAAATCTTGTTAGTATTACACGCCATCATTTGTTTTTTCTTGACCATAAGCTTTTTGCATACGTTTTTCACGGAGGACCACCAAGACCGGTGATGCTGGGAAGCGTTTGCAACTCAGACAGGAGGGATTATTCACATAAGGCACCGAAGTGGTTTTGGCTTCCCCTGCGAGAGCGCTGCTGCTGCAGCAGTGCAGGGGCTCTCTGCTGGTACTCGCCTGCTGCAGCCTTTGTGCATGGCTGTACCTTATAAACACAATGACATCCCATACCCAGGAACTACAGAAAATCATGGCGAATCAATCAGATCCTACAGCAGACGTTGTAGATCGGCTGTAAAAACATTTAACAGTAGATAGATTTTTTTTTTTCATATTTTTTTTTTCCCCTCCTGCGCTGTCAAAGTCAAAGGTACCAAAAGGAAGCACACACTAAGGCATTTTTGTTCCACTGTGATATTGATCCAATGCCAGACGTAGTGAAACACAATGGGCACACAGTCAGCCTTGGTAAATTAGGTAAATTAGAGATCATTTGATGGTATTCTATTGTTGCTATTGTAATCACAGTAATTTTCACTGGTAATGGTGCTTCGTGATGAAGTGCGGTTCTCACAGGATAATTGTGAAAGGTATCGAAAGATTCAGGGTGTAGCATCTGGTTTTAAAAGCTCTTCAGATTCAAATTGGCATTTTACTTTATCTTGAAAATTTATTAGAGATTCAGATCATGCCGGTTTAAATGGAAAGGTGAAAGCAGGGTAATTTCAATCTATGAATTATTCAGATTCAGACTGGTGAAATTGCCATCCATGAACTGATTCTCTGACAGTCTCTTTTGCAGAGCCTCCATTACGCTTGTCATTTTTATTTCTTTATCTACAATCTCTTTCTCAGTTACTGAGCTCGTCCCTTAGGGCTGTGCTTCACAAACCAAGTATTTCAAATTGGCAATAACCTAAATGTGTTGCTGTCTCAAATCGCAGTCTCCACAGGCTGTCTTTTCCAAATCATTAAAAACCACATCCACGATGGTGTCTGTTAGGCTCGTCGATTAGATGAATTAAAGAAAGGAGAAGAAAAAAAAAAGAAAAAAAAAAAAGCCAGCAAAGAGACCAGGGCGTCATATCGAAGAAGAGTTATGTTCCTGTAACAGTCCAGCAAAGAAAGTGGTGCTTTGTGCTTGTTCCTTTGTTGTCAGTGTAACCCATTCTAGTTGCATAGCATCACGCAGAAAGAAACAACTGTTAAAGCAGGCTGACTTCGTGCCCTGATTTCCAGCAGGAGCAGATAAGGGCTGCGTTATAGGCAGACTAATCCACGCAAATATACGCTCAGAGACGAAGCACAATTAATAGCTTCTTACAGGCAAGAAAACCAGAAGAAGTAGTAGTAGTAGTAGTAGTTGTGGTAATCGTAGTATTAGAAGAAGGAGAAGCGACTGGATAACCGAAAGGGTTTCATTCTCTCAGACTCCAACTGATATAGATTGCAATCCCAGAGACTCTCCACTTGATGGCTGGTTGTGTCATTGCTAGTCGACTGCTGCCCCTGTATCCAGAAGGACTGGGATTGATTTAGGTCAGAGAGTCTGGTTTCTCGTTTGAGCTTTGCTCTAACTGATGTAAGAAATTGCAGCAATCTGTGTTACCCATCTATATGACCCTGGGACGCTGGCACAGCTTCGGCCATGGAGTGCCTGCGAAGGCCCCAGTCGGACAAGCAGCGACAAGTACCATCTCCTTTGTCCTATTGCTGCAGGTATATCGCCGTGGCATTTAAAAAAAAAAAAAAAAAAAAACAAAACAAAACAAACCAAAACCCATCTTAGTACACAAAGTGGGAAACCAGGCGTTCTTCTGCAGAGGCAGTTTGGGTACAGAGCTCCGCGCAGTCCCTGCTCAGCTGAAAAACGCTGCCAGGCTGAAGCCAACACATCCAGGCTGTGTGTCTGTTCCTACGCTAACACCGGGAAAATCTCCCTCGTATGAAAAAGACAAGAATAAAAAAAAAACCTATGCTGCTTTGTGCCTGGTTCTATGCGTCTGCTTTGCCGCACTGCGACTAGAAAACTGCAGCAGTAAGAGCTCTGGCAGTTGCGATAATGTAGAAAGCAGCAGCTCTGTGACACAGCAGTCAGCTGACTCGCAGTGTTATCATTCAATGTCCTCTATAGAATAAGGCCAGTTTCTAAGGTAGCACCAGGAGGATGACCTTGCATACAAAAATTGGGCTAGAAGGAGCGGCGGGACTCGTGTACACCTGCAAGTGATTTTGGGGTGATGTATAACATTATCATCAGGAGCATGCAGTCTTTAATGGTCTCTTTTCCCTTCCTCCTCTCCTTCTTCTTTACAAAGCAGAACTTGTCATTTATTGAGCAGTTTTCCTTCTAGCACGAAATAGTCAATATGGTCATGTGCAGCTGATGACAATGGTTACCGTTAGAACAGTGGTTAGGTAAAAATCTATTGCTTGTAAACCGCATTTCTACAAGAAAACCTGGTGGGTTTTGGTTAACTCCTCTCCTCCCCATGACTATGAATGTGCTCCAGGACAGAGAAAGTAATCGGGTGAACACCCCTGAAAGGCGAGTCCAAATTGGCCAGAGCACATTTCTCCGTTCTCATCGAGGCATCTAACTACCTAGAGACTGATTTTCACGGTTCTCTGTAGCTCCCAGCTAAATTCACTGGGAACATTTGGTTGCTCACGCCTCTGGGAAATCAGAGGGGAGAACTGTAAAGTTACAGCTGGCAAATACGGGAACTGATGAAAGTTTGGAGTCGACAGGAGTCAAGTGCCCCACCACCACCTGGGACTTTGAAAGTTCCCTTGGGGAACGTCAGGTGCGGTCTTGAAAAACTTCACCATGTCTCTACCTACTTTAATTATACCTAAAGATAGAGCAGCTCCATCAGAAATTGCCATAAATCAACTCGCCAATCACTTGCTGAAAGAATTTATGTTATATAGCGATACCCTTGTCCTAGGACAGGTCAGCTTCTGCTCATCTCAGTGGTCGTGCTGTACTTGCACAGGCCAGAACTAAATTGGCTCTCACAGTTAACCACTGTAGGCTGTGCATTTCAGTGAGACACATTATAAATTTGTTGTAAAGAATTCAGAGAGTCTTACCCTGAAATTTAGCAACAGTCAAGTAAGCAAGCAGGTATCGTACACCAACTTGGTATTTCCTGCAGTAACTCAGCTCACGCTAAATTACATCAGCCTTAAAGTGGCCATGATACAGAATTGTCTTACAACACAGCAATTTGCACCAAAACCCAAACAAACTGCAGTAAAGCCATAAAAATGGTAAAAGCTGTGCTGTATCTTTAAGGTGCAATTCTCCCAGACAACACAAAGAGCAGAGCACCCATGCAAAGACTGTATGACCCTTGCTATACTGCTTCAGGGGGAGAAATGTCTCTTCTCATGCATAGCTGGTTAATGGATGGGTAATATAGCCCCAGTCCTGTCTCTTCCTTAATAATTTTTTATTAAATGCCCCTAAGGCCACTGTTCCTGCAATCAGCAAAATCAGCACAGACGACTAGCGGGGAGATGCCTCCTCCCCCTGCCATACAACCAACCGACCATACTCCTCCATTGCAGGCTGTGCCTCCACGGCCCCATGCACTTGATATTCAAGAATATCTTTTCATTTGCTATTCTGGGATCTCTGATACGAACTAGGCAGAGGCATGAAGTCTAGGCAAACTCCAGGAAGCCAAGGATGCCAGTTTTCCGGATTTGCTGGATGACTAGGGTTGTCTTGACGGTGCTAATGAAGTCCTGTTATCTGCTGAGCTCCTCTTTATGGCCTCACTTTCTGGCCTCCAGATGAGCTGGTTCCTCCAACAGGGATCTTTCAAGGAGCAGCCCCTTCCTAAGCGAAAGATGGTCTGTAGATGGCAGAAGATGCGTTTCCGCCAGCCATTACAGCCGTGGGAGGGGAGAGGGCAGGAAGGCTCATTTCTCTCCTCTTCCCCAACCTCCAGCTCCGTGGGGCCAGCTATGGCTGTAACAGTCACAACACGAAAGATTCTCCCAAGTTGTGGGTTTTTTTTTCCCCTGTCATCCCGTTGTCTCTTTGGAGACGGGCGGAGGTGTTTTATTCCCCTAAAGCCCGCGAGGCTGGAGCATACATCTTGCAACCTTTGCTACGAAAAGGGTGAGGGAGGGAGGCCAGCTGCCTGCAGCCGAGGTGCCCTGGGGGGTCAGTGAAGTGTGAAAAAACGCAAGGACGAGGCATATCCACTGACAGCAGTTCAGGAGCTTTCCTAAAAACCACATTAGGGTTTAGTTTCCAGATCGACTTTGCACATCAGTTTTCTGGCGTTGATGAAAGCTAATGCAATTTCCTGAAACGTGCGCAGAGCTCCTTTTCTCATCATTAACACACACACACACCTCCCCCCATGAACAAGATCCTAATTTGGTTTTCTTGGTCTGTTGCGAGTGTTTTGATTAGTTCTTGGCTACGTATGCATGTGTATGTATTATCTTACACTGCATTAGAATTGTGTTTAGGGGAAGAAATCAACACGTGGACAAATTTGGGAAAAGTGAAATATTGAAAACTTTTACCTCGTTTACCACTTAATAACTCTGGCAACAGAACAGGTTGAAATTTTGCCTCTTTTCTCCCCTTTTCTTTTTTACTGAAATTAAAATTACATCCATGTCCATAAGCTGTATGCCAAGTTTTAGCTGAACACAATTAGAAACAGCTTAAATATTAAACTGAAAGCTGAAGGGCCAATGACATTAAAGGGACATTCTCTCATGGGCTATTGACAGTAGCACTGCTGACAGGGTGCTGCATTAGAGCTGAATTTTTAAGGCATCGCCAAATCTATCCCATGTATTCTGTTAAATTACAAACTCAAAACATTTTACAAGTCGTTTGGATGTTGTATTCCCCCTTCCTAAACATGTGCAACACCATATTCATTCAGCTGATGTTATTTTAAAATCTCAGAGCGTCACTGCAAATTAATAAGGCTGGTCTATGTTCTATGCTTTTTCTCTGTTTATTATGTTGGTTATAGTTTTTAGTCAATGTTTATACTTAAATGCTATTTTTTAATTTACTAATACTTATTTCAAATGCACCTTTTCAGTTTTTTCTTTCTACTTGCCAGATAATCCAATTGCTTTGATTTTAATAATACTATTGTGTAAACAAGTGAGAGGGAATACATTAATCTACAGGTTTTTCCTGTCCACTATTAGTTGACCTAGTTTTTTATTCTTTCCCAATGTACAAACTTTGGGCCTTCAGGTATTTATAAATAATATACACGTATTGTATAAGATCTTCCCAACAGGTGGTTCTCTTAAGATTTCAGTGAAGGAGCATATTGACCACCACCTCCTGCTCCCTGTATCTTCAATAAGCTTCATGTAAGTTTAGTCTACTGGGAGAAAAGCAAATCCAAAATTCTTAGTTTTCGTCAACAGAATTTGCCAAGGAACTGACTTTTCTAAAAACCTGAAAATGCTTTCAGAACTGGTCCCTAAATACACATTAATATGCCCATATCAAATGGGATTCAAACTTGAGATAGAGAATTAAACTTTTACAAGCTGCCCTCGGAAGACTAACTGGGGCTAATTAAAAATATAACTCTTGTCACAGAAGTGAAAGACAATCCTGTGTATTTCCCAATCCTGCTTCTGCAAATCCTTCCTGCTGAAACAGCTGAATCAGAACAAATTGCTTGTGTGCGAGTTACTTCAGCCATATGGTGAAAGAAAAAAGAGCCGTGTGCCTCCTCAGCCCTGTAGTAAATAGGAACTACCTCCATGTGGTTTTACACATTTATAGCTAATGTGGAGACCTAAATGTGAAATCAGGGAAATGAAGTGAATTTGTGAGTCTCCCTCTGGGATTTAGGTCTTATAACCTATTAAAAAGATGAAATTCAACCAGGTACAGATAAATAAATAAATAAATAAATAAATATTGCAGCACTGATTCTTCTGCTGTGAACAACCTTTTTCGTTCAAGTGGTTAAAATACAAACAAAACTAACAGTGAAAACCAGAACGAAATGGCGATATGCATAAACCACTCACAATAACATGGAAATTTTTTGATCCAAAGCGCGAGAGGATCCCTACCCAAGGTTGGCGAATAGGATGCGACAGGAATGTCAGTAAAGGACAGGCACAAAAGAGACGTCTTGTTGTCTGTGGCACATCGTTGGTGTCAGTCACTAACGATCTCCTTGACATGTTGAGTACATATCTCAGAATGGATCAACATTACTTCTTTTTTCTATCGTTATTAATGGAAGACAGTTTAAATTTTCTGTGATAGAAACCAAGGCTTGTGCAAAGGGGTGGTTGCGTGTCTTGAGGAAGATTACAATTACATGTTTGACCTTATTTGGATGTGGCATTTGATAAATCTGGGATAATTAATCATGGAATAATTGATGAGATTATCCATTTGGGGCCTCTGTTTTTTTCGGCTTTTGTTTGTGCTTCAGTTGGTATTTCTCTTTGCTGAGAAAGTCTCCAGTAGTGCCAGGGATGAATGAGGAAACAATCCTGGAGAGAAACAAAAAGCAAAAAATATGGCATAAAGTAGGGGAACCTCTATAAAAGGACAAAACTGAGTGAGCACGCTGAACATATAGGCCAAATGCAGCAGTCTGCAGATAAAAAGCCATCAATCTGCTACAGGCCACCCAGGAACCTGAAATTCTGCCCAAACTTTAAGGACCCTAATCCTCTAATCAAAACAATTCACACCTATATCCAGAACCCTAAGCTGTCATCAGTGTTTACGTGGTTGTGTATTTTTGTGTGTTGGATATGTAATGGATTTATTTAAAATTGCTGTGCTCCTAATAGATGCAGTTTTAATGATCATTATTGCTTGCAATTAGAAAATAAATCAATTTGTTCATTTAAGCCATTAAAATCCACCCGGCTAAAAATAAAAATTGGAATTTAACATTGCAAATAGAAACAAACAGGCAGGGAAGTGCTAAAGTGAATGCAATCAGTTCCAGATTTAAGCAGCCTCCCACACTTACACCCCCCCCTTTCCATTACTGGGTGGTCACGGACTTATGGCTGTTACTAGTGGTTTTCTTTAGAGTCATTCCAAACTTCTATTTTCACTCACTTAAAAATGGGAAGAAACAGAGGTACTGACTTAATTTTCTACACGCTCTGCCCTAAGTTTCAAAATCTCTCCCTAAGGAAGCAGGCTCCTGAAATGGCAGTAGAGTGTTCCTAATCAGTGGAGCAGAGGGAAACTGGAAGAGGCTCGCAGTCAGAACAACTTGGGCTAAAAAAATGCCTATTATCCCTCAGGACGGAGGGGGCTAGGCTTATAGGGGGCAGCGTATGACACACAGGCTGTGCTGAGCAAAGGCTGGGCTCTCAGGCAGTAGGGAGCGACGCAGCCCACCAGCAGCTGAGTGACAGAGCAAAACACTTGTTGCCAAGCACCCAGTATTGGCCCTGTATAAATTTCTGGGGCTTTACTTGATATTAGGACTAGTCTGGCCCCACGGGAGCAGGTGGATGTTAGGTGTGCTTTTGGAGAACGTCTTCCAGGTCAGTGTAATTGAATCATCAAATCATTCAGGTTGGAAAAGACCCTTGGGATCATCGAGTCCAACCATCAGCCCCACTCTACAAAGTTCTCCCCTACACCATATCCCCCAACACCACATCTAAACGGCTCTTAAACACATTCAGAGATGGTGACTCAACCACCTCCCTGGGCAGCCTATTCCAGTGTCTGACCACTCTTTCTGTGAAGAATTTTTTCCTAATGTCCAGTCTAAACCTACCCTGTTGTAGCTTGAAGCCATTCCCTCTTGTTCTATCACTAATCACCTGTGAGAAGAGACCAGCACCAACCTCCCTACTGTGTCCTTTCAAGTAGTTGTAGAGAGTGATGACGTCTCCCCTCAGCCTCCTCTTCCTCATACTAAACAGTCCCAGCTCCTTCAATTGTTCTTCATAAGATTTATTCTCCAGGCCCTTCACCAGTTTCATTGCCCTCCTCTGCACTCACTCCAGCACCTCCAGATCTCTCTTGTATTGAGGTGCCCAAAACTGGACACAATACTCCAGGTGTGGCCTCACCAGTGCTGAGTACCGGGGCACAATCACCTCCCTACTTCTGCTGGTCACACTGTTTCTAATACAAGCCAGGATGCCGTTGGCTTTCTTGGCCACCTGGGCACACTGCTGGATTGAGATGGAAGCCAGGGTATGTGCTGCAGAAAGGCTCCTTGGTGTGAACATCAGCAGTGTCAATGGAAAGCACTGAAAGATGTGCTTCAAAAGTACCCTCTTGATCCAAGCTGAAGTGATAGTAGAGCTATGGAAAAAGACTCTCCTCCCATCTTATGGTCAGTTGTAAAACCAAACTATTTTGATGAAACAGCCACTGGAGATCTGCCACTCTGACCTCTACTCCCATGCCAGCCCTCACCCGCAGTGTGCCCACAATCAGGCCTTGTGTGATACAAAACTGCTTAATGCTGGATCCAATACCCAAAAGAAATCAGCATCTGGGGTTTGGTGTTAAATTAATTAAAAAAAAAATCGCATAGGAATATTTGGATAATATTACATGGGTTAGTGTAACATAACTAAATAATCAATTAACCCAGTTACCTAATTTTTTTCTGTTCCCATTCAGTTGTTAAATATGCACTTAAGAAGCTATTGTATTTCTTCTCATTTTAACTTGCATATTTCTTACCTTTCCCTTCCTCGTGCCACAACTCCAGCACCCACATGGCCTGTTTCACTTTCCTGTTCTCAGGTGCAATGGCAACTTGGTCTGACCTCTCCTACCTGGAGGGGCAAGAGCTCAGCTTCGTGTCCCACCCATCCAGGTGTGTTGATTTGGCAAGTCCCAGCTTGAAGTTCGTCTACATGTATGCAGTGCAAGGTCTAAATACCCTGCCTTGCAGAGCATCAAAAGAAGCACCTAGCTGCGAGGCAGGAGCTAATCCACGTCTCCTCTGAGGAACAGACCGAAGAGTCTAAAGAAAACGTCCTGAGAGCTAGACTTGGCTTCAGGCAAACCTATCAGAGCCTTCTGCACAATCCTCCTCTCTGGACACAGGGCTTCCCGTACTCTGGATGTCAGGTTAGCTCTCCTAACACTAAAATATGTATTTTTAATGAACTCCAGCAAGCTTTCTCTGCAAATAATCTTTCTGACGTTCTAGAATAAGTAGGGCAATAAATCATACTGTAATGTGGGTTTCATGTTTGGTCTGCTGGGATCTGTGAAGTCGTGGCAATGCAGTCACTTAGTTAGAATTAACCAAATCATCAGTTTGTTCACTATCTTAATGGAAACCATTTTACATGCAGATTTGTAAGTTGGTTTACTGTTGAACTGTAGGAGTACTTACACTTATATACCACTTTTATACTACATACAGCATATTTCACTCTTCTGAAGCTGTGAAGTTACCTGTAGAATAAAGTATTATTACTCAGAATTAATAAGATCATGAAAACTGGTTTCAATATAGCTGCTGAAGGCAACCACTATGATTTAGTTTTCTAATTGCATATGCTTAAGAGAAGGTGGTATGCATAAGATCCTGTATAAAGGAATAAACATTTTCCCAACACTCAGGCAAACCTGCTTTGAAGAGAGGTCAATCAATTACTAATATAAATGTTCAGTGCTGTGTAGTGCCAATTTAACCATTTTCTTTTGTGTAATGGTTATATCTATCGATGCAGTAGCTTAGAAGAAGAGCACAATCATACTGTTATAAACTTTAAAGGTCTTTTGTGCAAGTTCACCAGAAGGTAATGTCTGGAGGACCATCTTCCAGAGGGGTATGTGGACTTTTGATGGGCCCATCCCAGGCATGGTGCATGGGTAACTGTACATGTGCAAACAAGTTCAGGCTGCTGTGTAGATAAGGACCACACACACAATGACCTTCAGTCTCTACTTCATCCTTCACCCAGGAACCTTCCACCTTTTTTTTGGTGGGAGTAAGCCACATTGACATTTCTTACTTAGACACAAGTGCAGGCGGGCAAACTCGCCACTCTCCATGTAGGACAAGCAAACTGCCAACTGCTAGGTCAGCAACACATCCCCCTCAATGCTGGGAGGGGGTACGTCTGTGGAAATACCACCCTAGACTTACCCAGTTTCTTGTTTTTCATGGGCATCTGCTGTTGGGAAATAGGAAACCGTGCCTGATGGACTCTCACCCACTCAGAGGAACTCTAACCCAATTATGTTAAGTATACAGCAAGCGCGTATCACTTAACAGATGTGCATTTAAATCCACAGCTCTTTCACGGGCCATGTGAAAGTGCTCCACGGTGACACACAGCTTGTGGACTTCTTTACTTTAAATTTTAAATATCTTTCTATTTGATTTCTGTAGTTTTATACTGCCCTTGAAAATTACTTGTTTCTCCTTCTGTCTGTAAATCAACTATAGTTCCATCAAAAAGAAAACAGAATTTAAATCTTTTTTCGGGGGAAATAAAAACGATCTGTTCTGTTTGGAAACCTAAAAAGAATGATATCTTTTCCCATTGAATTAACAGGGCCAAGATTTTATGTGCAGTATTTCCTTTGCTCTACAATCAGAGGATGGGAATTGTGTTTCTGTGTGTCTTTGACACAACAGAAAATGCAGTATATCTCTGATCTTATCTGAAACTATAAAGTGCTGTTATGCTAAACAACAATATAATGAATGATTTTTTTTTAAAAATCAGCAAATGAAGCTCAACCAGTTCTTCTAGTTGAGCTGTTAGATGCAATTAACATTCATCTTGAATTTATCCCCTTTTCTTTTCTGGAATAGTTTAAAAACTGAACTAAATGGCTTCAAAAGTAACAGAAGCCTCAATTCACAATTTTTTAAAAATCCTTTTAATGAGTTTAAACCTATGCTTAAAATGTGTCTTAAAACACTTTTCTGGAAAGAGGTTTCTCTGATCTCTGTTAACCCTTTTCCTGAAAGTCCTCTCACGTTTCTTCGTCTTATTATTCATAAACCCCATGATCTTGTTTCTGCCATCAATGGCCTAATTCCCCAATGGCTGAAACACGACAGTCACAACTGTGTCCCCAGCCCCACGTGGGCTGGCACATCGGCATGGACCGGGGGTCCCGGAGAGGCAGGGGTTGCTGATGCGAGACTTTGAACATTTGAAAATGGAACAGTTTTGGGTTTTTTTTGTTTTCTAGTTTGATGTGCATCTGTGAAAGTATGAACAAGACTGTGTGTATTTACCATACTATGACATTAATCATAATCCGTATCAAAATGTGATACCAACGCCTCTGAATGATGTTATGAAATTAGTCTCAATCTGTGTAAAAATGAGTGATTCTAATACTTATGAATGAACAACTCTTTTCCTGCTGTGAGATACTGTTTTTCCGAATTTTATTGTTGCGAAACCTCAAACTACTTAGGCTGAAATGTTTCATGGCACACATCTAGCTAAGGCTGGCATTTCAGTGAAAAGTTTTGGTTAAGTCTGTTTTGATATCGTGACCAAGGAAGAACATGCCTTGTCCACATCAGCAGCACCACCGCATTTTACAAGCAGCTCTGTTGGGAAGATGCTTTGTTGAGGCACGGACTGGAAATCTGATAGCCCAAAGAACTGCGCCACTGTGAAAGTTTGCCATAACGTGACCAAGTCATGAATTTCTGAAATATTGAAGTTCATATGTGTTTGGGGTTTAAGGTCTGGCATTCAGTGTTTTGGAAAATTAGGAGCTGCCCACCAGGCTCTGCCTGTTCCACCTCCAGGGTGGCTGATGGTGTTTTGTTCTCTTGCAGCTTTGGGTACGTGGATGGCCAAGGAACACGACATGCCAAGGAAGCACCATCCAGCCTGGGGCTACAGCGTTTCCCTGTACTTGCACTTCTTGACCATTGAAGGCTGCTGCAATACCGAGAACAGTGTCATACTATCTGGCAAGGAAAAATCTTTTTTCTAATATATTTTAAAAGTAGATCTTAAGTAAATGTGTGCAAAAAGTGTTTTTGAAGAATGTCGAGCTTAAGGTTAAAATAAAAGAAATGCTTTACTAATATAGTCTCAAGACTGCTGGCCTACATTTTAAATTATGTTTTAAATAATCCTGCTCTCTCCACATAATTTCATCGTATGGAACTTTGGATTTAATAATTACTTCTTAATTTGCTCATAGCTGGTTTATAGCCATTTAATCTTTTGATAACTTTATTCCTAGCTTAGCTGTTTTAGAGCTGTTTTCCCTATTTGCTGTTTATTTTAATTAGGCAGAAGTCCAATCCCCTCACCACCTTTAGTCTGCCAAAATAAAGAAGCCAATCTTTTTTAGCCTCCATACATACATCAGATTTTTCCACTCCCTTGGAGAGTAGCTATTCTGTAGATCTTACTAGTCTGAATTCATCAGCGACATTGTTTAGTGATGGTGGTTGTGTTTTTTTAATCAGAGTTAGGTTGATGGTTGGACTAGATGATCTTAAAGATCCCTTCCAACCTAGGCAATTCTATCCCATGTTTTTCACAGGTCCTTGTATAATGGTTTCCACAGTCTCTGTTGAACAAAAACCTAAATTGTTCTTAGAATCACTATGATTTATGAAATGATTAAATTTATGGCTTTCTGAGGCTGCAGCACCTTGATAGACGATAATCTTGTTGTGACAGACTTGTACAGCCAGACTGCTCCATCTGCCTTTACTGTTTATAACCACTACACACTTATCCCACAGTAACTGTGATTACTGCTAATCTGTACCAGCTTGGACTTGCACTTTGCACTTCCTTATCCCATTTCTCCTGCCCCATTCATGCGGTAATCCAGTTCTCCTTGTATGTTATCCCAATCCTCCTCTCTGTTAGCAGTGTGCCTCTTTGTGTTACGAGCAGATTTCCTTAATGTACTTCCAAATCGTTAATGAAAATACTAAATAAAAACAAGACCAAGACAAATCCTCGCATGACTTCATGATGAGCTTCCCTCTGGCCCAAACCTCCCCTTTCCAGCAGCCCCCAGAACTGATCTCCCTGCCCCTTGTGCCTCACTAACCTCACCAACACTATAAAATTCCCCATCTATTCCAGTAAATTAATGATTTCCTGTGCGGCACTATATCAAATACTTAGCTGACCTCTAAATACTTCTTGTTTTTCTAGAGAATTTTTTATCTTATCTAATCCAGCATTTGAGTTACTCGGTCACAGTACACCTTTTGTAAAGCCAAGAGTGTATTAGTCTCATCTACCATTTACTTCCATCTGTGCATTACGCTGCCTGAACTGATGAGGATCAAAGACATTTCTTTTTACTACTCTGATCTAATTTTGTTCACAAAACTCTGTTATTGTTAACAGTAACAAATGTACCGATGGTATCATCTGTCCCTTCAGGGTGTCACGCGTTCAGACCTGTAAGTGCCAAAACTGAAGGTTGTTTCCTGGCTCCAATGGCTCATCTTGTCTTTCCCTGCCTGAGCCTATTTCCAGCAGAGGAATTTTGCTGACAATATGGAATCTGAAATCTGGAACACAAACAGAATAGTCCCTGCTGCGGGATACGTGTGAGGTTTGTTATGTTTTATAGGACAGTGAGAGCCCCATTTTCTCTCACCTGCCTACGTTCATGGCCATTTGCTTCAGAGGCAGCACCTGAGACTGGTGACATTCTTCTTAAGGCTTGAAATCTAAGTGTCTCTTAATAGATGAAGGAAGGAAAGATCTTTTCTTACCCCCACCAAGTCAAAAGACAGAAGATTACCTCTTAGTCTGTAGTAAAAAATAATATTCTGTGAGGGTGAAAAAAAGTCTGTGTTTGCTTGCTCCAAAGTCTGCCAGAACATCTGAGCTGGGTATGCCCACCTGTAGACTGTCAGGAAAAATCACTACTTGGGTGCCTGAACTGTCATTATTAAAATAATAGTGTGCTTAGTCATTTAAAAGCAACATTAATCCAGTTCCATTTCAAGTTCTGGGCAACAAAACACCCCTGGGTACCTATGGTAAGAGGGCAAAAGACAAAGGTCTCATGGTACAGGAAAGCAAGGTGAGTTCAAGGTCACTGCTACCGCTACAATGGAGTATGGGCTTTGAGGATTGACTGGGTGGTATTAGGAGTCAGACCATGCTCAGCTCTACAAAAGGGAAAAGAAAAAATAACACTCCCTAGAGAATACATCAGATTAGGCACGCTTATGAAGTATTGTCTCACATGAGAAAGCTGCCCGCATTCAAGCAGTATTCGACTTGATAGACATGAAGGGGAAGATAAGCACTTCGGTACCTGGTGGTTTGTTCTGCCCTCGGAATCAGCATGGGGAGAGAGAGAGCAGCACTTCTCTCCAACGTTGTGCCCATTTCAGCTGTGCACTCACCTATGTTTCTTAAGAAAATTGTATGAATTCTGCACTTCCTAATGCTAAATCCAGCCTTCCTACCTTCCCTTCCTCCCTCCCTCCCTTCCTCCTTCCTTCCCTCCCTTCTTCCTTCCTTGTCTTCGGACCACTGAGGTCAAAAGTAGTAATATAATAAGCAAGTGCATATAATCCCAGTTCCCAGAGACCTGTGATGGCACCTGAAGCTCAGTGTTTGCTTAGCAAACTGCCAAGAGGTTCTTGCTCTCCTTGCTTTGTGAGAAAAAGAAAAAAAAAAGTGAAGACACGACCCGAGTGTTAAAGATGGTGAGAAATGTGTCTCAGTCAGCAAGCAGGTGTCATGAGAATTGGGAGACTCCAACATCTCACCCCAACCCCCAGAGAAGGGGTGGATCTCCAATTGGGAACAGGCTGGCTGGGAGTCGTGGTGCCCCTGCACTCTTGCAGCTGGTTTCCCTTTGGTGCGTGGCTGATGGAAGCCTCTGGTGCCCTCAGCTTCTCCCTGGGATGTACTGCTCCACAGACTGACCTGGGCAGAGAACAGCAGCATTTGCCTCAAGGTCCTGCCACAGCACCAGAATGGGACGCTGCTCCTCTGCTTCCTTCTTCTTTGCTTTGCCCAGCAGTAAAACCACTATTAGCACCCACACTGAAATCGCATTGATGGGCACTGGAGACAGAGCCAGAGATAAGAAAAGTGCATTCTAGCCCTCGCTGCTGATAGGAGCAGGCTTTGCTAAAGGGAAGATTCAGCTTTTTTTCCCCCAGCCTTTCAGAGTTTTCTTTAAGACCACCAGGACTACACCCCGGTGGGCTACCCAGGAGTCGAGCCCCACACTAGTGGTGGAAGGCCAAAGGCAGCCCCGTCCCCACGCTGGGGGGCAGACGGTGGGTGAACTTACCCGGTGTGAAGTACGGAAACATCACAACAGGTAGAGGTGCATTACATGCATTAGCTTCTTGCATCAAGCTCCAACAGGGTAGGTTTAGACTAAACATTAGGAAAGAATTCTTCATGGAAAGAGTGGTCGGGCATTGGAACAGGCTGCCCAGGGAGGTGGTTGAGTCACCATCCCTGGATGTGTTTAAGAGACGATTAGATGTGGTGCTGAGGGATATGGTGTAGGGGAGGACTTTGTAGAGTAGGGTAGATGGTTGGACTC
>JAHREE010000131.1:10744369-10765090 GCA_033628505.1 Tringa tobata
CCCCCCCGTCCTCCCCGTTAGCTGTCGTGACACACAGGTACGTGGTGCATGATGGGGTACCAGCCATGTGAGAGCAGAGCCTTCACGCTGGCCAGCCCCCTCCTCTGTCACATCTGCTCCCACGGGGAAGTGGGAAAAGTAGCAGGCTAGACCCTAACCCCCCCCCCTCTCAAGGGCTCTATATTCTGCATGTTGGAGCTAGGTTTTGAATGTATATATATTAGGGTTAACTTTTCACATAGGATAACTCCATAGAGGTCTCTGAAAAGCTCCGAAGACATTAACAAGGTATTACAATGTGACCTTCTGGGTCTACACATGTGGTGATCATCTTGATATGCCAGAGCTCAAAAATCGTTATCTGCCTCCTGCTGTTCCAGCCTCTCCTCTCCAGGGTCCCTGAATGAGCTCTAAACATCAGCTGTGAATTTTGCCATCAACACGAGGAAAATAAGTGTCATTGTCTTCAAGATGGCACAGAAGGTAAGTGACTTGCTCAAGACCCAGCCATTAGCCAGTCTGTGGCTGCAATGTTTCCTGCATTGTACATAAGCATCTCGAGGCAAGGAGTAGCATTTGCTGAACTTGCAGTAACCACCTTATAGACCACCAACAGAATTAAATCCCCTGGAATATGATTAATGCATAACCCATAGGCATGCCTAAGCAACATTTCCTAATGCCTCTTTGGCTAGATTATACTATTCTGAGTCACTTCCTATGCCTTTTTTTTTGCTAGCATCCTTTCTGCCCCTTTGCTAGCTCCTCCCTGTTTTTTGCAAACGAAGTTTAATTCTCCTCTGCTGTGGCAGAAGAGTATCCCCACGCTCCAATAGCTCCTCTCGCAGGAGCAAGGCTGGCAGGTTGGTTGTGAGGAGGTCATGGGGCTCTTTCAGAATGATGGGAATTAGGTAGAAGTAGAAACTCAGATCAGGCAAGAGCCAGGGGAGCTGTGGGCTTTGGGTCCCGTTTGGCACTGTTACGCCCCCAAAATGCTAGACAAAATGGATATTATACTGATTGGTCTTTCTTATCTTTCCTTTTTTTGCTCTCTCAGTAATTCACCTGGTTTCCTCCTGGGCTTCCCCTCCCCTGCCACAGTCTCCAGTTTATGTTCCTTTCTCTGATCTTGCTTCTTCCTGACCTTCTTCAGGAAGAGTTTTGCTAACATTATGTTAGAGGTGTAAATTTCTCTTCAGTGGACCCAGAAGATTATGTCTTTCCTACTTCTCAGACCCCCCCCCTTTTCCTTCTGTGCCAGCGTCCACCTCCTTCCCTTGCAAGAGGCTCGTTGCCTAACGGTGCGGCAGTAGAATCAAAAGAAATCTAATTTAAGACGTATCCAAGACGTACCCGTGCTACCTTGTCACCCTCAGCTTAGTCCAAGGCTCGCAGCTGAGGGTATCTCTGCACATTGTCTGCATCAAAAAATAGCGCCAGGCTGGGCACAAACTGTGACTGCCCTTCTGAAAGCTGAACGAAACCAGCTGGCATCCAACTGCGTACTGTAAGAGGCTGTTGCCCAGGTTGACTCTTTCCAACAAGTGGGATTGCTGTGAGACCAGACAAGGTCTGACCGCCTGGTCTCAGCGCAGCTCACCGGAACCCCCCGTGCTCAGGTCAAAGCCAAGTCTTGATGTGTCAGAGAAAACACAAGAGAGTGGTTTCGCAGCCTTGCCTCAAGTGTTCGCCACCGCGTCCAGCTCACGCTCAGCCCCTCTCGGGATGGTGAAGCAAACCTTCTAATCTTTCCAGAACCCCTGAAGTTTTAATTACTGCCACGGTGGGAAGGTTGCTAATGAGGGTACGTTGATGGGACACAAAGTGACTCGTGTGCTGACGACTCTGGGTCACGCAGGACGGTGTGGGACACGGCGAGTGGCAAAGGGAATGGCAGTTTGAAGGGGAATCTGGGCGTTTCTCCAGACTCGAACACCCGGATCTGGATTTACTTCTGTAAAAACAAATTCAGATGTCTCCAGACTCGGCAGAACTTATGCAAGGGACTGGTATGATTCAGATATGTGGCACTTGAGGTATGACATCCTCGTGTGATGTCATTTACTCAGGGTACCAAGAAAAGCAAAAAAAATGTAACGCTATGTGAGGCGGGTCTCGTTTACATATAAGTACTTATGTGCTCTAATTGTACATAACTTTAGGGCTTAATTTCCTGAGGGGGACATATTTTCTGTAAATATTCAGTTGTTCCAGAAAATAATTTCTTTCTCTAGTAATAAAGCAACTTTATTGTTTTCTAATGAAAGAACACATGTTGTTCTAGCTCTAGCTGTAGAGAAATGAGTGGTAGAGTGGATAAAAGAGCAGATTGGAAACAGGCGTATTCAAATTAATTCCTGGTCTTCCTGCAAACTTTTTCCAAGAGTCAATGTGATTTGGAAAATCTTGTTATGCTACTATCCTTTGGATTGGCTTCTCATGCTGTGAAATGTGAACTATCTGTAAAAGTAGACACACCGAAATGTAATTGTTTCAACAGGTGTGAGGGTTTTTTAAATTAATAAATTAAAAATGTATGATGTTCCTAGAAAACAGAGTAATGGAACAGCATAAGAATAAACTTTTAGATACTCATTCAAAAAAAGGAAGAAATGAGTAAGTTAAGAATCTTCGGTTTTGTTCTCTTGGATCAGTTTTGGGGTGAAAAAGCAGGAGAATGTTCTTTGCTCGAGCTCTCTCCTCGCTTTTAAGAACTCAGACACAAAGCCATATAAACAGAATCCTTTTCTTCCCTATCTCAACTTGAAAATGCACAACAGTCCTCTGGAGCTGGTTGCAAATGGAGGGTCATAAATTCCAGCCCAGCTTATCTAAACGGCGTATTTCATGTGGTTCTAAAATACTGTATTACCGCAGTGAAGGATACACACTATGAGTTAGACTTGGCTGACGTCCTCCCTGATAATCACATAAACAAGGCTTCCTAATTCCATTAACAAATTGTTCCAGGCTTAGATAGAAATGAAATCATAGTGTCTCCTCTTCTCTTCTATTACATTATTACTGTTGTTATGTAGTTGTCGGTGCCCTTAATGATAGCTCAGCAGCTCGTGTCCTTGGTGCTGTCATGTCCCTATCAGAGGAGAGTGCCGTTGGGTGAACTCTCTGCTGTCTGCTTGGTGCATTACTCCCTGCAGCAACCTGTCTGGCAAAACCTGGAGTGCATCACCATTTCCCCTGGCCAGCCACACCTGGGACACCCACCTGCTCCTCAGGAGCTCATTTAAGCTGAGGCCCAGGCCTTTGTTCTTTCTCCCAGGCATCTCCCTTTGCAAAGCCTGTGGAAATGTAGCATCTCTAGGACCTCAGCTTCCTTCTGTAAAAACTATGGATGGATGTAGGGTGAAGAGACGTGCGTGACATTCTTCAGGAAGGCAGGTTAAAAAGGTAAGTCCAAAGAGCCCTTTGCCTATAGCCATCTCTAGCTGATAAAATGGGCTGAGGAGGTGCTTGCACTGCTCTGGGTGACCCTAGCACTCAACAGAGAAACCAGTGATCCTTGGCCTTACAGATCAGATATAGTTTTTGCAGTTGTCTCTGAAGAATGCTGGATGCTGTAATGGCAGGTTTAAAGCTTTTGAGGCAGTCCTTGTGACTGGCAGGTCTGTTGGTGACCTGAAACTCAGTTAAGTCTAAATTTTCTTGTAATAGTGATAACATTATGAAAGAATGGGGAATGTTATCACTTACGAAATAAAATCCCCATTTAATATTTCTTGGTTTAATGGAATTGTGTCATAGGTTTGCCAAGGTGTAGTTAAATGCTCTTCCTGTCATAAATGAATGAACGTGTAGAGCAAAGTGTATTTATAAACAAATATCCACATGTGCAAATTTACAAATCATTTTTTCATCAGGGTGCGCTGAGAACAATAATGATGACAAACAAAATGGGCTGGTTTCACATCAAGGGGATTGATTTAGATCAAAGTCATTTAAATTGCCAATTTTAATCATGATTTAAATTGTCGAGTTGGAAAGCTAGATTTAAATAATTGATTTTCATCTTGTTTTGCATGTGTGCTTCCTAGGTATTTTTCTAAATAAAGGTTGATTCTCATTGGCTGGTGTAATTCAGTATTTCCTTTTGCTAACCATAAGAATTGTGTGCATACTATGTCTGTATATATTTAAGTAGTTTAACATGTATTTACACAGATTCTTTATTTATACATTTTTATCATGCTAGAAAAATAATTAATGAATATTTTCTGACTTTCTAAATTATGTTTATTTTTACTCACGCATTGCTTCAAACTGTGTTTGGAAAGTAATTAGACTTTCATTAAAAATGCATAAAATCTGGAGGGAAAGGGGGTGTTAGTTAAAATATGCCGGATAACTAAAAAGTAGTTTTGTCACAATTCGTTTCTTTCAAAAAACACTATCTAGATCTGTCGTGGACTTTGGACTTGTAGCTATGATCAGTTATTTCAGTGGGGTATTAATTGCCCGTGTCACCCAAACAGGTAGGGCTACGTTGCTTAAAACTTCACGGACTTCTTTCAGAGTCCAAGGACTGCATGGTGAAGCTGAGGTCTGGGCTGGGGAGGAAGAAGAGGAAGCCAACAAGTACAGGGGCTCCTGTGAGGTCAATGATGGCTTTTCCATCCAAACTGGTTGGATGGAAAAGTGGAGACTGTGGGAAAGAGGAAAAGTTGCAAGCTGTTCTGAACCTCAAGGATGTGTCCTGCTTTAGAGCTAGCTGGAGACAGCTTATAACAGTGGTTTTGACCAAAGTGAGTTATTTCCATCCCTGCACCATCACGGAGTTAGTGCCAAAGTGCTTCTGCAGAGTGTGTCCTAACTGATTGTTAGATCACCCACATGGTCTGTGGTTGGTGAGATGAACTGTCACTGTGTCTTTCAATGTTTTAGAAACAGATGTCTGTGTCTCCTAACATGTTGAGCCTAATTGAATAGGAAAAAAGGACCTCTCTACTTTTAATCCCTGTTGTTTGCTTTGTGTGTCTTGGCACTATATGATGCTCTCCTGGAAGACCTGGTAGCTGGAGAAGGTCCATGATTTGCTGTACTGGGAAGTATAACTTATTTTATTTTTGACACCAAAGAAGGCATTCATACTTATTAATTGGCAAAAATGCAGCAAAGTTTTATGATACTTTCTCTTTTTTTAGATTTAAATGCAGTTACAGTCTTTAACAGTCTTTTGGGTATGGATTAATGAGGAAGATGTAATTCTTCCTTTGTTGACTGGGATATCTTGAATATACTGATTTAATCAAGTAGATAATCAAGACATTTTTAATTTTTTTAAGCTGTCATCCTGATGACAAAAGATTATTTGTGAGTTTAGACTGTTTCACCATGGAGTGTTCCTTCAGGTAGTGAAGCTGCCGTGGCTGTAGGGAGTTTTGAATGAAAACACATTGTGTGACCCTCAGTGTTGCACGTACATCTCTGTATGTGGTAAAACTAAACACAGCAGAAGTGCCCTAACTATGTTCCAAAACATGGAAGATGTATGTGTACAATTATAAATGGACAAGCTTAAATAAAAGCTGTTTGAAGCTTTCCCCCAAATGATCATTTTAAAATCTCTTGGTCCTCTTATTCTGCTTGGCCAAGGTAGTGTAAAGGATGAAGAAGGTAACAAATTGCCAGTTTTTTGGTTTGTTTTTTTTTTGGGGCGGGGGGGGGGGGGAGAGGGGAGAGAAGGGAGTGTACATTGGTGTTTTGGTTTTTAGCAAAAGATTGTTAACTCCAACTTTTGATTTCTGCTCAAGTAAGTCTGATTTTAATTTTTTTTCATTAAAATTTTGATGTGACAGTCAAACACAGGAAAAGTAACTAAGTACTAATTAAGTCCTATCTAATCTCAGTCTTATCTGGCCATCCATGCTCATAATTAGTTTCTCAGGTTTAAAGGTACTAATCATTTAACAAAGCCATCTGTGTAAACTGAAAGGATCTATTAATTCAGCACTTGCTGAGCAAGCTACTAATTTCTCATATTTTTGTTAGAATTTATGTTGCTGTGATTCCAAGTATCTGGCATTGCCTTATCTCCGTAAAGGCAGGGACATGTAATGCCTGACCCTTCAATCTTAAATATGTAGTAGTATGTAAATGTAGAAAGAGACACATAGAAACCAACCCAAGAAAACAAGACAAAATTCCACTTTATATTTACATGGTGATGAAAACGATGTTAAGGAGACTATCTTGATGTGTCATAGCCATGACTATGTCTCTCAGATTTAAGAATGGTGATTCTGTTTGGTGGCCTTAATACCAAATTTAAACTGGTTATTTTTTAAAAGAGGATTTCTTAATTTAGGTATGTGCGGTTGTTTTAATAAAGACATTGCATTATTAGATCCATTGTGCCTTACAAAGCTGGAAAATTACCTCCCTTCCTCCAGCAGCATCCGTTACTTCGGTACTTCATAGAGGAATAAATGTAGTCCTCTTTACTTCAAAACATCCCTTTCTTCTGATCCTCAAATAACTACTCTTAGGGAATTTCTTGCCTTTTTGCTCAAGATCTTGATTTATCTCCAGCCTTGCACATCTTTGAGCAACACCTCAGGGCTCTCACGCTAATAATGTTTCTTTTCCTCTCGCTCTCTTCAGTTCAAAGTTGGCCCCAAATATTTCTTCGCAGCAAATTAATGTACCCAATGTGTACGAGTTGTAAGGATAGGATTTCATAAGATCTTCTGGACAGGTGGAATGTAAATTCCTTTAATACATACACAGATAGAAGATAGGAAATGTTTAAAATTCTAAGAATGCCCTGCTTGTAGGGTAAATTCTGATTAACATCTGATAAACAATACTGTAAGGTTTCCTGCCATATGTAATAATATAGGAGATGAAGGAGGATATAAGTTTCTTTAGGCCTTGTCCATTTTACTGAATGTCATGTCAGGGATTAGGTTTAATTTGATCCTTTGTGCAAAGGATATTTTTAATAAGGTGACCATTCAGATTAAACGATAAATTAATATATTATTCTATAGTAATGTGTTAAATTGGATAATGTGTTGCCTCTGATGGTATCACAGAAATTACTAACGGTGATAAAATGTTGCTTGTCGTAGTTCACTGGAATATAAATACGTCCTAGAAACTGCATTCCCAAAATCAAGGGTTTTAAACTATTCAAATTGCTTATCATGGAACGTAAACAAGATGTTTACCTTGTTTGATGTTGCCCTTAATTAAGATGGAAAAGAGAGTACTTTTGGCTCTATTATAGACATCTTATTGAATAAGTGAAAGAATGCAAATTTCTCAAACATCCGCACACCCAAAGTGAACCTTTTGGGTTCCACAGCAAAGGCAGCCTCTGACAGAAAGACAACAAAAGCCTCACAAGGCAACGAACTTCTGTATTCTAGCTCTGTCGTCTTATGCTGGCTTCAAGCTGGGTTTGAGTTGACAGCAGCTGTTCAAAATGGCGTAATTTATGAATAAAAAAAATCCTAATCCCCTGCTCATGGTGCTGCATCTTTGCCTGAAGAAGGCTGTGTAGGCTCAGGAGGAGTAAGGAGTCATTCTCATCGCAGCTCTACTTTGTCCTTCCTGCAGAGCTGAAGGGCTTTTTTGCTCTATTTGTTCTATTGTTTACTTCAGCTGAGGCACCACGAGGCCCCAAAATTACTTCAGTAACAACACCAGAGTTGGGAAAATGGAGATTGGCTCATGTGTTAATTAACCAGATTCACTTTATCATCCACAATGCACCCTAAGATGGTAAAAAATATGCCCTGGTGTTTCTGGTTGGTTTTTTGCTCTTTCATGCTTCTCTAATGAGAACACCTGAAGTGATAGTTTATGAAATTTGATACAAAGTGTGCTGAACCCAAGTGAGAAAGGCATCAGTGATTTAAATCTGCTTTGGAATGTGCCCTGTGTGGGAGCTGAAGTAACTTTTCCTGCTTGGGTACACCCTTTCTGAAATGAGACTCTTCCATTTCTGAGCTTGGTTACTTTGTCCGATAGGCCTTGCTTATATGTGCACATTGTGATTTTAAAGGTAGTGCTTAATCAGTAAAAGCTGAGATTATTCTCTTCACAAATGACTGGAAAATTCAGGAATAATTTAATATGAGAAGAGCCTTCAGGAGAACTTGCAGGATGTGGTATAAGGTACCTGACAGTTCCAGCTAGGGCTGTGTGAGTCAGTAGAGAGAGGGTGACATATGAACTAAAGCTAGGAAGTCCAGGAGTGTTCAAGAAACAAAATCCTTATTATCTTTTTTTTTCCTTCCTTTTTAATAGTTTCTATTGCATAATTTAAGATGTTGTTGTAGGTAGTTGTACCTCTGCCAGACAGGAGCAGGTCTCAATCCCATCACCCCACAATCCTAGTCATTCCCTCTTAAAATACAACGAAGCATTGTAACAACCCATGAAACAACTGCTTGCTGCCATGTGATCAGCTCGCTGTGCCCGCAAAGAGTTAATGCGAATGGAGACCATGATGGTAGGTAGCAGTGGTGGGACCAGCCTGCAGGCTGGGATGATCCTACAGCATCAGCTGTAGTGGCTGTCACCAGCCACTGCTGTTTCTCCTGCCCCAAGGTCATCTGTCCTGCCCACGTGTGAAGGTGCCGTGTGGGATTTGGGGTGACCATACGCTGCGGAAGCAGAGGGCCAGGTCCTTACTGGGGACCACTGGATTGACTGAGCTGGTGTTTTACTTCTGCAAAGGTCTGGAGAGGCTTCACAGTGTGCACTGCGTGATGGGCTGGACAGTGAAGAAAGTCGCCTGTGTGTCCTTTCTAATGCAGAAAACCTTGAATAAGCAGTTTGGACTGCCAAAAATGATGGGGCATGGTGGCTTTCAGATGTTTGCCAATAAGTCCCATTTCTCCCCTTTGTTGTCCTCAGTATGCGTCTCCCAGCGGGGACCCTCCTCTGGGTACCTAAAGGTAACAGCAGCTTTTCACAGTGCAAAAAAAAATTGGCCGAGGCAAATGAACCACACTCTCACTTCATGCGACTCCTTTGTCCTCTCTCAGTAGTTGTGTTGCTGAATCTGGAGCTAATTTAAGAAGCTTGAGATGTTTGGGCTGCGGTGAGTTCTCACCGCTGCTCTGCCTCGTTAAGATCTGATGGCTCTTCATACGAAATCACTTCTGTGTTTGGTGACTGCCTGGGGTGTGTGTGTACCTAAGGCTCTGTGCACAGGGATGGCTGATTGTCCACAGCTTATTTGCTATCTCTCATCTGGCTGGGTGTTTAGTCTTATGATATAAAAGTCTCCTATTTGTGGTATCTGGGAAGCCATGTCGTCCGTGGTCGCTTCAAAGGACGTTTTCCTCATCAGATATCTTTATTATTAGTTTAAACCAGGAGTATTTTTTTTTTAATTTTGGTTGTTTTGCAATGTTATGATGTAAGAACGCTTGTTATACTTTCCTTGACGATAAAGCAAGGAAAGGATCTCTTTTCACACCAGTTTCAACTTCAGAATTTTTATTTTTCTTAGAATTCTTTATTAGGATAATAACTTGATTTATGCTGGATGTATCAAAGGCGTTGTCTGTGTGACTTTCAGAAAGGAATGTAGGAAGCAAACAATGTAACGATGTATTTTGTAACCAAAATAGGTTAAAATGTAATCTGGTGATCATATAGTATCTGGAAGCTCAGCAACAGTAAGTTAAAAATTGCTCTGCAGCCTCTGATTATGGGTAGCTGTGGACATGATTTCCAGGAATTTCAGGTTTTCACAGCTATTTGTTCATTTTATGTGATTAAATATAATGACTTGAACACTTCATGTGCAGTTGTCTGTGAGCTTTTTTTAATGCTTTGATTTCCCTGCAATTCATATTCTGAATTAGCAAAAATATTTTTTCTGGTTTGCAACTTTCAATTTCTGTTTTACAGTGAAGATGGGAGAAATTAGGTTACATTGATTTTATTATTATTTTTTTTTAATTTTATTTTTTAAAGCAGTGCAAACCTCATGGGCTGCGTTACTGATGTAATGGTAGATGATTTAAGAGCAAAGGAAACTTCCCAGAAGTCCTTTCAGTGCTTTTAAACTGACCTTTTCAGTACAGTATGTCTACATGAAACAAACCACCAGAAGAAGTATTTTTTATATCTGTGTCCAGGTGTTTCTGATATATGCATTAGAATGTAAAATCTGCATATTCAGCCATCACTGAAGCTGATAAATCGCTGAAACAGCTCTTATATGCACATCACATGCACAGGTGGATTAGTGAATGAATAATACAAACCAGAGCTTTTTAGAGTTTCCACTAGAGAAAAGAAGAATGAGGCTCCCTATCAATATTTAGGGCCCGAGTTCTTCTCCAACTCAGCTCTTCTCCGAGCATTTGTATCTGTGTGAAGTAAGCTTAAGAAGAATTAAAAAAAAAAAAAAAAAAAAAAAAAATGCTTCGCTGGAATTTACATGGCTCAGAAGGCTCGTAATAGGATGAGTGTCTTTACTTCAGGTCACTGATTTAAATCCCAGTTAGAAATAGCCAGAAGTCATTACAATCTGGTGGCGGGTTGGTGACCTATGAAATGAACTGGTGACGGGAGCCACCAGTTGCTGCCAGGACGTGGGTACGTGTCACACCGGTGCGTTAAACTCCAGCCAGGCAAGGGAGTTTAGTAGCCTGCAATTAGTGGAACCGGAGTTTTGCTTCTCCTTAAGGAACACCCTGTTTCTCACTGCCCAGACCTCACTGAACAGCGCGCAGTTGAGTTTTATCCATTAATAGGAGATTTTCTTAGAATTACAGTCTTGGTAGCTGATCCTTTAAATCTGCGGAGACAACCAGCTGCAGCCTTTAGGTAGTAATTTCTCCTCTGTCTGGCTTTTATCTAGTAAATATTTGCCTCTTTTTATGCATATGGTGATTTCTCCAGGCTTTTCCTGTCATCACTGAGGAAGCAGCCTCTCCTTATCCTCTCCCACACTTTATTTCACTTTGTGTAGGGGGGAATTGATCGCTGTCCCTCTGACCGTATTATTGAAAATATTTATGTATGTATAGTTGAAGTCTAATATAAAATAACTATTGACGGATGGGCTCCATAAATTACCCAGTGCCTGTGGAGGCAGAATCTAGAAACATAGTGTGTTTATGTGTAATAAATACAGAATTTCTAATTTGACTTTACAGGCAGAGGTTACTGACGGATTACGGGTGTCTCTAATCTGATGCCAAACAGTCACTTATTATGGATGACATTTTCGTTTCATGAGACCTCTGGCATTGTGTGAAGCATCAAATTTGAAGAGAACAGGCTTATTTAAGCTCTATTATTTTTTAATTTGACCCATTTTCTTAAAAGTAACACCAGGCAGATAAAAGATGGGGGGAGGGAAGAAGCTGGGGATATGTTTTAATGTTTCAAGCTGTTGCCTTTTCAAACTTGTCCTGTGCTTGACTGGAGCTCTCAAAATACAGATTTCGTGTAATAGTCAGACACATAGCCATAAAGTCACTGGCATGGGAGATTGCAAGAGTTGAGGCTGGAGAAAGCATGCTTTTCTTTACATACTAATTACATATTATGTTTGGATTTGCATTGGGGTGGCATTGTCAGTGACATTTTTTCAGTCATTCCACTGGATTGTGGATGGATTGAATTGTTACTTAGAAATCATGGGTTTAAGGAAAATGATCTACTGTTTTACTAATATTGACCAATATCTACCTCTGCTTTCTTGAGAGAGCACAAGCCATATCTCATTGAGACTCTGTAAAAATTCTATCTTACTCATTAAATACAGAGATAAATTCAACTTTTAACAGACTGACATTATTATTATATGTATTTAATTCATGCCAAGTAACCTTATTCGAGACTAGGACTCCTCCAGATGCTGGTTTTCACTGTGCAGTTTGTATTTTGATAAATGCTTATTAAAACAGGGGTATGTTTAAAAAAAAAAAAAAACCAACACGTTAGCACGGTAGTTAAATTATTTTGTGTAAACAGTAGCAAAGGAAAATAAATTGGTAAGACTGAAGAGCTATTCTTTGATGAATATGGGCCTATTCCTGAGAGAAAGTATTCCACATTAGTCAAAGGCACAATGTTTTTTAATAAGTTACAAGCAGAACAGGGTTGTAACTTTCCTGATTAGGTTTCGTTTGAAGAAACTGAGAGCAGTGGCAGTGTTGAGACTGATAATCATGTTGACCTAAAGGACCAAAAAGACAATTACAGAGGTTATAGGCAAAGGAACAAAGAACAGTAATAGAGGTCACAGGCAAATGGGAAACCAGACAGTTAGTTTATCTCGTGTCTATATTTACTGTGCTGGTTTTACCAGAGCTGGAATAGTATTTCTGTGCTTAGGGTGACCTTGATAGTTCTTGCAAAAACAAATTATATTCCGTCGTCCTTCACAGTGGCAGGTATATGTCCACATTTTTGTCATACCTATTTCTGTGTGAAAAGGGTCGAACTCATAAGACCTAAAGATGCAGGAGGTCAATACTCACACAGGCCAAAACAAAAGCAGGGAGGCTGGGCTGGCTAGCTGGATGTGTGGCCAGGAGAACGTGTTATTGTGCAGAGTTGGGGGGAAAAAAAAACCAAAATAGAAAACCTGTTGTGCTGGTGTGGGCTGAGTTTGCAGGGCAGCCCTGTGGTGTCCCTGGCAGCCTGGTGCTTGGAGGAGGCTTTGCCTGCTTGTATGGCCTCTGATGGGATGGTGGAGAAGAGTCTGTCCTTCATCCTCTTCCTTTTCCTTGTCTGCTCACTCGCTCTTTTGTTCATCTGATGCTTCCCAGCTGTCCCAGCAACAGTGAACCCCTCTGGGTGCACAAGCCTCCTGTGCCCTGGTCCTCGCTGACATCTGGGGATGCCCAGAGTCAGGAGCAGCTTTGATCTCTCTGGGTCGGTTCTTTCTCCTGTCACTTTGTGCGTGCTGGAGAAGCCTGTGTTGTGTTCCAGACTGGTTTGTTTTGGGGGTTTTTTTTGGTTTTGTTTTTTTTTCTTGATGGGTACAGACTGCATAACAGCACCTGTGCCACATGAAACAGAAGGTGCATGTTTTCAGGGCCCCGCTTGGGGCTGTGGAGATGGGGAAGTCCCAAATTATATTTTAGGCCAGCCGCAAAACCCCTGTCTATTATCTGTCCCTCCATCCATCCAATCTTGTCACGAAAGCACGAAGATGTATTATTAAGTGACAAATGGGTGCATTAAATGATAACAAGGTGCACAAAGCCCTGTTAAACCAGGACAGGTTTGTATGTAGGACTCAAACCCTTTTCCTGGCATTGTCACTCTATATGAGGGAATTCAAGACAAAGATTTTACAGTCTCTGTGCTTCACGAACGTTCAGCTGACTGTTCAAACAGATTTATGAACCAAAGGGATCATATTGACTATGATTCTAGTCCAGTGCCTTTGGCAGTACTGTGGGGTGATTTCTTAAAAGATGTGATTAACTAGAAAGGCTGCCATTGTCAACATAAGGCAGAGGGGAGGATAATTAATTAAACCAGTTGAAAAGCAGCTAGAAATAACTTGAGCATTGTCTGAAGATGAGAAGAAAGGATATTATATCAAACAACACATTAAGAACGTTAGTCTTAAATGTTCGAAACAATTGCCTTTTTGTTCCAAACAATTTTGAAGGTATATGTATATTAGATAATCTTTATACAGTATCTTTTTTTTTGTAACTATAGTTAAACTTGATATGTCTCAAATAGATCAAAATTTTCAGGACAGAAGAAATGCAAGTTTATATTTTAAAACTTTAAGGAAGGGACAGAATGCCATTCAGAGGGACCTAGACAAACTTGAGAAATGGGCCCATGAGAACTTCAGGAGGTTCAACAAGGTCAAGTGTAGGGTCCTGCACCTGGATCAGGGCAATCCCTGGTGTCAATACAGTCTGGGGGATGAAGGGATTGAGAGCAGCCTTGAGGGGAAGGACTTGGGGGTACCGGTTGAAAAGCTGGACGTGAGCTGACAGTGTGGGCTTGCAGCCCAGAAGACCAAACATATCCTGGCCTGCATTAAAAGAAGTGTAGCCAGCAGGTTGAGGGAAATGATTCTGCCCCTCTACTCTGCTCTTGTGAGACCTCACCTGGAGTACTGTGTCCAGATCTGGAGTCATCAGTACAGGAAAGACATGGACCTGTTGAAGTAGGTCCAGAGGGAGGGCTATGAGGATGATGAGAGGGCTGGAGCACCTCTGCTATGAAGAGAGGCTGAGAGAGTTGGGGTTGTTTGGCCTGGAGAAGAGAAGGCTCTGGGGAGACGTTATTGCAACTTTTCAGTGTTTAAAGGGTACTAATAAGAAAGATGAGCACAAACCTTTTAGCAGGGCCTGTTGCAATAGGACAAGGGGTAATGGTTTTAAACTAAAAGAGAGTAAATTCAGGCTAGCTATAAGGAAGACATTTTTTATGCTGAGAGTGGTGAAATGCTGGCACAGGTTGCCCAGACAGGTGGTAGATGCCCTGTCCCTGGAAACATTCAAGGACAGGTTGGACAGGGCTCTGAGCAACCTGATAGTTCAGACAGATTTATGATCCTTGCTCATTGCAAGGGATGCTGAACTAGATGGCCTTTAAAGATCCTTTTCAACCCAAGCTATTCTATATAATTATATGAGAAAGCAAGTCTGAAACCAGAATTCCTGCAACTTAAGTTTTATTTTGACTATAATGATCTTCTATTTGAGTAGTACTCATAATTGTGTATAGAGTAAATGGGAATAAGAACATGGAAAGGTAATCTTTTTACCCCTGTCTATTAAGAATAACATAAAATGGGCCTTTTCATTTGTTCAGCTTGCAATGGAGCTTTCATTCTTCATAATAAATATTTTTCTTTGAGAGAAATAGCAACCATCATACACAAACATATTGCTGAACAAAACATTTTGAATTTGTTTGGTAATTACCTATTTCTCTAGGGATTCTTGGGTTTCTACAAGACCTGTTAGAAGAATAATAGATTGAGGGAAAGTGGCAGAAACAGTAAAAATGGAACCAGGTCTGTGTTGAGTTACTGCTCTGCCAAATAAAAAGGGGGGGTTAAATGGGAAAAACCAAACCCAAACCAGAATTAGATATGAAGGGAGGCAACAACAAGGCTTTGTTGTACATATCTAAAAAAAGAGAAGTTATGTTAATGGGGTCTCTGAGCTAAGACTTTCCTTGCCTTGACCAAGATGGACACTTGATTGAAAAGATAATCAGAGAGGATTTCACTACCCATTAGGGGAAAACATAAGGAAAATGCAGGTAGCTGTGAATCAATTGCTAGTTGTATTTTCTTTCTCTAGAGTATGGGTGTTGTGAACAACCTCTAGGTGATTCTAAAGAATGCAGTGCTGAAAAGTTGTTTTTCTACCCTTCTGGAATAATACTGTTGTGAGTTTGGTGTTTTGTTTTTGTTTGGTGGTGTGTTTTTTTAAAGCAAATATTTCCAGTATATACATTTCCAAAATAAACATCCTATGCATTTGCTGAGTATGTGTCTCCAGACAAGAATATATCCCTGTCAGAACAATTCTTTTGTTTGCAGGTTTTCCTGTCTTGGTCTTTACATCCACAGGAGTGGATCGACCTAATGATTTGATTCATACTTCTAAAATAGATACTAATGGTGAAATCAGCCTCTCCATACAGAAGAATAAAACAGCAGGGGAAGCAGAAAATTGCTAGGACAGCAAAACCCAGAAGGTGCTCTGAACTATCTGCTAAAAGACCGCTTTTTTTTTTTTTTTTCCTGTGTTGCTTATCTTCCTATACATGGTAACATCTAAAACCTCATAAACAAGCTAAAATGTTCAGATGAGTGGTACTTCACTTCTCAGGGAAGTGGGGTCAAACAACTCTTAAATAACTCTTCGCACACTCTTTTCTCACAGTAAAAGCAAAAAGAGTTACTATAGCTGATGTATGCTAACTTTTCTGTGAGTTCCCTTCTGAAGTTTGTCATCTCCTGTGGCATCTTTTAAAATAGATGAACTGAAACCAGTCCTCCTCTTTTTGGGGTGCTCTGTGGTAGTGGTTCAGTGGATCTTGTATAGTCTGAATTTCTTCTACGCAGCCAGGAGCAAAGATAGAATCATAGAATCATCTAGGTTGGAAGGGACTTTAAAGATCATCTAGTCCAACCATCAACCTAACTCTGACAAAAAAAAAAGGCAATAAAAATCACTAAACCATATTCCTGAGGACCATTATGAGATGAGGAGGAATCATGTGGGTCTTCAAATCCAGCCTCTTGAAAACCATAGGTAAATGGCCACCGGCCATTTAGTCTGGAGTAGTCTGCAGGTGATGTGCTTTTGGGGTTTCCCTCATTTCCAACATAACAAAACTATATAGGGAGTCGAAAAGCCACACGTAGGATGTGTAAAGGTAGTGAGATATAATCAGCACTTCAGGTCTCTGCTGCAGGCTGGGCTGCCCTTCGCGTTGATCTGTGTAGTAGGTTCTTACAGCATCTGCACCCAGTTCCAGGCTCCGGGGGTGCCCATCTTCACATCACCGCTACGGCACTAACGTTAATGTTAACTGAGTGTCACAGCCCCCAAACCCCACTCAGATGGTGAACATCAAGCAATTGTATGTTTTCTTGGTAAATATAATGGAACCTAAGCAAGTTAATGTAAGTAATCCCTCAAAGAGATTAAAACAATCCTGTAAGTGCATTATCTCTGCAGGAAGGTTTCCTGTCCTGTGCAGCCAGTCTTGCTTTCAGGCCCCCATTTATAAAATTAGCTGTACGCTAATTTAATGTGGTGGCGAGACACAAAATGAATTTTAAAAAGTAACTCGAAGCTAAAGCCAAACAAATTTTGATTGAAAGTGAAGTACAGCTTTTGCTGTTGTTCTTTTTAGCATCAAGGGTTATAGTTGACTTAGTTCTTAAGGGAAATGGACTACGTATCACACAATGTTTTAGCAAAACGGAAAACCTTTCTGGAAGTTAGACTTCAGAAGAATATGGCCAACTGGGATAAATATAGAAGAAACTGGATTACATTCTCGGTCCGGTTTGACCCTTTATGTGGTGATTTAATGACCCTTTCTGATCATAAAAGTCCTGAACTTATATCTAGAGTGAATTTCAATGAAGCCTTTCCTTAAGGGAGCTTGGGAAGCAGAATAAAAGTCATATGGAGACAGAAAGAGATCAGATATCTGAGACTGAATGAATTAGGTAGAACGTGGTTGTGCAGTGGGGGAACGAAGGATTTAAAAACTAAACACAGGTAGTTTAGGCTACTTGCCCCCATTGTTTGAGATCCGGAAGAAACTAGGCCACTGCCATTTGGAAATGATTAAACGTTGGCAGTCTATGGGCAATTTCTTTGCTGTTGTGGCTTTCCTCAAACCAGACATCACCATGTGGAGCTGTCAGTAGATCCTCACTTGGACCCCCTCCTACAGCCACAGCGAAACCTAAATACAAAGACAAAAAGAAGAGTTAAAGATGAATGAATGCTGCATTGGAATTACTATTCTTATCCTTAGTTCTCCTCCAGTTTAATCCCATGTCAGGCTTTCCACTATTTTCTTAAGGGATGAATTCAGGCAAAATGGAGTATTGTCATCTGGGTCATTCTGTTTGCCCTTTTTTTCTTATTGGCACAACATTGGCAATAGATTCCTGTAATTTCTATGACATTCCAGGATTTATTAAACTGAACATCAGTGTGACATAAAGTACCACATATTTTCTGATGCTAGTGTGTAAGGCACCTGGGGCTAAGAATTTCACATTTTTTGGAGCCTGGTGCTACCCAAAGCCTAAAGAGCAGGTCCTGATCTGTGTGCAATATTGATCTTCTTGCTTACAGAACACAGGTACCGTTGTTAGTACATTTTGTATCATAATTAAAAATGTTACTTTGTCTACTGACAGGCCCATGAATACTGTTAAGAGATGCTTCATCCCTCATTTACTGTAAAATTATTTGAATTCCATCCATTCCAGATGTGGATTTTTCTGTAATGTTTTTTGACTTTCCCAGATAATCTTTTGCACTATGTGTATTCTCTTTCATGTTAATTATCATCCATTACTCCCTTTTTCTTGCTTCTCACATATTCCTTTTTATTGTTTAATGCTTGCATTTACCTGGCCAATGAACCACAAAAGGGATTTTAACCAAATTTTATTGTCTTGACTGCAGATGGCTTTTTATCCATCAGATAAACTCTTCTATCAGACACAGTAACTTTTGTTGAAATGTTGCTGATATTTTGATCAATTTTTCTAATTTTTCTCATCCTCGCTGAAGTTAGCTCTTCAACTATATATTATCATCTGGGACTGTCTTCTGTTTGTGTATGTTGAATATAATCAGGTCATGATTATGGGACCCTAGGTGGCCTCTGGTCCAACAATTAGTTAATCTTTATGACTCATAATGAAGTAATAACATAGAGACGTTCCTTGTTTAAATACAGTAGAGAATTGCAATATATGATTTTATTATTTATTTTTTTTTTAGACACTTTTGACCTCAAACTTCCAAGGGCAAGGGAAGAATTGGATGTGGGTGATCCTAATTACCCACCCCACAAACTCCAACTCATCTGGTAAGTCATGGGGCATGTCACCATCCTCGCAGATTCTCAGCAAACAACACCTTGATGAATGTCTTGGGTGTCCCCCTAACCCAAAATCCCATTGTCATGGCTTAACCCCAGCTGAAAGCTAGGACCATGCAGCTCTTCATGTGGTTCTTCCCCTTCCCCCCCGAAGGTCAGGGAGAAGAGGGAGAAAAGGAGGGGAAAAGGGAAAGGGAAAAAAACCTCATGGGCCGAGATAAAGAGAGCTTAATAGAACAATAACAGAAAATGAAAATAGCAATAATAACAACAATAATAATAATGACACAGGTCACTCTTGCCACCTGGTGAATTGGTACCTTCCTGGTAGCGACTGGCAGCGATCACTGATTCCAACCACTCCAGCCAACCCCTGTTTATATACTGAGCATGATATCTATGATACGGAATATTCCATTGGCCATTCCATTGCTCTGTATGTGCTCCTTCTCAGCTTCTGTGGGAAGCTGAAAAGAGCCCTTCAAAAGTATAAACATTGCCTAGCAACAACTAAAACAATATGCATTCTTGACATTCCTTTCACAGAAATCACTAGAAAGAAAATTAACCCTTTCCCAGCTGAAAACAGGACACCCATGAAACCAGGAGCTACTTGTACAATTTGTTTTTTTTCCAGAAAATGCTGCTAAGAATAGTCTTTTATAAGACGTTTGCTGGTTGCACCACAGTGCACAGCCTTCCACTGGATTTGGGGCCATCTGGGAAAGAGACCTGGCAAAAAACTAGATGTGTGTCAGCAGAAGAGTACATGTTGGTTGGACATTAATGTCCATTACTAAAAAGGTGCATGTGAAAAGCAGAGAAAATAAGGATGGAAGTAATGAAAGGGCTGCAGTGCAGTCAACATGCCTCCATGAAACTGAAGGATTAAGAAAACAAAAGTGGGGAGGTAGAAAAAAGAAAGATGGACAAAACAACCATAGAAATAGTGTAGAGGGAGAGAATAAAAATCTAGGATTGGTGAAAAGGTCAGAAATGGAGGGAAAGAAGAAACAGACTGTAGAAAATAGTTTGCGAGGAAACGAAAAGTGTTATGATGGTTGCTCCAGAGCGCACAACGCAGAAAGGGAGAAGGTGAAAGGAGTGGTAAAGAAGAGTGGCTCTAAGGAAACACTTCACGTGCCTGGTGTTGCACTATGTTATATATCAGTATTTCACCTCAGAAATCTAGAAGGAAAAACAGCAGCAAAGTACATTGCAGCAGAACGTAGGAAGACAATGTCTAAGAGCAGCATACATCACGTGCACTGATGGAAGAGCTGGGGGCAGCTTCTCCGAGGTGGGAGGAGAAAAAGGCTGATCTTGGGGTGGGGAGTTATAAAACATTTCGAAGAACAAGCCTTTTTGAGGAGGGAATGGTTTGAATGAGCCCCAAAACTGGGGAAGGAAAGGAGCTGGAAGAAGTTGGGTTGCTAGTGTGAAATTAGCATGAACTGAAGGGAAAGAGGAAGGGACGTGGATGAACAAGGGCTGCGGGAGGTGTCAACACCTCACCAAAGGCTAAATGCCCTGCCCTTCCCATCCCCTTTTCCCTTCTTCTAAAAAAAATGCACATCTCAGGATCTTCTGGCTTTGAAAAACCAGCCCTACCGTGTCAAGTGTGGGCTGCTGTTAAGTGCCGATTCCCGGTAACTTCTCCAAGGTTTCCTTTTGTTTTTAAAAAGAAAATAAATAAATAAATAAGAAAGAAGACGACGGCTGCAACTGGGGCATCTTTCAGGCCTGGTCAGGCTGCTCCAACAGGACCCGGGGGCTCTGGGAGTGTGTGGGGGACACGGACACACACACACACACAGAGCACTTGGGGCTGCCCCGAGCCTGTGCCAGCACACCCGCCGTGCACACACGCGCACCGTACGCACCCTACACCGTGCACACCCGCTCACGCGTGTGCACACACGCACCTCCAACGCTCCCTCCCCCCCCCCTTACACACACACACACATATGCAGACAAAGGGCGGCAGATCCGTCGTCCCCCACCTACCCACCCGGCGGCACCCCTGCCAGCGCTCCCGCCCTACCGGCAGCCCCGACGGGGGCGGGTGCGTGTCCGTGTCCGTGTGTCCGTGTCCCTCTCCTGCCCTTCCCCGGGGGTGGGCACCAAAAAGTTTGGGCAGCGGGGGGGGGG